>JARYHS010004247.1:0-433560 GCA_031002005.1 Vandiemenella viatica
TTGAAGTCCACAGTTTTTGGAATTGAAATGCTGTTTGCGAGGGAAGGCAGCTAGAGTGTAAATATGGTGATATCTTTCTTTCACTCGTCTGTCTGCGTGTAGTGTGTGTAGTTAATTTCCACCACTAATGTGTGTGTGTGTGTGTGTGTGTGTGGCGCGCGCGCGTCTTTCAATGTATGTCTCTCTCTGCGTAAATATGGTCAGACCTTCCTTTAACTCGTTTGTCTGGATGTAGGATGTGCGGTTCATCTCCTCCACTAATGTGTGTGTGTGTGTGTGTGTGTGTGTGTGTGTGTGTGTGTGTGGGTGGGTGCGTCTTTCAGTGTATGTCTCTCTCTGCGTAAATATGGTCAGACCTTCCTTTAACTCGTTTGTCTGGATGTAGGATGTGCGGTTCATCTCCTCCACTAATGTGTGTGTCTGTGTGTGTGCGTCTTTCTGCGTATGTATGCGTAAATATGGTCAGACCTTCCTTTAACTCGTTTGTCTGGATGTAGGATGTGCGGTTCATCTCCTCCACTAATGTGTGTGTCAGTGTGTGTGTTTTATGACGTATGTAGCTGTGAGTGAGGATCCACAGTACGACATTGCAGCCTGTGTTAAGAAATGCTCTTGAATCTACTCATGCCTTTGTGGTACTAGGTGCACATGTTACTAGATGGCTTGTTGTTATGTGGGTGATATGAGATGATGCTGATGTGCACAGTTTCATGCTTGTGAACATGCTACTAGATGGCAAAGATGGCTCATGTGTGTGAGAGGCGAGGCGATACTAATGTGAACAGTGTGGTACCTGGTAGCTATTACTGATGGATTTTTTCTGGTTCCAGGGATAATGATACTATAGAAAAAGTGTGTATATATCCTCATCAAGTATTCTCACTGTTTGCTGTATATTATTTCCAATTACCACTCGTGTTTCACCTACAGTGCCCATAGCTACATCCATTTGCCTTATACCTACCCAAATCCTTCCTAAAACTTATCCTTAATGAGTGCGGGTGTGTTTTTTATGTATAGAGCAATATGTTGAGCTCAGAGACAAGAGACGATTGTGATATTAAAATTGTTCAACCGACTGGCTGACTGTTTGCTCCTCCCCCTCAATGCAGTATGAATGCTAGTTTAGGTCACGTTAGGCCTTCGTCTGATTTGAATCTTTGCTTTTGAAAGTGTACACAACCATAGTTGTTATCCTTAGAAGAGACCTACAGTTTAACGTGGAATCAGAGCCACAGAAGCGTTCTGTACCAGAGGTGAAGGTGGGTTCAGGGCTTATGAAAATCACCGCCCAGACAGGGATTCGAACCGAAGACCTTTCTATCTCCGGTCAGACGCCTTATAACCACTGTCGAGATTTGATGTTTATACGAATTCTTTCTTCCCTCGTGACATTCGAGTTTGAGATACACCCGTAAGTTGCATGTCTATGTTATTCACAGCAATGTGTGACAGAGAGTATGTGTCACCCACATAAATACATTTTTCATCTCATAAACATTAGCAACGTTTTTAAAAGGTATACATGCTTTTTGGCATGGAATTTCATAACGTGTAAGGCAATAAATGGATATTAAGTGAAAACTCAGGAAAAAATTGGGGGGGGGGCAGGATGTGAATGCAAGAGAGGCCTATGACACACATGGAATCATAAGTATTGAATGATGTATTATATTGCAATAAAATGTATTTTAAAATTTCAATAAATCTGTAACATTTATCAAGAAATTATGTTTTTTATTTAACGAATCCCCTACCCAATTTTTTTTTATATTCCTTGGATTAGTATAGTATTTTTATTACGAGTATGAAATACTAGAAATAAAAAGAGAACAGCGTTTAAAACTGACATATCACAAAAGGCGTGTTGAGGTAATAAGTGGTATAAAAAAATGGCAGCTACAAATAAATGACCTTACATAATGTACAACGAACAGGACTTGTTATTTGAACCAATAATACTGTTTGCAGAAGGCAACAATATGTTTTAGAAGCTAATTTTATGGTAACCAAATAATTAACGAATTATAATGATTCGAAATATCAATAAGACCTGAAAAAATGCTCCTCGAAGGTCCTAGGAAGAAAATTATAGGTTTGGTAATAACGATTGTTGAGGGATCTATCATTTGTACCAGCTAGCAGTGTATAACATGACGCGCACATTCCACGGCAGAAAATCACGCTCGAAATAGCGTATGCTGCATGTTCAGACGAAAATATTCTTGAAAGACGTGTACAGTCTAACGGGACCAACGCGTCACCCACGCCGAGTTACAGTACACCCGGAAATAGCGCTGCGCTAGGAAAGTACGCACTCCAGGAATAGCGTATAACGGTACCCGTTGCTCGCCGACGCGTCATGTGTGGCGCGCGCTGGGAATAGCAACAACCGTTGTTGCTGCGGGGGTATGCGCCCGACTAAGCTCCATAGAATACTCAGATAAAATTCAGGTTACCGCTGCACAGTGCTGCCGCCTGGTGATTGGCGCGGCGGGGAGGGGAGGGAGGGTCCCCCCCACCACCTCGTGACTCATGGGTTTTCCCCGGTTTCTGGCTTGAAACGCCTTAGTCCTCCTACTTCCATCGACCTTATTGGTATGCTTGAAACCAACACAAAGGCCAATTGTGACATTCTGAAGCAGTTCTTCGAGAAGCTGTACAACTGTGAACCACCTACAGAGAAACTCCATTATCAGATACCCTCCCCAAACCACCGACTCAGCTCCACCAACACTGGGTGTGATCCAAAACATCATACTTTCAGTTGAAAAATAACAAAGCACCAGGGAAGACGGAGTAATAGGCGAGCTACTGACTGACCGGCTGCACGATACTATTTCAAATCTATGGGAGACCGAAATGATACCTGTAGATTGGAAAATTGCATTAATTCACCCCGGTAATAAAAAAGGAGACAGGACACATCAAACAATTTTAGAGGGATTTCACTTCTGCCAGTCGCTTACAAAGTACTTTCTTGTGCCCTCCGGTCAAGGTTGGAAAAACAGACCAGAACACAAGATTGGTGAAACACCGAGCAGGATTCCGACCACACCGATCATGTACAGAACAGATCTGGGACCTAAAAATGATACTCCAAACATCGTCAGTAAACCCGCCACATTGGAAACTTTTGTAGACTTTAAGAAAGCATATGATTCGATTGACCGCACTACGCTGTTCAATATACTACGTGAATATGGAGTAGATAATAAAACAACTATTTTAATTCAACAAACTTTGACAAATACAACTTCAAAAGTGAAATTTATGGGCGAAATCTCTGAATCTTTTGAAATTAAAACTGGTGTAAGACAAGGGGATGGGTTATCACCACCCCTGTTCAACATGGTATTAAACAAGATCATTAGCATATGAAAACAAGAAATACTGTATCTGGAATATATATGGGAACAAAGGATAAACGAATCAACACAAAACGCCTGCTTTTGCGGATGATCTAACAGTAATTTTCACGAACTGTTGAGGAAGCCAAACATGCTGTTGAGAAGCTTTCATGAGATAGCTATCAAACAGGACTCCGAATCTCTTTTGAGGAAAACGCAATGTATGTACCCCAAAAACAAAAACCTGAAGACACTCGTGACCAAATATGGCACTATCAATCAATTTAAACACTTTAAGTACTTAGGGGAAATTATTGGGAATACTGGAACTGAGAAAAGCCCACAAAAACCGCGCTAAAGAACTGCAATAAGCATATGCAATTTCTTGAAATTAGTTACAATAAGAAATCACTTTCCACAAAGACAAACTCCATCACTACCACTCCGTCGTTCTTGCAGGAGAACTATATGAGACAGAGACATCATCATTAACGGTAAATGTGAAAGGAATAGCAAAATAGAATGACAGATACTGAGAAAAATTTCGGCCCCAAAATCCAAGATCGCATCTGGATGCACAAAGCTCAGAAGAAACTGTATTTACTGACCGAAAGATTCACCTCACTCGCACGGAAAAGACGTATGAAATATTAATTTTATGGACATATAGCACGAATGGATGACTCTGGACTTCCCAAAAAAATATTCCACATCGTCAACGGTCCCCGACAAAACAAAGCACGCTGGTTTGTAGCAACCCAGAAGGACCTCGCAGAAGCCAGCCTTGATCCACTGACATCCACACGCAGTAAATATAGACAATTGATCACCTCACATAAATTTTCACCAAAGAGCCCAACATAAAAAAATCTGAAACTCAGAAATGCATGGACACAAGGGAGACGTCAAGCCCACAGCGAAAGGTTTTGGGAAAATATGAAGAACAGCAAGAAGAATAAGAAGGACAATGGAAATTAATGGTTCCACGCGCTCCTTAGTGGGCTAAACGATATAATAATAATAAATAAATATATGATACAGGCTGGTGCCCACCTCGTGATTAAAAATAAATTTGATTGATACTGGTTGCTACCGAGGTGTAACCACCACTGGGCACGATGGAAGGCTAATACCACACACAATGTTCAGTGATCTGCTCACGGTGTTTATAGCTGTAAAGTGAAAAAATAGGTACATAAATGTCTTAGGTCGAAATATAAGAATGTTATCCATTGACCAATTTCAACCACCATATCTCCCACACCGCATAGCTACATATCGCAGACGACTAGTGTTGTATGTGGTAAAGGCCTCGGGTCTCCCATTGTGCACTATGATGGTTACATAACGGTAGATGTGGGGGTTTGAGAAATATGGTGTTTAGCCTGTGGCATTTTCACATTTCGACAAAATTCATAATGTCCTCATATTTCTTTTATAGCCGAAACTACCTAGCACAGACCACTGCCGCTTTTTATGTAACAATAACAGGGAGTCACTGATCGTTCGCAACACCAAGGGAGACTTCAGGATAATGCCACACACAATCATCAGAAGTAGACTGCGCTAGGTAGCACTGGCTGTAAAGTGAAATATGTGGACACACATGTATATTTTTATGTCAGGCCCATGACTTTCCACCACCATATCTATCAAACCTCCACAGCTACCGACATGCAATTACCATAGTGCACGACGGAATACTCCAGGCTACTACCACACACACATGCCTGTGGTCTGCGGTTGGTAGTTCTGGCTGCAAGGTGAAATATAAGGACACAGACGTCTTTGGTAGAAATAGCAAAATGTCCCACGTCTACCACTTTCAACCACCATATCGCCAACTCCCCATAGCTCCCGACAAGTAACCAAAACTATGGAAGACTCTATGTTACTACCACAAACAAACACCAATGGTCTGTGTTATATAGTTGTGGCAAGAAAGAGGAGTATGGGGACACGCAAGTCATTAGTCGAAATTTAAAAAATACCTACATACACCAATTGTAACCACGTTTCTCCCACACTCCCACAGCTGACGGCATTCGGAAAACGTTGCGAACGATCAGTGACGCCGTGTTATTGTTACATAAAAGCGGCAGTGGTCTGTGCTAGGTAGTTTCGGCTATAAAAGAAATATGAGGACATCATGAATTTTGTCGAAATGTGAAAATGAAACAGGGTAAACACCATATTTCTCAAACCCCCACATCTACCGTTATCTAACCATCATAGTGCACAATGGGAGACCCGAGGCCTTTACCACATACAAACACTAGTCGTCTGTGATTTGTAGTTATGATAACTAAGTGAAATACATGTGAGTAGATGGAGTTTGGGGCTCTTATGGAGGGGGCTGACGGCTGGACCAAAAAAGTGTAATCGCTAGCCCCGCCCCCTTCCCTCCTTGTAACTTATATCCCCCTCCTCCCCCTCCATGTAACCTGATACCCTCCAGTCGACCTTGAAACACCTACCTCCCCTCTCCACTAACCTCAGTTCCCCCTCCTTGTAACCTGATACCCAACCACTGACCTTGAAACCTCAGTTTCCCCTCCTTATAACCCGATACCCTGTCATTGACCTTGAACCCTCTGTTTCCCCTCCTTGTAACCTGATACCCTACCATTGACCTAGAAATCGGGCAGGTGTTCCACTGTAACCTGAAACCCTACAGTTGGCCTTGAAACCTGATACTCTATGCAGGAGTTCCTTACCTGTTGTAACCCGATATTCTATGCAGGTGTTCCACTGTAACCTGAAACCCTGCCGTTGGCCTTGAAACCTGATACTCTATGCAGGTTTTCCACTGTAAACTGAGATCCTGTAACCCGATAACCCCCGGTGTAACCGGATATCCTGCATATGACCTTGAATTCGAAACCGCGGGCAGGTAAAAAAATGTTGTAACCTGATAACCCGCGCAAGAAACCGGTTTATAGAGCGGGCGGGCGAACAAAAACCGGTTCTCGCTACCTGGAAACGTGCTGGGGTAAGACGTTCACGTATTTACGCTTGGCTAGTCGACTCGCTCTCTTTGTTTGATGTTAGGACATTCATGAATTGAAGTTTAATAATAATAAATTTAGGTGTTTGTTTAAATAAAAATACATTGTATTTAATTTGATTTGTTTTTTATTTCTCCTACCATTGGGCAATTAAAAATACATTTTCAACGGCACATACAGCATTGCAAATATGTGTCCTTCACAAAGTTTTGTCAAATTATTTTTCTTGAGTTCTCGTAGAGGCGAACACACTAAATCTTCAATATTGTAGGAGACAATAGTCTTATTACAATTACAGAGACATTTGGTGTCGTAAAGATGTTCCTCGATATTAAATTATTTTTAAACTCACTTCTTTCTGATCTTTGTCTGCATACGTTAGTCAATATTCCACATATAAATTACAACCATTTGAACTAGGTGGGTGAGCATTGAAGTCTTAGTTAGGTGTTCGGGAGGTTCCGGGTTCATTTCTAGACTATTCATATTTTCCGAAACCACGCTATGGAAATGCTGCGGTGGTTCCTTTTATAAAGGCACACTTTGTTAGAAGTAGTGAAGAATATGTAATGTACCCAAAAATTAATGAAGAACGTTATGATGCGTCCATGCTTTGGATTCCTTTTAGTTTTTCCTTGGCTCAGTGCTTTATGCTTCGCGGCCAGGAGACAGAGTTTGTGGGAATGTTCGAAGTTAGTAACACTATCATAGTTTATTTATTTAAAGATGAATGAGATTAAAAATAACGATAACAACGCCAACCTGGACTACACTGCATGCATTTTCATTGAGTTAATGAAATTCACTTTCATCTCTCGTAGTTCTAGGGTATAAAATATATTTAAGGATAGTACAACTTTCCTAACAGTCATCATATAGCTAGGTGAAACTTTCTGACGAATTTTTATGACTAGTTACGTATTGGGGATTTCATTTTAATGTCTCCATTTTATTCCTCGATAGTTCTTAACTCATATGGCATTTACTTTCTGTTACTGTAAAAGCATCTTAAGTAATCACAGATCTTTTAGCGCCAGAGCGACTTAGAGGTTAAAGCATCTCACTGGAGACTGAAAGGTCCCCGGTTCGAATTTCCGTATCGGTGGTGTAGATGATGACCGAGCCTGGTGAGTGCTGCCTTGTGTTGGGATAAGAACTGTCCACATCACGTTGTTCGCTATGTGCCCTATGGGGTTTGTACACGAGATCCGTTTAGACTTCGGAACAGACTCGTACACTGACACTGATGAAAAATTTAAAAAATGATCTAATATTTTCTACAACATTGAGGACGTTATCTCCGGCGAATTCCTGTATTGCGACCGTAGGGCTTTTTAAATCGGTGTAAAGTGAGCGAATTTTTACGCGTTTGACAGTCTGCTAGCTGAAGAGTGAAGATCAAATGACCCGTCCACAAAAACGAAATTGTTTAAGGGCTTCTCTGCCCATCCCGAAACACATTACTGTAGGCTTGTTAGCCACGACATAGACGGAGCGCGTGGTAAATCGAAACTCCATTACTTTCTAATGTGAATTGCTATTCGAGGTCTCCCGACCAAATAAACAAAGAAACATTGTCTCAAATGGCTATGAATAAAAAAATCATCCCTTCCTGCCGACACAAACACAACTAAACCCATTTTTCGTTGTCAAAGTGATCGCAGTGACTCTAGGCGAAAAAAGGCTATTTGTGTTTAAAGTACTACTACAACATATAATAATAAACATTCGGACTGGGAATTGAGCCTCCCACATGACATTCCCGAACGTTAAAAACTAGCCCATCATGCCCGTTATTTAGGTCAGCATTTAAAATAACAACTCTGAAAGCACGACGAATAACTCATGCACTCGCCTGATGTGATTTTTGGGAAACAGAAAGAAAACCTGACTGTAATACTGTGCTGCATATCCTCGCCAACTACAGATCCGAACGCTACTGCTCACCAACCAGGCTCGGTCATCATCTACACCACCGATACGGAAATTCGAACCGCGGAACCTTTAAGTCTCCAGTGAGATGCTTTAACCTCTAAGTGGCTCTGGTGCTAAAAGATCTGTAATTACTTGAGATGCTTTTATAGTAACAGAAAGTAAATGCCGTATGAGTTAAGAACTATCGAGGAATAAAATGGAGACATTAAAATGAAATCCCCAATACGTAGCTAGTCATAAAAATTCGTCAGAAAGTTTCACCTAGCTATATGATGACTGTTAGGAAAGTTGTACTATCCTTAAATATATTTTATACCCTAGAACTACGAGAGATGAAAGTGAATTTCATTAACTCAATGAAAATGCATGCAGTGTATTCCAGGTTGGCGTTGTTATCATTATTTTTAATCTCATTAATCTTTAAATAAATAAACTATGATAGTGTTACTAACTTCGAACATTCCCACAAACTCTGTCTCCTGGTCGCGAAGCATAAAGCACTGAGCCAAGGAAAAACTAAAAGGAATCCAATTCATGGACGCATTATACCGTTCTTCATTAATTTTTGGGGACATTACATATTCTTCACTACTTCAAACAAAGTGTGCCTTTATAAAATGAACCACCGCAGCATTTTCATAGCGTGGTTTCGGAAAATATGAATAGTCTAGAAATAAACCCGGAACCTCCCGAAGACCTAACTAAGACTTCATTGCTCACCCACCAAGATCAAATGATTGTAATTTATATGTGAAATATTGATTAACGTATGCAGACAAAGGCCAGAAAGAAGTGAGTTTAAAAATAATTTAATATCGAGGAACATCTTTACGACACCAAATGTCTCTGTAATTGTAATAAGACTATTGTCTCCTACAATATTGAAGATTTAGTGTGTTCGCCTCTACGAGAACTCAAGAAAAATAATTTGACAAAACTTTGTGAAGGACACATATTTGCAATGCTGTATGTGCCGTTGAAAATGTATTTTTAATTGCCCAATGGTAGGTGAAATAAAAAACAAATCAAATTAAATACAATGTGTTTTTATTTAAACAAACACCTAAATTTATTATTATTAAACTTCAATTCATGAATGTCCTAACATCAAACAAAGAGAGCGAGTCGACTAGCCAGGCGTAAATACGTGAACGTCTTACCCCAGCACGTTTCCAGGTAGCGAGAACCGGTTTTTATTCGCTACCTGCTCTTCAAACCGGTTTCTTGCGCGGCGTATCGATTACAAACCGGTTGCCGGTGAGGGGTTTCGAATTCAAGGTCAGAGGCAGGTATTTTGATGTTTTGCCGTTGAGACAATTTATATAATCCTCCATCTGCAGCTTTCAATTGACGGAGCACGTGACACCTTTAGCCCGTCTAAAGATTGAAGATTTGGGATGTCCACCTCTACGAGAACTCAAGAAAAGTAATTTAATAACACTTTGTAAAGGATACATATTTTGTAATGCTGTGGGTGTGCCGTTGAAAATGTATTTTTAATTGCCCAATGGTGGGTGAAATAAAAAAAAATCAAATTAAATACAATGTGTTTTTATTTATACCAACACCTAAATTTATTATTAAACCTCAATTGATGAATGTCCAAGCCAAGCGTAAATACGTGAAAGTATTACCCCAGCACGTTTCCAGGTAGCGTGAACCGGTTTTTTCTTCGCCCGCCCGCTCTACAAACCGGTTTCTTGGTCGGGGTATCAGGTTGCAACAGGTTTGTACCTGCCCGCGGTTTCGAATTCAAGGTCAGAGGCAGGATATCAGGTTACATCGCGAGGAATCGGGTAACAGGATCTCAGGTTACAGTGGAGCACCTGCATAGAGTATCAGGTTTGAAGTCCAACGGCAGGGTTTCAAGTTACAGTGGAACACCTGCATAGCATATCGGGTTACAAGGCCAACGGAAGATTTTCAGGTTACATTAGAACACCTGCAAGGAGTATCGGGTTTCAGGCCAACGTCAGGATCTCAGGTTACAATGGAACACCTGTCCGATTTCAAGGTCAACGGTAGGTTTTCAGGTTAACAGGGGGGGGGGGACTGAGGTTAATGGAGAGGGGAGGTAGGGGTTTCAAGGTCGACGGGAGGGTATCTGGTTACATGGAGGGGGGGAGGGTGATATCAGTTACAAGGAGGGGAGGGGGCGGGGCTATCGATTACAATTTTTTGGTCCAGGATACTAGCCGTCAGCCTTCTCCAAAAGCGCCTATGTAGCCGTCAGCCGCCAACTCCATCTACTACTGTGGCATATGTCTTTGGTCGATATACGAAAATATCCCTGATAGCCCATTTTAACCACCAAAGATCCCACACGCTCACTGATACCAACATTCGACCAACGTTGTGCATGTTGGGTGACTCCACGCTATTACTATATTTAATCAAGAGTGGTCTGCATTAGCTAGTTTTTTATTAGAAGTGAACATAGGGGCACACACGTTTTTGGTCGAAATATGAAAGTCGGCCATTTTCAACCAACATATATCCCACGGCCCCATAACTACTGACATACTGCCACCATGGTGCAAAATAGAAGACTCGACCATACTACCACACACAAACATAAGTGGTGTGCGCATTGAAGTTGTCACAGCAAAGTGAAATTTACAGACACACATGTCTTAAGTCGAAATACCAAACTGTTCTTGATTGACCACTTTCAACCACAATATTTCCCACATCACCACAGGTACCGACATTAACAATGCGCTGTGCATGATCTGCGACTCCATGCTACTACCACACAGAAACAGCAGTGGTCTGCGCTATGTAGTTATTGCTGCAAAGAGAAATAGTTGGACACACATTTTATTGGTGGAACCGAGTGTGGTGTAGCGGTTAGCGTTCTGGCCTCGCCTTCGGTAGGACGGCGGTTCGAATCCCCGTCCGGGCATCCAGATTTGGGTTTCCCATGGTTTCCCAAATCACCCCAGGGGAATGCTGGGATGCTTCCTTCAAAAGAACATGGCCGAATTCCTTCCCATTCATTGCCCCCCATCCTTACCCGTCTCTAAAAACCTCGCTGTTAAGAGAAGTTAAGCAATTAAAAAAATATATATTGGTGTAAATATTAAACTATCCCAGCACAACTATTTTCAACCACCGTATCTCCTACACCCCCGATTGCTACCGGCATTCGAAGAATGTTGTGCATGATGGGAATCTCCATACTACTACAACACACAAACTTCAGTGATCTGCACTAGGTAGTAGTGGCTGCAGAGTGAAATATACCGTCTATTTTTATATATGTCGGATATGGAGTACGGAGCAACTCTATTAGATGGCGCCACATACGCAGCGAGTAGGATGCCAGCACCACAGCGACTAGAGAGTGATCTACCAGTGGGTGCTTAAGAGCAGCGCACGTCACACGGAGTGCTCTTCATGCCTGACCACCGAGGGATATCCATAACCTATCTTCGCTAGTGAGCCAGCTACTTTGATCCGGGAACTCCATTCAACCCGCCCGACTCATGATCTTTCCCGGATGGATTCGACACATATATATTAGCATTAGATAAGAATTTAGGTGTTAGTTATGTGCTTTCAGTATCTAAGTTTATTGGTGTGATTATGGTGGATGTGTGGTCATAGGTTCACTGCTAGTTGTGTAAATTAAACTGGAATAATTAATTAAAATTGGCTCATTGGCCGAAGATGTTGCATGAAGCTGCTGAGGTTCTAAGAATTGGAAGGGAGTGGGACTGGTGAGATGTGTAATATACAGTAGCTGCGATGCAGCAATCGGACAGTAGTGTTGTAATAGTATGATAACATCGTAATTACATTATTTGTTTAGTGCGGTTATATGCAACAGGTAACAATTATTGTCTCGGCCGACATAAACTGCCAATGATAGGGCAGTCGGTTTGTTACTTATCTCAGCCCACTTCCAGGAAGCCAGGGAGGCATTGTGCCCCTAACAAGACGACCGACCCTCGTCTAATGTCACCCTGTAAATGCCCCAACAGAGACTCTCAAAGCGTCATATTTATGTGGCTCCAACACTCACAGCATTAATTTATGCAGTCGTGCCAATTTACAGTTTGCGCGGATTTATGCAGACAAACCGTAGCGAAATGCACACATGGCGTGTTGGCATTTCCTCAGTAACAATGAAAAAGCCAGGGAAGTGCCGATAAAATGCAATTCCCAAAAACTGAAACTCGCGGCCAATCAGGGGATTCTGATTGAAGAGAGGTCGTGTGTGGGGACGACTGTGACACTCCAATAACAAAATTAGTTATTATCTTACTTAAAACATTTCTTTCATGTCTGGAAGTATCCGGAAATGGCAGAGCCGAGTATGAGCCTGGATTGGCAGAACCGACGTCCAGGGGTCTCCCGATCTGTGGAAGCGAGCGGCGATGATGGCAACGAGGACTCTACCGAAAGATCTCGATGCGAGAGGTCACTGATGTGAGCGGGTAGCCGGCAAGGGGTGACGGGTATAAAGTCATATGTGTTTGTTTCCGCTCGGACTATTATTACTTGCGGAGGCTTACGTGAAGACAGAGGTGCTGGCGTGTCTTCCCCTCTGATGACTCAGGTAAACACCCACGTTATAAAAGTGCACTAAAATTCTAAGGCGCTCTTTCACCCAAAATAGCGATCTTGGCCAGAAAAACGCAGATAATAGTCTCAGTCTGCGAAACTGTAATGAGTTTTAGCCGGAGCAATAAATTCAAAGAAGTTCTTGTTTACAACAAAATCAATGACATGCTTTTGCTTTTATTTATTTTTATTTTTTTTATTAGTCAACTTGTGCGTATGTGGTAAATATTTGATTGATGACAGAAATTATATGTTCCCTTTAAATGCCTGAATAAATGTCCAGGTTATTGAAGCTTTTGTTGATTAGTCATGATGTCAATTATTTTAATTAATTATGAATCATTTCTCATTTGAAATGATTTTAATAAAACTTTACCTGAAATTAAATCTAAATTCGTCTGTATCATTAATTAATAAGGCACCCAGACCCGTACGTTACAGTGTGGAAAGGTCAGAATTATCTATAAGAATTTATTACGGTTAGGTGTTCGCATTAAAGTGGAAGAAGTAACGCAATTGATCGATATCACGCCAAATGAAAGTTGTAATCTGGTCATGCCACTTTAACTAAGTGTAGTGCTAATTTGTCTGAGTAGAATAAATACTTGTAGAATAATCAAGAAATTTTTCCTTTCTTCAATTCGAGTGGAACGACAGTGTTTTAGGTCTGTTGTATTAGTAGTAGTTCAAGAAAGTATATAGATTGGGGCAGTAACTATTTCAACACAGTGTATACGCTGATTGTATGTATCAAGCATACTTTTGGTGACATTACCAAATTTTCATCTAACACTGTGTTACGTCATCCAAAAACCTTATAAAATTTTTTCGTCAGTGACTATTAAATCAACTGATATGGGGAGGAGTTTTTTTTTTTTTTTTTTTTTTTTGCTGTCGTCAGTCTTTCGACTGGTTGGATGCATTCCTCCATCCTTTCATATCCTGTGCTAACCTCTTAATTTCTACACACCCCTTGCAGCCCACGTCCTCAATTATCTGCTTCATATATTCTAATCTCTGTCTTCCTCTACAGTTCTTACCTTCGACTGTTCCCTCCACTAACAAATTAACCAATCCAGTATGTCTAAAAATTTGACCTACCAGCCTGTCTCTTTTTTCCATAAGCATCTTCCACAAACTTCTTTTCTCACCCATCATTTCCAAAACTCATTCAATTCTTATTTCTTCTGTCCACTTAATTTTCAGCATTCTTCTGTAGCACCAAATTTCAAATGCTTCAATTTTCTTTCATTCCGGTATTCCTGAAGTCCACGTTTCGCTACCATAAAGAGTTGTGCTCCACACAATGAGTTTCAAAAAGTTCTTTCTAATTCCTAGGTCAATATTTGAAACTAAAAGGTTTCTCTTTTTCATGAAGGCTCTTTTTGCTAGTACTATTCTGCTTTTGACATCATTCCTGCTTCAGCCATCGGTTGTAATTTTATTTCCCAAGTAACAGAATTCTCTTACTTCTCCTATTGCATCCGATCCTATTTTTATATTTAATCTACTAGTATTGGTATCATTTTTGCTACATTTCATCACTTTTGTCTTGCTTTAATTTATATTCAGTCCAAAATCTTCCTTCAGTATTTTGTTCACGCCTTTCAGTAACTTCTCAATATCCTCAGCCCTCTCTGCTAACAAGACAATGTAATCAGCAAATCGTAGCATACTGATTTTTTCTCCCTGAAAACTTATGCCACATGGAAATTTTTCTTTGACTTTCTTCATTGCTTCTTCTACGTACAAGTTGAATATTAACGGGGATTGACTACAACCTTGTCTACTTTACCTTCAACCATTTCCTTTTCAACTTCTTCAGATTTTTCTTGTAGCCATTATTCTTTTGTTAATTTGCATTTCCTATTTATTTGATTTCTAAATTGCCTGTACTGCTCTCTTCCTGCTTCATCCTGAGCATTTATGTACCTTCTCCTCTGATCCATCAGCTCCAAAATTTCATCTGTGATCCATGTTTTTTGGGCAGATTGTTCCCTAAAGCCTAATGTTTCTTTACCAGCTTTCATTATTTCAGTCTTTAATGCATTCCATTCGTCCTCGGTTGAGCTCCATTCAGAGTTACTTCTTAGACCCAAGTCTACTATTTCTGCAAATTTTTATCTCGTGTTAGATTGTTTCAGTTTATTCACTTCCAGTCTGTTCTGCTTATACTGCTTCCTTATTCGCTTAAATTTCATCCTGTACTCCATTATTATCAAATTATGGTCCGAGTCTATGTCTGCCCCTGGGTACGCTTTACAGTCTAGAACTTGATTCCTGAATCTCTGTTTGACCATGATATAATCTAGCTGATATCTGCCTGTATCCCCAGGACGTTTCCAGGTGTAAGTTCTTCTGGCATGGTTCTTAAACAGTGTGTTTCCCACTACTAGCATATATCTTTCACAAAATTCTAGCAACCTGCTTCCTCGTTCATTTCTTTCTCCTAGACCAAAATTTCCTACAGTATTCCCATCTTTTCCTTCTCCCACTATTACATTCCAATCACCCTTGATTATTAGATTTTCCTCCCCCTTCACATTTTGAATTAATTCTTCAATTTCAGCGTATATTTTTCCTATTTCTTCGTCATCTTCCTGTGATGTTGGCATATACACTTGTAATAATGTTGTTGGGACGGGCTTAGTTTCTAACCTAATCAAAATAATCCTGTCACTAAACTGTTCATAATAAATCACCCGTTTCCCTACTTTTTTGTTCATTACAAATCCTACACCAGTGACTCCATTGACAGCTTGTGTGCTAATTATCCTGTGTTACCCAGACCAGAAATCCTGTGCGTCCTTCCATTTAATCAAACTTAAGTTGTTCCATCTCTCTTTTTAAGTTTTCTAACCTACCTGCCCTATTCAGACTTCTAACATTGCACGCTCCGCCCAGGCATTTTAGGTTTTAACCTATAAAAAAAAAATGTAGAGCTGAAATTTGGCTCAGACGTTCCTTAGTACCTTAGAAACAAGTCATCAAAAGTCCCCACAACTAGGGTGTCCGCGTCATAGTTTTTTTTAGGTCAAAAGGGCTTAAATAGGGATTGAGTGCCAAATCTGTATAAACTCATTGTAAAATTTAAAATGTCAGACTCTGTAACGTTTTATTGAACCCTAGGTAATTAGGATAGGCTAACCACTGCATAAAAGTGTAATATCGGCACTATTATTATTTAGAAGTAAAAGTATAGTCACATTTTATCATGAAGGCAGTACGAAACATAACTTTCTTTTTTCAATTTCTCTGCATTGCGGAATAACTGTCAAAGTTACCAGGTCGGGACCTATGATAAAAGTTGTAGTACACACTTTCAGCATTAAAATGGTATATCGTTCATCCCTCTGCGACATATGGTTGTCGAGATACACGTTGAAACAAGCACACGTGAGTCAACGCTGGGCCGAGAGCTCCGCGCACCGCTCCCCAGCCATTATGGGTATTAACGTGAAAAAAATATAATGTAGACCTGAAAATCGGTACAGATATTACTTAATACCTAAGAATCATGTCTTGAAAAGTCTCCATCTCTGAGGTGTCCTGTTCATAGTTTTATTAGGGTAAAAGTTTTTAATTAGGGCTTAAATGTAATAATCAGTATAAACGTCTTGTAGGTCTTAAAATATCACCTTTTGTATCATTTAATTGCACTATAAGTAATTGGAAAAGCTAATTACTGAAAGACGGCGTAGTTTCGGACGTAATTATTGGACGGAAGTAAAAGAATCTCACATTTGATAGTGAAACAGGTACGAAATATGACTTGTTTTGTAACAAAGTCAGATTTGCTAAAAACTATCGAAGGCCTATTATCAAAGTTACATAACGCAGTTTCAGCATTGAAATGGTGTATTCATCATGTTTTTGTGACAAAACGGTTGGTGAGATATCATCGAAACATTCGAAACAACGCGCAGAGCTAAGCATAAGAGCCGTTCCACTTACCCTTCCTCGTCTGTCTGCATCATTCTAATCTCTTCGAACAGTGCGCTGAGATTTTGTGCCCTTGGCATTATATCTAAACTGACAGAAAGAAACCTTGAAAATGACGAAACATTTTGCAAAATTGTAAATTATACAAATTTTTATTAAAATCTTTGAATGAAATTTAAAGTTCAGCTTCATCATCATACTCATCATCTGAACTATTATAGGTGACTTTATCGCATGCAGATCCTTCGACAATGTCCACACATTAGTTAACACTCCAGCCCACAACGCACACATTCAAATCTATTTCGCAGATGTTCTTACAATTGCAGGGCACCAAATTGAGGAGATGTTCCGGAGTAGGTGCAAGTCGATTAGTCACTAGCACAAGAGCTCCATTCTGAATTTTCCATCCCAAATCTTCAGGACCTAAAGAATTTCCTAGCCATTCTTGAGTCTGTAAGTATATTCGTAGAGAATGGATGGCCAATATACCATATATTCGTAGAGAATGTCGCTCACATGCTGCATATGTTGGTGGAAGGGACGCAAGCTGGAAGGATACAGTGACTGGTTGGGTTGCGAACTTACGACTGTATTTTATTTCCAGAAGTTCATGGATATTTTGACACAGAGATATAAAATTGTCATAGAGGGCAACGGCAAACGTCTTTCTTGCGTATATTATGTCTTCTTTCTGTGCGTTGGGATGTTCGAATGTTTCCACTTTGTCATGCAGTACTGCAGAACCCTTCAATAACTTTCAGTCTTGTTTCTTTCCTTTGCCGAAAAGAACGCTGGCAGTATCCCACCCAGTGAATGCACGACTCTAGGGTGCAGAGTTTTTCATCTTTGTGATGGATTTGCAGAGTTCTGCCACGTTGAAGACCTTGCTAGCAGTTTTGCTTGTGACAGGTTGAACTACATTTATACGACTGCTTTCACTAAGTCTTGCTACCAACGAGGACATCCGTATCGTTGGAAATGACCGCTACCTCTTGACCCCTGCATTAATCAAGTGCAAACGATGCAATGCCGGCATCCGCATCTCCTTTACACTGAATGTCATGATGACCCGCAGTCTTCAATTTATTTACAAGTAATTCGACTAGCTCATTTATGTAATAATAGTTTTTCAAAAGCTCAGCTTGGAGTGAAGTGACAACCGTGTTGTGGTGACCGAAAACATTGGCAGATGTTTTCCCCCCGGCACATCGACGACGCTCCTCTCTTTCCGTTGCCATGTGTTCAGATCCATCGTTTGGCGTTGCCCTCTATGACAATTTTAAATCTCAGTGTCAAAATATCCATGAACTTCTGGTAATAAAATACAGTTCGTGAGTTCGCAACCCAACCAGTCACTGCATCCTTCCAGCTTGGGTCTCTTCCACGAACATATACAGCATGTGAGCGACATTCTCTACGAATATATAGTATATTGGCCATCCATTCTCTACGAATATACTTACAGACTTCAAGAATGGCTAGGAAATTCTTTTGGTCCTGAAGATTGGGGCTGGAAAATTCAGAATTGAGCTCTTGTGCTAGTGACTAATCGACTTGCACCTACTCCGGATCATCTCCTCAATTTGGTGCCCTGCAATTATAAGAACATCTGCGAAATAGATTTGAATGTGTGCGTGGTGGGCTGGAGTGTTAACTAATGTGTGGACATTGTCGATGATCTGCATGCGATAAAGTCACCTATAATAGTTCAGATGATGAGTATGATGATGAAGCTGAACTTTAAATTTCATTCAAAGATTTTAATAAAAATTTGTATAATTTACAATTTTGCAAAATGTTTCGTCATTTTCAAGGTTTCTTTCTGTCAGTTTAGATATAATGCCAAGGGCACAAAATCTCAGCGCACTGTTCGAAGAGATTAGAATGATGCAGACAGACGAGGAAGGGTAAGTGGAACGTCTCTTATGCTTAGCTCTGCGCGTTGTTTCGAATGTTTCGATGATATCTCACCAACCGTTTTGTCACAAAAACATGATGAATACACCATTTCAATGCTGAAACTGCGTTATGTAACTTTGATAATAGGCCTTCGATAGTTTTTAGCAAATCTGACTTTGTTACAAAACAAGTCATATTTCGTACCTGTTTCACTATCAAATGTGAGATTCTTTTACTTCCGTCCAATAATTACGTCCGAAACAACGCCGTCTTTCAGTAATTAGCTTTTCCAATTACTTATAGTGCAATTAAATGATACAAAAGGTGATATTTTAAGACCTACAAGATGTTTATACTGATTATTACATTTAAGCGCTAATTAAAAACTTTTACCCTAATAAAACTATGAACAGGACACCTCAGAGATGGAGACTTTTCAAGACATGATTCTTAGGTATTAAGTAATATCTGTACCGATTTTCAGATCTACATTATATTTTTTTTCACGTTAATACCCATAATGGCTGGGGAGCGGTGCGCGGAGCTCTCGGCCCAGCGTTGACTCACGTGTGCTTGTTTCAACGTGTATCTCGACAATCATATGTCGCAGAGGGATGAACGATATACCATTTTAATGCTGAAAGTGTGTACTACAACTTTTATCATAGATCCCGACCAGGTAACTTTGACAGTTATTCCGCAATGCAGAGAATTTGAAAAAAAAAGTTATGTTTCGTACTGCCTTCATGATAAAATGTGACTATACTTTTACTTCTAAATAATAATAGTGCTGATATTACACTTTTATGCAGTGGTTAGCCTATCCTAATTACCTAGGGTGCAATAAAACGTTACAGAGTCTGACATTTTAAATTTTACAATGAGTTTATACAGATTTGGCACTCAATCCCTATTTAAGCCCTTTTGACCTAAAAAAAACTATGACGCGGACACCCTAGAGGTGGGGATTTTTTATGACTTGTTTCTAAGGTACTAAGGAACGTCTGTGCCAAATTTCAGCTCTACATTATTTTTTTCGAGGTTAGCCCTAAAATCTGTCTAAAATGCCTGTACTAATGTTTCTATAAATTCTGATGACTCTATCCATTCTGATGACTCTTCCCTGAGCAGTCCCCACCCGGAGATTTGATTGGGGACTATTTTACCTCCGGAAAATTTTATCCAGGAAGAAGCCATCATGATATATGAAATTTGAGAAGATTACATGTCCTCGGGATATCCTTTGGGTCTTTAATGCAATTGTTTCCCGTTGCATTCTGCATCTCCATGCCGTTGATCATTTCTGATTCATCCGCCTTTAGGGGCCTTTTCCAACCCCAAGGGCAAGAGGGTGCCCTGAACCGCTCCCCGCTCATCCGCCCTCCTTTCAGAGGCCGTTGTCAAGCAGTGGGTGATTCCTTATACCGGGGATCTTTCAGTCGCCAGAGCCTCGTCCGTGCAAACAGGGTGCACCACGTGAAGGAGAGGTTGACATTTGGTTGGAAAAAGGAGTAAAAGGTGCCAAAAATCTTTTAGTTAAAAACTAGCAAAAATAATTCGGAAAAAATACGAATAGTTGGGATAGTACGAAGGTTATATCGATACTTACTTTACTTGTGTCCAGAAAAAAAGACCTCAGATTCTCTTCTCCCAGAATTCAGTAGTTTTAATCGCCTTGTCATTTGTTTCAAGCAGATCTTTGTTTAAGCAGACTGTTCCAGTGATGTTGCATCAGAGCAGGTGCTCATGATGCTGCAACTCATGAGAAGCAGCATCACGATGATTCATCGAGGGTCTGTCATCGTCCTCGTATTCCCATTTCACCACAGGTATATCAATAATATGCTTGTATACAACTACACCGAATAATTTGACGCTATACGAGGAAAGTTTGTGAAAACACATACAAGTAGAAACAAAAATAAACAAAACTTCCGTGTTTTGAGCAACTAAGTTATGATAGATTTCCGATGGAAAAAAAAAAAAAAAAAAAAAAAAAAAATTGCACTGAATAAACAAAATTAAATAAAGTTGTACAATCTGGCCGAAAATAATTGCTGTAATTGTTTAAGTTCGACAGATTAGATTTTAGAAAATTCCAAGCAAGTTGGATATCGAAAGCGACTCAAGCATTAACTAACGGGATGGCTTTTTCAAATGCTAGACTGCGATAAGTTAATATAACATGCTTAGAAAATATTCACAAGTAGAAAACGGATGTATAGCTCCACAAATTCCGTCATTAATTCTGAATCCCAATAATGTCAGCAATTCTTTTTGAGCAGACAAACTAAGTAGCGTGTCGCTAGCTGCGTTGTAAACGTCTTATCAGTACGACAGTACCATGTAGCTGCATTATGTAGAGCTGTCTGTATTGTTACTATTTAGGTACTGTACTCACCCAGCTTGTCCTTGGTAGCCGCCTCCGATTCCCACGTGCTCCACTCCAATCATCTCCTTGATGTGGTTAATGTGTGCTAAAAAATAAAAAAAGAGCACTCAATTACAATGGTTGTTGTAGGTAAATTCCGTCGAAACTAAACATCATCTGCTTTTGGAGTTTTCTATAAAACAGATATCAGACATTATTAGAGAAAAAAAAATCGTTCAATCTTAATTATATTCTGACAACTTTCATTTAGCTCGGGGTTAGCACCGTGGAAAAGACCTTGATTGTTATAAATCGCAGCAGGAAATTCTTGTCTTCTTTTGACTCTCCATTGTAATAAATGTGCTGTCATAAAAATTGTCTCACCTAGAATGAATGATTCGCAAGCGACTGAAGCTGATACTCAATACCATCATCGATAATATTCCCACAGAATTTACTCTGGTTGTAATAGATACATACGCGGTAAGACTCGGCGATAGATTCGAAACAGTTATGGAGAGTTGGGGGTTAGTTTCGTCAAAGTTCCCGTCACTTTTGCAACTGTGCGAACATGATCTTTAGGAAGCAATAGAACAGTAAGGGTATTCATACAGTACGGGAAGAATCTGGGTGATGAGCAAAGATCACCTGAAGAGACGACCATTTGACAAGTGCGAACTTAAAAGGAAATATCTGTTTCCATCTACCACAGTAGTTGAGGAAGACCACTTCAAAGCCAAGTGTGGGGATATAAGTCGTAAAGCACATTAATTACATGAGAATTAGGTGACCTCTCGCTAGAAGATGTTTACACGCTAAAGGATAAAGCTACCGAGCTTGGTGGGTGAACGGATAATGTTCTGGCCTCGCATTCGGGGTGACGCAGGTTCGAATCGCCGTCCGGGCATCCAGATTTGGGTTTCTATGGTTTACCCAAATCAATCCAGGCAAACTCCGGGATGCTTCCTTCAAAAAGACAATAGAAGAATTCCTTCCTGTTCCTTGTCCCCAGTCCCATCCCGTCTCTAACCCTTTGACTGCTGTAGACGCGTTAACGCGCATGGCTACTACTGCGCCCAGGTGCTCCAGACGTGTATACACGCGCCGCCTTGCCGCTCTGTCTCTGCTCCAGACGTGTATACACGCGCCGCCTCGCCGCCCTGTCTGTACTCCAGACGTGTTAACACGCTAGCCTCTTAGCGGCCTGGCTATGAAGCCATATTTCCACCCAGGGTGGTTAGTTGTTTTCCTCATTCGGCCCTTGAGCATTGGCAGCTGCGATCTAATTTGTGTTGCTCTTTTCCTTTTAGTTTTCGCTGAGAAAATGGCATACAGTCATTATTTTTTTAACTGCTTAACGTCTCTTAACAGCGAGGTTTTTAGAGATGTTAAAGAATGGGGGGCAAGGAATGGTAAGGAATTCGGCTATGGCCTTTTGAAGGAAGCATCCCGGCATTCACCTGGAGTGATTTGGGGAAACCATGGAAAACCCAAATCTGGATGCCTAGACGGGGATTTGAACCATCGTCCTCCCGAATACGCCGTCGTGTTTGTACCGCGGAAGAAATCATGGAGATTATTACTAGAAGCGACAGTGAATATAATCACTTTAATATGGATGACAGTGATAACCCTTCGACAGGATCTCGATGTAATTTTCCTACATCAGCTAGTGGAAAATGACCATTTTTCAGAGTTTGAAGCTACAGATTGTTCGAGCGAAATGTGTGGAAAAAGAGAATGCTTTAGTGACGTGTTTGACAGCATGTGCTTGTCGATTAAGCTGCAGGACACAAGTGTGGATTACGTTAACATTCCAGCAGTTTGTCATTTTTCCTGATATTTCTAACGGAATATCATATGATATCTAATGCTGATGAGACCAACAGATACGCGAGAATCAATTCACACTATATTTTCACTATGAAGTGGTTTAAAAACTTTAGATGTTATATTAACTGTATTTATTTTGTATCTGCGGTTTCAAATCGCAGAGCGACAGCAGAAGAACTCCACACACAACGCTCCAGATGTATTCAGCACACAGCGGTCCGGTCTAATGTGGCATTCCAGCGCAGGTAAACAGCTTAGGCGTAAACAAAGCCGCACTCAGCGAGGGCTCGGCCGGCCGAACCGTAGCAGTTAAAGGGCTAATGACCTTAGCAGTCGATGAGGCGTAAAGCAATCAGTAAACAAAAAAAAAAAAAAAGGCCAAAGCTTCATTGATAACAACACCACCCGGAGCACATTCACCACCAGTTTTTATAAAACAATTTAATTAATCCTTAAAGGTATAAAGTTAAATACTTTGAACTTGAAATAATTTTTATTTATCTCTAAATACACAAAATCAATATATTATACTCATTAGCATGGAGAACAATTTTTAACAACTCAATGAGAAACATGACATAAAACGATTATTCTTACTGACTATGCCTCGCAGTTCAAGGTCTTTGCATGTGCGGAATAGTAACAACGCACATGCCTCTCGACATCTTTGATGTCACTTCTCTGGCAACAATATGGGACTGTTTTATAATGGAGCTTATTAATCGCAGAAATCTCAACCGTATTTCGCTATCTGTTATCAGCCTGGCAACATGGGTTCAGCGATAGCCCAACAGAAAGGCCATACATTTATTAAGAACGCTTTATGCTGGGGAGAAACGTTATCAAAGTTTCTATAAATTCGGTTTTAAACCATCAAATCAAACTTGTCATTTCAGATACGTGGTTTTAGACAGTAAATTCTCTCATTTAATACAATTATCAAAATGTTTGATGCCGTAGTTCGGGCACATAAATAATTGAAATATCTAATTGGTTATCGGTCCCTCAATACTTATCGTGTACTAAATTTTTAAACATCTGTTTGATCGCAATTAAACAATATACATATCCAAAGAATCAGATTTACAGAAATATGTGGCGATTTAATTTTGAGTGGCAAGTAACTGTCCTTATGTACGTACTCCATGAGCGGATAAATACTCAAATAGTTGCAATGCAGTGTGGTGAATTCATGATGCCACCGTCGCTTGCAAAAATAAAACTTGAAATATTTATCATGTAATTACTGGCACAATATTTTTAGTACGGTGTCAGAAATATAAAATCACTTTCTGCTTCTCAATTTGTTGCTCTTTATAACTATCATACTGTATTTTATGATATTTTTAATGATGTATCTGTCGATGCCCACTTGCCACTACCTATGTTGTCTCTTTCAGAGTAATACTGGCTCACCTTTTCAGACAGCAAACTCATGACGATGCGATCAGATGACTTCAACCAAACAGACTCTATGCGGCTAAGTTTGCATGGGACCTTACTTTAGTTAGCTTTGATAAGTGAATCGCTTTAATATTCCTTCCCGTTTTCTCATATGTTGAGCCCGTTTAAAGCAGATTACGTTTCTAGTTGGGGGATCAGATTAAACAAAACGGACTATCCAGTAGGTATTCTCATAAATTCGACCACAGAATTGGGAAAATGGATTGTATATAGTGTGTCATTTACTAGAAAACTTTGGTTTCCTTTGGAGATAAAAGTCACAGATGTGCAGTATTTACCCACGGACAGCTACAGGTGTGTAGAGGCATACTTTAGGAAGAATGGCCGTAATACAGATTTGTTACCGCCATGATTGACCTACAGCGGGAGGTGGTACTGCGGTTTATGTAAAGAACACGATTAAACATTATCTGATCAATTTGCCACCTTTGGAGGAAATCGAAACCGTTGAGACTTCCCGAAGGAGACAGACTCTGCAGAAACCTCAATTACATAGACTGGGACATCTTCAAGGACCTCCTCTCCCAGCGCATAGCTCAGGCACCGCCATCGTCTGTCTCTGGCCCCTCTACCGCTCTGGCCGCCTTGGTATTGGATCAGTGAGGCATAAGATGCCGCTACCTGGCCAAGACGCAACCAACCGTCCCACTGGCGGCAACTCTCTCCGCAAATCAGAGAGGCTATTATCATCAAAAATCAACTGACTAGGATCTGACACAAAGAGAGCAATAAGTCGCATTCAGCGAGAAATTAATGATGAAGTGAACAAGCAAAGGATCTCGTACTGGTCCAACTTTATTTCCAACATGGACATAGAGGACGGGCCAGCATGGTGCACGACGTAGGCCCTTCTCCAGCGGAGCCATAAGATACCGCCGCTGGTGGTCGGAAATAACTACATCTGAGAGCCAGAAGAGAAGGCACTGACTGAAACTTTTGAGGCAAATGTTTAGCCAATCAATGAATCCAAGGATGACGTCATCATACGTCTCGTGGAAGAACCACTGCGGTGGATCCTCGAAGCCGTCACCCCGGAGGAAGACCGCATCGACGAGATCACTACACGAGAGGTTGCGTCAACATGGATTCAGAAAAGGCCGATGCTGCGAAACACAACTTGCACTTCTAATTCATGACTTGTGCCGAATTATAGATGAGCAATCCCAGGTTGTTTTGGTTCTATTAGACTTTAAAAAAGCTTTCGATACTGTGCCTCACACTAGGTTACTTATGAAACTTCGCGGTTACGGCATATCTAGACAAATATGCGACTGGGTTGCAGACTTCCTGAAGGGCAGAACACAGTGTGTAGTTCTCGACGGTGAGCGTTCATCACTTACTGAAGTGGGGTCTGGAGTTCCCCAGGGAAGCGTGTTAGGGCCACTGTTGTTTCTCATATACATCAATGATCTATGCGACATAATAGGGGGGATGAAAAGATTATTTGCCGATGATGCTATAATTTATCGCGAAATCAAAACCCAGGACGACTGCGCTTTGTTACAAGACGATATTATGAAAATAATTGCGTGGTGTAAAGATTGGCAGTTGGAGTTAAACGCTAAAAAGTGCCAAGTCATGCGTGTAAGTAAAAAGGTGACACCATTTAACTATGAATATACGATTAATGACACTGTCCTTAGAACGGTAGATTCTGCTAAATACCTAGGGGTAACAATTCGTAATAATTTGTCGTGGAATGAGCATATCGAGAATGTAATGGGAAAAGCAAATCGTATGCTCCGATTTCTAGGTCGTAATTTAAATCAATGCACCCAGGAAGTTAAATCGATTGTATACAGGTCACTAGTACGTCCTTACTTAGAGTATTGTTGTTCTGTATGGGGTCCCCATCAAAAGGGGTTAATTGAGGCATTAGAGATGGTCCAAAGAAGAGCCGCCCGATTCGTGACAGGTATATATAGTTGGAGGGAAAGCGTAAGTGCGATGTTGAAGGAGTTAGGTTGGGAAGACCTGGAACACCGAAGGCGTTGCTCTCGACGGAAGCTAATTGAAAAATTCAAGACAGATGTATTTCGGAATGACAGTCAGCAAATATTGCTACCAGCAACATTCATATCTCGAAATGACCATGAAAACAAGATAAGAGAAATCAGGGCCAGAACCGATTCATTTCTGTACTCATTTTTCCCACGAGCGATTAGGGAATGGAATAGAAAGGATTTACCGGGCGAGTAAACTTAAAATCCGACAGGAGTAGCTTTCGATAAAGCACTCCAGCCATCCTGATCTGGGTTTTCCATGGTTTTCCCAGATCACTCCACGCGAATGCGGAGATGGTTCCTCACAATAGCCCATGGGCGCCTCTTGCCATATCCCTTATAACCCTTCCAAACCATAACCCTTTTCGATAGGTGCAATGCACACTCCGCCACACACTTTTAGTGAATCGCGGAGTAACAATAATAATAATAATAATAATATTCTCGAGCCTCATAGTAAAGAGATCAGCAGGACAAGATGGCATCGGTGGAGGTATCCTTCGTCAAATGCCTCAAACTGCTGTCTAATTTATAACAGACGCCTTCAATGGAGTTTTTCAAAAGGGTGAATATCCAACTACATGGAAGCACGCTACTATAATTCCGATTCCGAAGTCGGGCAAGGACCGGAGATCCCCAAGTCGTACCAGCCGATTAGTCTTCCGCCGACGCTCTTCAAAGTTTTCGATTGACTTAACGTCAAGAGGCTACACGCGGTCATTGCCAGTGAGGCGCTGCTGACTGGTGAACAATTTGGCTTCTGTAAACACCACTCAACCCCACAGCAGCTGCTCCGTCTCACTGAAGAGGCTTTCTTTGCCTTCGAGCGCCAGGAATTCGTCGGTGCAACTCTGCTTAATGCCAGTCAGGCCTTTGACTCCGTCTAGCATCAGGGACTCCTTTACATGCTGCTTAAGCAAATGTTAAGCTTCTGAAGCACTACCTCGAAGGAAGGCCTTGTGAGTTGTCATAGAAGTTGGCATCTTAACTATCAAGAACATCTCGGCAGGGGTCCCAAAAGAGTCAGTCATTGGATCAGTGCAGTACAGCTTGTATACGGCGAAACCCCCTCTACAAAACGTGTGCAAAAAGTTCCATACCGCCCTATATGCAAAGAGCCTTAATGCTAACATCCCACGCAGAAGGCTACAGCAGGCCTGCGAAAACATTTAACAATGGGATACCAAATGGTGGCTAGCTTACAATATTCTCAAGAACTAGGCCACTGTCATCACTAAGACCTTTGACTGTCTTCGGCGAAAATATAAGCTGGATGAGGACGGCAAAATACCTCGGGGTCAAACTTGATAAAAGGATGACGTGGAAACCACACGTTACCAGTCCCCGTGGCAAAGCAACAGGAAGACTAGGCGTACTTTACCATTTTCTCAAATTCACATCCATCTAGGAATCCGTCTATACATCGCTCTGGTCAGACCGAATTTGGAGTACGCGGCGGTAGTTGGGGTTAATACGGCGCACTCACACCTTCAGCTGTTACAAACAGTACAAAATAGAGAAATTGGATTCGGCCACCACCTGCTGACGCAGACGAGGGCAGATGACCTACACCGATTTAGAGGACTACCTACTCTTCGAGTCAGATTTCAACAGCTGGCAAGAAAACTCTATGAAAAGGCTGAGCAATCAAACAACCAACCTGATCTCTGTACTGGGAGCCAAGCCCACGTATAATGACAGATTAAGGTGTCCATAGAAACTACTTGACCACCAATACGGAAGCTACAATTACCGGTTATGACAAAACTTGATCATGACCCATAGATTATGGCAACCCGATAAATTAACTGAAAGGTGATGCGTCCACCACGCACACCCTCCACCACAACCAAGTACTAATGTTTTCCCTGTAACTGACATCTGTCTATCTATCCAAAAGCTTGAGACGGGAGGCGGCGCGCGCAACTCTTCCTACCCCCCCCCCCCCAACCGCCGAGCTTGGCCTCAAGGCACGAACCATCAGGTGATGATGATGATGACGAGGGATTCACAGTCGGTGCTGTGTCGACGCTGTGTCAGCTTCAATATGAAATTTCACCTGATAAAGGCAGCGGACGTTGCTGCCGAAATATTGTGGAAAAGAAATTATCCGGCAGAAATCACGTGAAGAATTCATGTATTCTTCTAGGTTACTCGCCGTCCGGCGGTCTTCTTCCCGTCATTGTGAGGTCTTGCACCCACCTCATCCGTGAATGTGTGCCGAATGTTGTTGTTTGTCTCTTGTATCTTGCGCCATCATTCCTCTGGTGTTTAAACGGTACTTCCCTTTTCTTATGTCTTCTGTTCACAGTTCGGCGCTAGACACCGAGGCGACAACTCCCTCGTAGAGCTCGTGAACGTGTTACTGTCGATTTAGTATCGTGTTGTATCGTGTGCGCGCTCTAAGCGTTTGGAAGTACGCGAGGCTGCAAAAGCGATTTCTTTTCGTAATATTTTAGTTTATTATCTTTAGTGATACAATTAGAATTAATTAGTGAAACTAGTGGTACAACCAAATTATGGCCGACCCGCCGGATACGGGTGAGACGATTAAGATGGCACTAGAAACGTGCTACACCAGCAGTCAAATCCCAGCCTCACCATCAGGGAACTACATCACGAGAGAAAGACCACACCCTCAGGAAGTATCCCCAGCAAGTGAGCAGATAATCATCTCTTACCAAGCAGAAGAGGAGTAATTAATATATCAAAACACCCAACATCTTCAACAGCAACCAGAACAGCAACAACAACAACAACAACAGCATACCTTACAGAAACAATATCAGATAATACAACAGCATCATCAGCAACAACATCATCAACAGCAACACCCTCTGGAGATGGAAACTGGACCGGTAGATGACCCGTCACAGGAACGTCATGCCTCCTCAGAAGTAGCTGTTCACCACTTAGCTCGGAGAGGAGACAAACCTACAATTATGACCTCAAATTATAATCACATTGCAACCACTATGGCAATTTCAACGGCTATGATTCCCAATCGATCATCATAAGAAGATTTAATTTAATTTAATTGCAATGGAGCACACGCTCCGGTGGCAATTTTCCTACACACCCAACTTCCCCCTATCCTACACTCACCTACACCTGCCCTCTACAAATTTTAACTTTAAATTCTTTTAACGTTTTAGGTAGGTTATTCATCATTCCCCTCGGTAACTCATTCCAATCCCTGACACCCTTACCTAAGAAAGAAAATCTTCCCAGAACCTTGTGCCTGAAATCGAGTGCCAGCTTGTGGTCATGGTCATCTTTTCCCTTCCATAAACTACTTTTCATACCTACTGCAATATCTTTCCATGCCTCATCGCCAGTATACGCCCTGTACACTCCCATTACCCTCCTCATCCTCCTCCTGTCTTGCAATGAATCCCATTCAAGCTCCTTTATCATGTCTGTCACTGATTGCATTCTGCGATAATTTCCAGAAACAAATCTAGCAGCCCTTCTTTGCACCTTCCCCAACTCCTGTATTTGATACTCAAAATGTGGGTCTCATACTACACTACCATATTCGAGCAATGGCCTTACTAAAGTTTTGTAACCCAATTCCTTTACTTCTCTCGTGCATCCCCTCATCACTCTCTCCAACAATGCAGAAGTTTGAAACCTTTTCCTACCACCTTTCCAATGTGTCCTGCCCAGTTAAGCTTGTTATCAAATGTAATACCAAGATATTTACATTTCAAGTCTTCAGCAAGCAATTCTTTCCCCACCTTATATTCATAATTAACCTTTTGTTTTTTATTTGTGTATCTAATTAGCTGACTCTTCTTTGCATTTATCTTCATCCCATGTTTACCAACCCAACTAGATATCCTGTCCAGATCATCCTGCAACTGTTTACAGTCCTCTATCGTTTTGATCCTTTTATACAGCATTATGTCATCTGCAAACAATCTAATTTCATATGAAAGATAAGTCTTTCCCGGCGTATTATTGATACAAATTCTTCGCGGGTTTGCCGCCGGATCACATTTTCTAACCACAAGCTTTCGGCGACTTGCACTGCCGCCATCATCAGGTCTGTTTTAACTGAAGGAACAGTTTTCGTTGTTCCTTCAGTTACAACAGACCTGATGATGGCGGCAGTGCAAGTCGCCGAAAGCTTGTGGTTAGAAAATGTGATATGGCGGCAAACCCGCGAAGAATTTGTATCAATCTAATTTCAGATAGTAAACAATCAACACAATTATTCATTAGAATAATGAATAGCAATGGTCCCAATACGCTACCCTGCGGCACTCCCATTTTTACTTCCACTTCCTTTGATACCGCATTTCCCACACTAACTTTCTGTTTTCTACATTTTAAAAATTCTTCTACCCAGCAAATCACTTTCCCATCAACTCCAATAGTTTTTACCTTATTTACTACCATTTTGTTGCTTACTCTGTCAAACGCCTTTGAAAGATCTAGTGCTACAATATCAGTTTGGCCTCCCAAGTCCATTTCATCTGAAATATCTTGCATATATCCCACCAACTGAGATTCACATGAATATCCTTGCCTGAACCCATGTTGCCTACTTGAAAACCACATACGTTCTTCACATACATTTCTGATGTGGTTGCATATCAATCTTTCCATTAATTTACCTACCACTGAAGTCAAACTGATTGGCCTGTAATTTTCGACTCTATTCCTCACCCCTCCTTTATCTACCGGTACTACTATTGCACTTTTCCAGTCTTGTGGTAAGATGCTCATCCGTCACCATGCTGACTCCGTGCGTTCCTGTATCAGATGATCCGATGTGTGCACCCAATCCATCAGCTTCAAGACGACCAATCGCCAAGTACCAGAAGAAGAGGAGGCAAGAGGATTGACGCGATCATCAGAAAAGATGGCAAGACTATCGGCAGATGGCGCTACAACAGCTTACTCAACAGCTCTCTGCAAGACGTCACCAGCAGCCACCAGCGCCAAGTCAAACAACACATTCACGACTACAGGTGAGCAGGTAGCGCCACATACCGACCAAGCGCCCGCCGACTGTAGTGTTACTAGTGCGCAGGATAAGGCCGGAACCAGTGTAAATAATAGATTCACTGAAACTGACAGAGGCCCGTTTATAGTAATAATAGAAAAATTTGACAAAAACGTTGGAAATTGGCACCCCGTGGCCATAGGTAAATTCCATTTTTGTAAATAATACCGCCTCAAACAAAACCTTATTAACATTTCTCACGCAGGTAGAAACAAAGTTAAAGTAGAATGCAGATCTGGTGAATCAGCTAACCAACTAGCATACCTAGGGACCCTCCAAGAAATAGGTCTAAAAGCATCTATCCCCATGTACTTGACTTCAAACCAGGGAGTTATTAGAAATGTCGACACAAAATTAAGCATAGAGGAAATCTTGGAAAACATGAAATCTCAATACAAAGTGACTAGCGTTAGAAGATTTACAAAAAAAAGTCTTCAAATGGAGAGATAAATGCAAGAAATGTTCCCGTATGCCAACAATCATTCAGATCCCAGGCCCTCCCAGAAGCAGTGTATATGTTTGCCATGCGTTGTAAAGTAGGACCATATATTCCCCATTTAATACAATGCTTATAGTGTTTAAGATTTAACCATGTCAGTGCACAATGTAGAGGTCAGAAAAAATGTAGTAAATGCGCGGGCCCACATGACCTAACCCACTGCTCTCCCAGGAAAACACATGCTGTCTGTTCTGTGGAGGAAACCACCTAGCAACGGACAAAAACTGCCCCGAACATCTTAGCAGACGATTTGAAAAATCTAGTAGAGTTCGGCCATTTCACTACAACTCAACCTTCCAGATGCCTAACAGCTACGCAAAAGCCGTGGCCGAACCACCCAGATCCTGGCATCCACAGTCAGAAAACACAGACATTAATCAGTACGATACAAAAACCACCCCTCAGCAATACAGAGTCAATCCCCCAAACAGATGTATCTGGACAAAAGGACCTAAATGTTATTAGAATGCCAAATATACTACAGATAACCCATCCTTCAATACAACACAACTACAATACACATACAATGGGCCTATGTCTCCTATCAATGCATGCTTGATCCATCCTGCAGCAACAGGAAACTATACGGAAATCCCACAAGTACCCAATAAGCCCAGGGAGAATACACAAACACTCCTGCACGCGCAATCTGCTAAATTAAAACAGTTAAACTATGACAATAATCCCACTAAGAGTCCACAATCCCTAAATTGCATTTTAATAGAAAAAATAGTAAACTTAATCATTATTCTAATCAAAGAAGCAAAATCACAATCAGAGGATCTTTTAAACCCTACAGAGATACTGGGAATGGTAACCAATTTCCTCCAACAATACGGCCAAAATTAAGTGTTTACAGTGGAATGCATGATCAATAACAGCGAATTGATCTGTATGGGGTCCCCATCAATAGGGATTAATGGAGGCATTAGAGATGGTCCAAAGAAGAGCCGCCCGATTCGTGACAGGTATATATAGTTGGAGGGAAAGCGTAAGTGCGATGTAGAAGGAGTTAGGTTGGGAAGACCTGGAGCACCGAAGGCGTTGCTCTCGACAGGAGCTAATCGAAAAATTCTCGACTGATGTATTTCGGAATGACATTAAACAAATATTGCTACCAGCAACATTCATATCCCGGAATGACCGCGAAAATAAGATAAGAGAAATCAGGGACAGAACCGATTCATTTCTGTACTCATTTTTCGATAAAGTACTCCGGCCATACTGATCTGGGTTTTCCATGGTTTCCCCAGATCGCTCCATGCGAATGCTGGGATGGTTCCTCACAATAGTCCATGGGCGCCTCCTGCCATATCCCTTATATCCCTTCCAAACCATTACCTTCCCGGATAGGTGCAATGCACCCTCCACCACACACTTTTAGTGAATCGCGGAGTAGTAGTAATAGTAATAGTAATAGGGAATCTTTACAAAGATAACTAGACTTAAACATCATAACGATAGCTACTATAGCAGAAACTTGACTGAAACCGGATACTAATATCTCATTTAAAGGATTCCATATATTACGAAAAGACAGGGAAGATGGAAAAGGTGGAATGGCAATATTAATTAAAACATCTATACCATTCGCAGCTGTATACATCGATCATACAAACATGAAATCTTTGCAGGTTGTAGCAGCCAAAGTGCACAGCCAAAATATGAATCTAACCTTAGTCTCAATATACTGTCCTCCCAAAACAACAATCAGAATAGATGAATGACGAACACTCCTCCATCAAATAGAGGATCCCTACTTAATCTGTGGAGACTTTAACGCTCACCACACCCTATGGGGATGTGAACTGAACGATGCATGTGGGGAAGCGATGATAGAGTTTATAGATGAATTTAACCTATATGTACTCAATGACGGATCTCCAACTCTTATTTCAATCCCAGCCAAAGGAAATCGGCAATTGATCTATCCATTTGCTCCTCACCCATCGCCACCTAATTTCAATGGGAAAACCTAAGACAGACCTGGGGATTGGACCACCACCCTAGCCTAGTATCAACAAAACAGCTGAATATCCCACAAACCTTTCAATCGAACAACAAATGGAACATAAGAAAATCAAATTGGATAAAATACAAGAAACACATTGAAGAAAATATAGGACGCGTCTACTCAGCAAACACAACCAAAAGTCAGTATCAGCTACTGCTAAACGTTATAAACGAAGCGGCAAAATGCTCGATCCCCACCTAAAAAACAACATCAAACATAAACGACTACCCTCCACTTGGTGGAACGAGGAATGGTCCAGAAAGATAGCCAAAGGGAAACTAGCCCTGACAGTATATAAACGAGATCCCACTTAGGAAAACTATATAAATTACAAAAATATATATTTAATATGGAACATGATAAATCGTTTAAAGAAGAAACCAGTTGTAATAAAAGCGCCAATGAACTGTATGGAAGAATTCGAAAAAAAGGTAGCCCTTCCATATGTGCCTACAGACCCACTAAAATTAACAAACCAACACACGGAAAATAACCGACAAAATATTCTAGCAGAGGAATTTAAACTCAACGAACTGGAACTGGCCCTAAAATTAGCCTCAAATACAACACCAGGAATTGACAACTTTCATTACCTCATGCTCCACCATCTCCCACACTGCACCAAGGTAGCTATCTTACAGCTCTTTACTAATGCATAGCCAAAAAGTGAATTTCCAAGAGATTGGACAACACAAATAATTATCCCCGTACCAAAACCAGGTAAAGACAGTAAAAATTCAATCTCCTATCGCCCAATAGCCATTTCCTCCTGCATAGGTAAAACGTTTGAACGAATCATAAAAATAGGGTTAGAATGGTGGCTTGAATATCACGATTTACTGCCGAGTACTCAATATTGATTTCGGAAAGGAAGAAGTACATATGACCGTCTCAGTACGCTCACATTAGACGTAGAACGAACTTTTATCAACAAAGGTTTTCTTACAGCAGTTTTCCTAGACATTACGGGAGCCTATGACAATTTCCAAATTCCGATACTAATAGAAAAGCTCAAGGCACTACTCCTTCCTGAGGTATTTGTCTGTGAAATATATAATCATCTCCATAGTAGAACTATATATTTACGGCAACAAAACAATTGTCTACATGGACAATTCATAGTTTCAACAGGAATCCCACAAGGAGCAATCCTTAGCCTCTTACTATTCACTATATATATAGGGGAAATAGAAAAAATATTCAGTCCCACAATAAAAGTATTACTTTTTGCAGACGACGTATGTATATACACGACACCTACATCCCTAGAAATAATCCTCTGGAGGTTAAAAGAAGCTGCAAAGATATTATACGATTGGGCACAACATCTAGAACTGACCATATCAACATCGAAATCTGCAGCAGTGATATTTTCTAGGAAACGAACAATGTATCGGGAGACTGAGCTTCATCAGGGACCCTACTCCTTTCCGTTGTGCACATCTGCCAGACACCTAGGCTTAATAATAGATAGTAAACTAAAATGGACGGGACACATCAACCATATCATAACCAAAACGGAACGCCTCTTGAATATATTAAGATCCGTAACACGCACCTGGTGGGGTGCAGACCCGGCTATAATGCTTAATATATACAGAGCACTAATCCGTCCCATATTCGATTATGCAAGTATCTGTTACGGGAATGCTTCTGAGTATAATCTCCGAAAATTGGACATAGCACAACAACGAGCTATTACAATATGTATTGGAGCAATGAAATCTACAGTATCAAATGCGCTATTAGTTGAAGCTAGAGAAATGCCTCTAGAAACGCGGCGACAGCTCCTATAAAATAACTACCTAATGAGACGCGCCTCACTCACCAACCATCTAGTGACTCAGAAGGCAAAGGGACTTATAACAATAATTGAAAGGAGGGGAAACATCCCTCGCCACTCCACACCGTTATTCGTCACTAGTTTCAGCCAAATAAAACACAAAATACCATTAGTGATGCAAGAAAGGATTCTTCCCTTTTTCACAAAAAATACGATATCATCAGATTTAAACCAAATGTCTTCTATCTCCCAGAATGGATTATAAGAAGCAACAGGACAAATAACTTGACAGAGAGATTTCTATCTTCAACTTAGCCGGACTTTACACAAATATATACCGACTAGACGACTCGTGCGAAAATTTCGCGAATAAAATGCGATGAACAGTGAGGTTGAATGCTTGTAATATAATGAAAAGTAGAACCGTACTATTGTAGCAATTTTTGTTTGTTTGTGTGTGTGTTTGTGTGTGTTTGTGTGTGTAATAGGTACACATCAAAATACTCGCAACATATTATGAAACAGTTAGGAAAATTTAAAAAAAACTCTGTATTTATGACAAACTGTCACTGACCTTAGCAGAATAAATTGAACCTGAACAAAATGATGCACAGAACGTATCAATATCTCTGAAATATTTGTTGCTGTGCGAGGTAAATTAATACCTGATGACAGAAAAATGCGTTGTAAAAATACTAATACTTTTGCCCTCTAAGGTCAGAATTTTGAAAAATTTCTTTCTTAAAATGTGATAACGGAACCGAAGACATTACAAAAACCTCAATCTTTAAAACGATACCTCTTTTATCATTTTGTTTAATTGTTAAGGGAGATAAATGCTCCAGATACAAAAAACGCATTTTAGAAAAATTGACATGTTTACCCTTTAAGGTTCAAATTACAAAAAATTCCTTTCTTAAAATATAATGTTACCACGGCGGTGACCTTATTCTTTTATATGATACCTCATTTATCTACATCTGTTAGATACTAAGGGAGATAATCGCTAGTGACACAAAAATGCGTTATAGAAAAATTTATACTTTTTCCCTTTATGGGATGAATTCAAAAAACATTCTTTCTTAAAATATGATGTCACAAAGCTGAAACATTACTCCTTATAATCCTACTTTATTTATCGATTTTGGTTAGATATCCAGGGAGATAAATGGCTCGAGATACAAAAAACACATTTTAGAATAATTGACATTTTTTCCCTTTATGAGTCGAATTACGAAACATTCCTTTCTTAAAATAAAATGTTACCACGGCGGATACCTTATTCTATAAAATGATACCTCATTTATCTATATCTGTTAGATATTAAGGGAGATAAATTGCTCGTGACACAAAAATGCGTTATAGAAAAAATTATACTTTTTCCCTTTAAGGGTTGAATTCCAAAAACTTTCTTTCTTAATATGTGATGTCATAAGGCTGAGACAATATTTTTCATAATCTTACTTGATTTATCGATTTTGGATAGATATCCAGGGAGATAAGTAGCGCGAGACACAAAAAAAACCTATTTTTGAAAAATTGACAGTTTTGCCCTTTAAGTATCGAATTACGAAAAATTCCTTCCTTAAAATATAATGTTACCACGGCAATGACCTTATTCTTTAATATGATACCTCATTTATCTATATCTGTTAGTTATTAAGGGAGATAAATCTCTCGTGATACAAAAATGCGTTATAGAAAAATTTATACTTTTTCCCTTTATGGGATGAATTCAAAAAACATTCTTTCTTAAAATATGATGTCACCAAAGCTGAGACAATATTCCTCATAATCCTACGTCATTTATCGATTTTGGTTAGATATCCAGCAAGAAAAATGGCTCGAGATACAAAAAACGCATTTTAGAAAATTGACATTTTTGCCCTTTAAGGGTCGAATTATGAAAAATTCATTTCTTGAAATGTAATGTTACCACGGCGGAGACTTCAGTCTTTAATATGAGACCTAATTTATCTATATCTGTTAGATATTAAGGGAGATTAATCGCTCGTGACACAAAAACGCATTTCAAAAATATTGATACTTTTGCCCTTTAAGGGTCGAATTCCGAAAATTTTCCGTCTTAGTATATGAATTCACTAAAGCGGAGATCTTAATCTTTAAAATGATACTTCATTAAACGATTTCAGATAGGTATCCAGGGAGATAAATGATTCATAACACAGAAAACAGCATTATAGAAATATTGATATTTTGCCCTTAAAGGTTCTAATTCCGAAAACTTTATTTCTTTAAATATGATGTAACCAAAGTGGAGACCATATGCTTTAAAATGACACCTCATTTATTGATTTCGGTTAAGTATGAAGGAAGATACAGGCTTGTGACAAAAAATACCTTATAGATATAATATATATGATGTATCAAGAACAACAAATGGAGTCCAATTCGCCTACTACTGTCCACTCACGCAAGAACACTAGAAAATACGCTTGCCAACAGAGGCCTCGGTTTACACGGCAGAGGCTGTGGCTATTAGACAGGCCATTCAATACGGATATAACCGATATAATAAAATACTAATAGTTACGGATTCGAAAAGTGTAGTACAAAGGTTGGAGAATATTAAAAGACAAAATGAAACGAATAAAATTTTATATGATATATTACAAATGATGTACATAGCCTCCACAGAAGGAAAAGAAATTAATTTATTATGGCTCAAGGGCCATTCGTCCATGCAATACAACGAGACGGTCGACAAAATGGCAAAAGAAAGCACTCTGGAAGGGCAGTAACAATACACACAACTCCCTCACAATTATTTCATAAAAACTATAAAAGAGAGGCCCTCGCAAAATGGGACTTTATCACAAGTATACAAAGAGAAACAGTATGCATCGATCCAACCCCACATACCACACAAAGCATTGTTCGAAGAAAAAAAAATTGGAAAAAAATGCATAACATCTATCAGTCGCATAAGATTGGGACAGGGATGTTATCACAAACACCTCCATTGAATTGGCACAGCAAACTCCCCATTCTGCCCGGTCGGCAACGAAGAAATAGCAGACCTAAATCACATAATACTGGCATGCACCCTTTACCAAATTCCACAAAATAACATATATAATAGACTGACTAAGCTAAAATCCCACTGCCTACATCAATCATCTCCCTTATGAGAACGGAACGACAGGACGTGCATCAAGCGATAGTTCACTTCTTAAGGGACGCAGATATCACTATATAACCCAGACCATTCAAGAGACCCATCATAGCTAAAATGCCCTAAAAACAGAACTAATTCAGGGATACAAAGTTTTGCGCTAAAATCCACAATTACCAAACATACAATACGGATTTCACCACATAGATGAGGTTTATTATCTAAAATTAATATTATTAAAGCACCAGCTGTTAGTAAACTATTCGCTCCGCTGGTATTAAAATGTCTATTATGTCAAATAATACGTTAACATAACTAACAACTGACACCACACCATCTTCACTATTGGTATTAGAAAAACTTGTCCAAATATAGTAGCAAAACAGAGTTACTGTACCACCTGCACTATCAGTATTATTACAACGGTATAGAACTAATATGCCGAATAATAACGTAACATAATCATCAATGGTCACCTCAACATCTTTACTATGTTACTAATAAAAATTGTTTAGAACTATTATGTCAAAATAATACTGTATAGAACTATTACGCTAAAATAATATTGTATACAACAATTGTAATCTGGCTGTATGGCCGTTAGACCAGAAGCCATACAAATAAATTTAAAAAAATTTCTTCTGTTTTCCTTGTTCTCTTGGTATTTTGGTTATTGCCTGTCGCGAGGCAGTCTGACATGTAGAGTATCTTTTCCAGGAGGCACAGAGGATTCCTTGACAGTTTGTAAATTTATCTCTTGTATGTTCATGTAGTTTTCCTTGTTTATCTGAGTAGTATTTGGCGCATTTTAGGCAATCGTATGGAAGATGGCAATAATTTTTAGTGTCCACTATTCTGCGGTACCTTATGCACTAAGAAGGTCCTTCTTGGTACCTGTATTTCAATAGATACTCTAGTATAGAGGATTGCTTGTTAATTAAATATCTTCTCTGATGGCGGGCCATGGTTAGGTGATGTTTTTCACACCGCGAGTGGTGTAAGCTATTTGGTAGTCTCATTTTTCTTCTTGAATTGATGTATATTTTGAATGGGGTAAGCTTTATGTCGTAGTTCTTTTTCTATGTCTACTCTCTCCACTATAGGTGAATGGTCTTTGAACATTAATTTCAATTGGTAGTGCTTTTTAATCTGGTAGATGTTGTAATGTGATGCCTTTGTTCACATCACAAAATGTAAATTACTCTGTTCTGTTATTAATTTTATTCTGATATTAATGTCCTAGATTATTTATTACTTTAGATCTTTGGCGATCCAGTTGATTAAATAATTTATTAATGGGCAAGAGTTTCTTTTTGTTAGAGGTGGCAGTGTAAATACGAAATTCAATTTAATAAGGATATACGGCGAAGATAGCATTGGTACAAAAATGTTAAAATCAGCGTTCTGCTAGGCAGGAAGGGCAGCTCATTTACGGTGCTCCCAGATATCGTTAGCCGAGTCCGACACTCTGACGCCACTTTGGGGGAAGAGTGAGCCGATGGAGGCTCTTGTTTGCCCCAACGTCAAGTCATCGTACCTAATGGACTGGGCAGCCGGCTGTCACCGAACCGCCGACGAACATATGATGGGTGATCTCGAATGAACCTTGGGTGGTGTATCACGTGATTTCAGCAAACAGGCCTCTCGCCAATGAAATGAGACATCTGGGCCAAAGTATTCCTGAGGGTGAAACAACGAATGGTCAAGAACTGCTTGGCTGATACCGAAGGAGAGAATTACAAGGCTCCAGCTTCCGACACGGCGATTGCAGCCCGGACTGAGGCGCATTGAGCGCTACCTGACCGGCCGCCCTCGCTTGCATTCCATCACCGAGCATCGAAGCTGATAAGAATTAATGAAGTGTTACTCAACCAGGCCAGAGTGTACGTTTCTTGTGACTAGTCCCTATGACTAGAAATTTCTGCTCTAACTGCGAAAACCTGCCACTGAGCTATTGGCGCTATTTTCCAGACACTTTGTGTTATTACACAAGCCACCTTGTTCCCTAAACTCTGTTTTCATAACATTGTATGTTAATTTTTCCTATTCATGGCGCCCAAGACAATTCTTTTGATTGTTTAAAGACAAAAAATCATAATGCTGATGTTAATTGCCATGCTCTATAAGATGTAATATTCTAATTGCTTTCCTTCATTCAATTTTGACCATTAAACTGAAATAAAGTTGAATTCAACCATTGTTTGCTTTGATTACCGGGCTAACTGTGAGGCTAGACATTGCTTTAATATATTACATAATTATATATTCACAGTAACGTAAATTTGCCTAAACTGTAAACGCCAGAAGCACCAATAAACGCTAATTATATTTTATCTGTAATCCCGCATAATTTGAGATTCTTACCACTCAAAATTTTAAATTCATGTATATTAATGAAATTAACTTACGAGAGCACAGTGTAGAATAGTGTTTGGTTTTCCTTTAAAAAAAAATGTTTTTGAAGGTATAGTCTCTGCTGTTTTAAATATTGTACTTGAGACAATCTTCAAATTCTCCAAGTAATAAAGGAGAGAAAGAAAAACTGGATGGGGAACTTGTTGAGAGGGGAGTGCCTCATAAAAGACGCCTTGGAAGGTCTAGTCTGTGGGAGGAGAATAAGAGGAAGAAGGAGGTACAAAATTATAGATAACATCAAGGAAGATGGCCAACTATATGTTTCTAAAGAGAAAGGCAGTAAGAACATGGATAGCAGCCAAGTGAAAACCTGCCCGACGGCAGAAAACTGATGATGATGATGAGACAATCTTCCCTACAAACTATTTTCAGTTTACCTGTTATGTTACCTTTGATTACTAGGTTCATTGGGATGTAGACTGTTACTATTTCATTTACGATCATGGGAGATATTTTTTGCTTTCTTTTGTAGGTGTCCTTGCTTTCCGAGTGGTCTCAATTTCACTTGCTTTAATTTACTTGTATTATTTCCTGTGATGCTCCTCATAGCCCTCATCGCCATTTTATTCCTTACCTTCCTCTTGCTTCCAATCTCCAAGAATTCGGTTTTAGTCTGGCGATGCGTTGCTGTTATTTCAATTTTGTGTCCATTTCCGTATTCTGTCATTGACACATCAAACACCTTACATTGTCATATTCTGATGTCAATCCATTTCGTCTAACTCAGAACTCCGTGGTGTTTGTATTTCTTTCTTATTTTTCTGCTTCCATCACAAGATCAACACTATGGTACGAAGACAAGGCGTTTTCACGTGGCACTTAAAGTACGAAATTCCGACAGAGCTAATTGTGATAAATCCATGAGTAAAGCAAAGCATATGCCGGGCTCCGTATGATGGTGAGAGAATGAGCTCACCAACAAAAGAATATAAACAAGTAGAGTCATGAAGAGAAATCAGTCATATCGTACAGGTAGATATAACGTGGAGTTTGAGGTGAAAGAGATGTCTATATTTCCTCACGGTGGGAGCATTTTAAATGAGTAGATGTCAGAAGTTTCTTCTGACTACAATAACATCAAATAGAAAACAATTAAGGACTTCCGGTTTACTCATAAATACACATTAACAACTTCTGCCCACCTCCTCAAAGGGAAGCAATTAGGAACTCCATTAATCATTTCCGGTTTCAACTCGCCTCCCCTCAACCCACTGCACGTGTCATTCCCATCAACCCGGCACATGCGTAGCCACACGTGGCGCCAACGCGTCGCTGCGTGAGTCACCCTGCATGTGTGATCTCTGCATGAGTCACCAATCACGCGTTCGGCGCATCTCCTCCCAACCCCTCCGCACGTGTCAACTGTCAAGGCCCGTCCCAATGACTCATGAACGTGTGAGTTACCCTTCCATCTCCCTCCTCGTTTCTAAGAAGCAACACGTCTGCAGCTCTCTCACCATATCTCGCCAAGTACTGCTCTTCGCGTCAGTGTACCAGCTAAACACCGACGATTCCAAGAGATTGACTTTGGGCTTGTCAACCCAACGTGATTTCGAGCCAGACATGCATTCCACTCGGAGAGCTTACTGTTTCATGCCGGACAGTGTCGGGGGACGAAAATGTTATGTTTTCACCACAGTGCTCTAATCAGAAAATAGCTCGTAGCAGCTGATTGTAAACGCACGAGTCAGTACTTTGATACATTGACCAAACTAACGAGAGAGGAGAGGATTTGATGGAGCTGATTCACGAATTACATCTGCAGTAAGAAATAGACCATACAATTCGCCTACTTTAAAAGACAGATGATGCGCCAACATCAACATAGATGTTAACGCGCACCAGCGAACATGTGGGGAACATGCTACAAACTGGAGAGTTCTAAACACACAAACCACGAGTGATCATAATATAATTCTATATGACCTATTCCAGGGATCTAACGGATGTCTGTAGCAGTGAAAATATCAAACACCGGTACACAATATAAAGAGAGCGGCATGGTCGAGACTGCGGGAGGGCTTACGAACACCAGTGGAACTAATGGAGGGGAATGACGTAGATTATATTGCGAAGGAGCTGACCAAATCGATTCAAACAGCAATGAAGGGCAGCATTCCACTGGCGAAAATTAAAATGGTGAGGGGATATACCATAGAACGAATGGCCTGTATAGACTGAGATCAAATATGCGAAAGGCGAGAAGGGAATACCAACGTTTGCCTTGTGGCGGCTGACAGGTATATTCTTCTCTACAGATACAGAGAGAGAAAAGAAGCTTTTAAGCAACAATTGTTTCTGGCGAAAACTCAAAGTTGGGAGGCATATGTTAGAACAAATCTTAGGTCAGACCCCTGGGGAATACCATACAAAATAGTTGCAGGTAAAATTAGACCACCGACAACTTTGGATACCGTGAGGAATGAGGATGGGACCATGACAACGAATTGGACCACAATGGCCGAGGTACTATTGCATCAGCTATTACCCGCCGACGTAGAAAACAATTAAAGAGATACCCATAGAAAAATGCGCAGTGATCAATTACAGTTGTATACGTCACATCGGAAGGGAAAACATAACAATAGATGAGGTGATCAGAGCCAATAAACAGTATGGCGAAACATTAAGCCCAAGGTCCGGGACGGAATTGTGGGTGAACTTTTGCAGGCTCTCGTGGTCCTGTTAGCTCCTCCCTTATGTAACTTACTAAACAAATGTCTGTTGCAAGGCAGAGTTCCCAACGTGTGGAAACAAAGTGAAGTGGTAATACAGGGTCTGGCCAATCCAAAATCTTATGGGCCGATCTGCATGCTCAATGTGCTGGGAAAGGTTCAAGAAAAAGTACTGATCGCTAATTGCAACATCATAGGAGTACATAATGGGTATGAACTTGAACCAATACGGCTTTAGAGCAGGCAGGTCGACCGAAGATGCAATTAACAGTGCAGTAGACTTAGTAAAAAGTAGTTGTAAGAAATATGTTATTGGAATTTTTGTGTGATATTTGTGGCGCTTTTGATAATCTTTGGTGGCCGATATTGTTCCGGCGCCTAATAGAAATGAAGTGTCCAAGCAGTCTTATAACACACTGAAGGACTATTGCAAAAATCGTTATGCCACACTGAGATGCTGCGAGGGAAGGTAGATAAACATTTGACTAAGGGATGCCCTCAGAGGTCGGTCAGTGGACCGGTTTTTTTTGGGACATAGTTTACGAAAAAGTGATTAATATACTGGAGGGACTGGATGGCTTACTGGGGCTGGTTGCCTATGCAGACGACTTGCTGTTATTGATTGAGGGTCGGGCCAGACAAGATATAGAGAATATAGCTAAAGTGGTGATTGAAAAACTCCAAGCATGGTGCTCGGAGGCAAAGCTTAGTCTCGCGCCAAAGTAAACTCAGATGATGGTATTCAAGGGCAAACTTGAACGTAAACCTACTATCAAAATAAATAACATAAACGTAAAGAGAACACGGACAACCAAATATCTTGGCGTCACCCTGGCGAGTCTCTGAACTTTGCATCACACTTTGCTGAGGACGTGCTTAACAAATTTATCAGTATAGGGCAAAGGAGATTGCACCTTTCTACCTCTACGACAAGAAGATACCACGATGCTATCCTAGCATCTCTGGTAGGGTATGGCGTCCAGTGTCTGGGCGCACAGACTTCGACTGGTATAACCTAGGGAGGAGGTCCTAAGAGTGCAGAGAAGTGTGTTGCTGCGATTGAGTGGAGCCTACAGTACTACCTCTACAAATGCCCTACCAATTGTCATAGGTGTATGGTCGTTGGGCCTAGAGAAGAAGAGGAGCCTTATACTGGTTACGAAAAGGAAATCAGGCCAGGGTGCAGGAGATTGTGGGAACAGTTGCACAGAATGCAACAGAAGTTCAGCGCTGCATTTCTCGCTGAATGACAGGAGCGGTGGGACAATAGTGCTACAGGGGAGAAGATTGTACAATGTGTTTCCGAACATACAAGAACTGCTGCAACTTGAATACTTTCATCCCACACCAGGCCTTATATATTACGTCAAGGGGCACGGTCATATAACAGCCTACTGTGTCAAAGAGGGCTTAAAGAAACGGGCTTATGTGAGTGCGGGGCAGAAGGAACCCCGAATATGTAATGTGGGCCTGTCCGATAACAGAAGAAGTAAGGACGCCGGATATCAACACAATACGGAGTAGATCAACGCGAGACATAAATTTAGATGAGAGATCATGGATTATTCTAGATAATCTGGCAAACAAAGTATCTCAACTGCACAGAAAAGATATCTGGACCGAGTGGCAGTCGGGCATGGGGACCGGCCTAGGCGAGTCGCACGGCCAAACATACGGGCATAGGAAATTATTCACGGATTGGAGCAAGCAGTATTCCACAGAAACTTCCGGGAGCCGGAAGTTTTGTCCCGAAGTGTCGGTCGATCCTGTCCTACTGGAAATCCAGAAGGACATGGCTGGCAGACTATCCCGGGATGATGGTTGTGGGTAGATTAGTGTTGATAGAGCATTATAGGTTTAAAGTTAGATTAGAATAGACGTTGTAGATAAATTTTTGTAACATAAAAACGGATAAGGCCTTATAGGGGAAAAGTAGATTATAATTCCAAAGGTGATTATTTCAAAAACAATTCACATGAATAACTATTAAATTAAGTAATACTACCGTTGTTAAAACGGAACCGAGCCTACTACAGGCCTGAGTCAGAACGATGGCGTGGCATAATGAGCGACCACAGAAGGGGATTTTGGTGATAGGTAGCTCCAACGTTAGGCGTTTTATTGAACCCCTTAGGGACATGGCGAATCAGGTCTGGGATGAAGTCCTGTGTCCATTCATTGTGTATTCCTGGAGGTCTGATCCAAGATGTGGAATCAGGCCATCCCGGATGCCATTGATCGGACGAGGTGTAGCCAGCTGCGGATTGTAGCTCATGTACGGCACCAACGATGCTTGCCGCCTGGGGTCAGAGGACTATCCTCTCTTCCTTCCGGCGGCTTGCTCATACAGTGAGCTCTGTGGTTGATGACCGCAAGATTTCGGCTGAGCTAACCATCAGCAGTATTGTCGATGGAACTGACTGTGGACCTCTGGTTTAGAGCCGAGTCGATGGTCTGAACCAGAGACTGCGTCGTTTCTGCGATAATCATGGCTGCAGATTCCTTGATCTTCGCCCTGGGGACGAATCGTGTAGGATTCCCTTGGATAGATCAGGTGTGCACTACACACGTGAATCGGCTACACGGGTGGCTGGGGCCGTGTGGAGTGCATTGGGGGATTTTTTAGGCTGAGGGAGGAAGACCCGAACCTGGGATTACAGTCACGGGCAGCCCAATTAAATTCGGCACCATATGTTAGGAGTAGCGAAAATCAATCTAGACCGTTAAAAGTACTCGTTATAAACTGTAGAAGTGTTTGTAATAAGCAGCCTGAGCTTGAAAGCGTTATTAGTAGCTCAGAAGCTGATATTAGTATTAGGTACTGAAAGCTGGTTAAAACCGGATATAAGTTCAGCAGAAATATTTAACCGATAGCATGAATGTTTTCCGTAAGGATAGGTTGACATTCCTAATGGAGGCGGTGTATTTATAGCTGTTTAGTAAACACCTGTCGTGTAAGCGAAATAAATATCGATACGGTCTAGTGAAATCCTATGGATTAGACTAAAAGTAGCTAGGACAAAACTTGTAATTAGGGTCTTTCTATCGTCCACCAGATGCAGATGTATCTATTGCTGAGGCCTTAAGAACTAATGTAAGTAATATAGCTCGTCAATTTCCAGATCATGCAATAATACTAGGAGGTGATTCAACTTTCCGTATATAGACTGGAATAATTACGTCCCACGTTACTGGTGGCCGGGATAAAACATCCTGTGAAATTATTCTTGACCTTTTCTCAGATCTTAATCTTGAGCAGCTCGTCACTGAACCAACGCGGTGCCACAACGATAACGAAAACATTTTAGATATTCTCGTTACGAATAGGCCTGAATTATTCACGGACATTTCTACCACCATGGGAATAAGTGATCATAAAGCTGTAATTGCTACAGTAAAATTAACAGTCGCGCGCAAAAAGAAAAAAGAAAGGGTCGTTTACAGGTTCGAAAAGGCCCCAAAGGAGAGTTTAAGAACGTTTTTGAGGGATAATTACATTACCTTTATAGAAGGAAGAGGCTCGGTTGAAGAGATGTGGCTTCGATTCATGCATATAGTCAGGGAAGGTATGGACTTACATATACCGAAAAGGACAATCAGGGATGGGAACGATCCCCCGTGGTATACACGTGAACTTAAACGGTTACTTAAAAAACAAAGGAAGATACATGCACGCTCAAGGACGACGATGTATAGGAGTGATTTAGAAAAGCTAGCTGAGACAAGAGAACATGTTAAGAATGCGATGCGCGAGGCTTTTAACGACTTTAGATGCAACTCACTTTCTAAGAGTCTCAACGAAAACCCAAAGAAATTTTGGTCGTATGTAAAAAAAGTTAGTGGTGGTGACTGTAATATTTCAGTTCTACTATAAAACCATAGGGATGTTAATGAGAGCCACGACAAGGCTATCGTATTTAACACCGAATGAAAAAATTCTTTCACCGACGAAAACATGGAAAACATTCCAGGTTTTCCACGGCGTGTAGAATCTGAGATGGATCCTAGTACAAATTGATAGTGTTTGTATTATAAAGGAATTGAAGCTCCTGAAGTGGGGGAAAGCGCCGAATCCCGATGGTATACCAGTAATAGTATTTTCGGAATACGCGGAAGAAATAGAACTATTTCTGTCAGGTATATTTCGTAAATCTAATGAAGAAAGAAAAGTACCTTCTGACTGGAAAATAGCGCAGGTGATTTCTGTTTTCAAGAAAGGAGATCGGAGAGATCCTAGGAATTATCGACACATATCTCAAACATCTGTTTGCAGTAGGATTCAGGAGCATGTCATATGATCCAAACATATGAAGTTTCTAAATGAAAACGAGTTACTTACACGGATATCGGAAGAACAGATCGTGTGGAATGCAACTGGTCCTATTTTCACATGATGTAATGAAAATTATTGATGCAGGTTCTCAAGTTGATGTAATTGCCTTAGGATTTTCAGAAAGCTTTTGACGCTATATCACACAACCGACTTTTAGCGAAGATTCGATCGTACGGTATATCGAACCAGTTTTGCAAATGGATACACGATTTTTAACCGGTCGGTCACAGTATGTCGTTGTTGACGGGGAAGCCTCTTCTAAGATAGAGTTTGCTTCGGACGTACCTCAAGGAAGTGTATAAGACCACTTATTTTCCTAATTTTTATAAACGATCTTGGTGACAACGTTAATTGCAGGATGAGATTGTTTGCTGATGAAGCGCTTATCTATAGTTGAGTACGGTGCTCTGACGATTGCTTAGAAATTCAGTGCCATCTGGATGCTATTTCGGAATGGTGCCATAAATGGCAGCTTACACTTAACTGCAAAAAGTGTAAGGCAATGCAAATAAGTAATAAAAAGACCCCGTTTGCTCACGAGTACAAAGTTAACAATTCAGTTGTTGACACGGTCGATTCCCTGAAGTATCTAGGCGTAACAGTACAAAGCAACATGAAATGGGACTTGCACATAACTTCAGTCGTAGGCAAAGCTAATTCTAAAACTACGTTTTATAGGTCGTATTTTGAGAAGCTGTAATGCTCATACAAAGGAAATAGCGTACAAAACACTAGTGCGTCCGCATTTGGAATACTGTTGTGCAATTTGGGATCCGTATCGCAAGGGATTGATTGACACGTTAGAGAAAGTACAGAGGAGAGCCGCTCGATTCGTGACCGCTAGTTACAGTCCTTATGTAAGTGTCACAGAGCTGATACGTGGGATTAGGCTGGGATTGTTTGGCGGACAGACGACGTCGTTTTCGTTTAAATTTGTTGGAGAATATGCGAAAATCTCTAATTTACGAGTGCAACGAAATACTTCTTCCGCCAACCTATTTAGGTCGCAATGACAGGAGGGATAAGATTAGAGAGATAAGATGCCGTACTGATACATTTATGTATTCTTTCATTTCCTCGTTCTGTTCGGGATTGGAATACTCTAAAATAGGATTGGTGCTTAGCACCCTCTGCCACCCACAGTAATTGTGAATTGCAGAGTATAGATGTAGATGTAGATGTAGATACAACTACAGAAAACAAAGCGCTTCTTCCATAGCCAAAACAATCTAGTTTGTAATGAAGAGGGAATATATCATTGACTTTTGCACAAATACACAATGAATCATAACAATATCTGGGATTTAATTTTCCATATTAATGGTGAGCCGGGATGCTGCAAATGCGAACTGGCTCAGGATTGTAGTGGCTGAGAACATAAAATTAAGTGAATGTTACTTATAAGCAATTATTATCATCCAGTAATCCGGTATAACTACATGACAGATTACAGAAAGATACGTGCAAACTGGTTTAACTGCAACTAACTGAATAATGGGATACTATAAGAATAACTGGAATATATCAATAAAAACCAACAGAACTATAACAACAATAAGCGATATTTGTGATTCAATATAATATTACAGATTTTAATAGCATCTGTAACTGTTATAACTGTAAGCAAGACCAAATGTAATATTATAGAATTAATTAGACAGTAAGTCAAAGTGTAATGGAACTGTATGCCAAATTCCTTGCACGCAAATATTATTTTGTATAAATCTCAAAACACTATGTAATCAACAATGCAAAAATTAATATGTAGGGCCTAATTTAGCCACTAAGATATTAGGCTGTATAAATGAAAGGTAAATAAATAAAAAAATTACTGTACACAAACGCTGGATTAATTCTCTATAAAAGTGAATGTATTTTCTAAGAAGGTGAATGTCAGGAACTGTTATATTCAGCCTGCTGTTCAATGAACTCTATCTGGAAAACTCCTTCCTTGAGTTAAAGTAGGCCGCAAGTCACACTTTTTTATATGGAGCTCTACCTCCATAAATCGCAGTACATGTTGTTTTGGACTCACTGGTTTTCCGTTGAGTAATGAGATTTGAGTGTTCCCTCAGGATTTAGTGGCGCGTTTGTTCTCTTTATCGATTTTTAGATTATAGTTAGAATTTTGTAACCGTGGCATTTGCCTGGACTGATGTTGTGAAACCGTATTTCAAACCAGTACTCCACAAGTAACCACACTGCACTCCTTCTCCTGTGATATATGGGTTAATACATAAAAGATTTTCAAAACCGTTTAATGCTTCCCTGTTCTGCACAGCAAGTAAGTTAAAGCTTAATATATATACTGTATGGCGATCATACCGAGTAAATGTGACGTACAATTTGAAGTTGGATCCCTACAGTCTTGTGTTTTGGTATGAGCAGATAGGTCCTTATACACATTCGTTGTCTTAAACAAGTGATCTGAACTTCACACTTTATTAAACTAAACATGGCATTAGAAAATTTATACACTGGATAAACTTCCACTTTACCGTAAAGCGATTTACGTAACTTTCAACGTGAATAAGGAAACCTATATCCGAGTAGGAATCTGTTTCTCGCTATCACATTATGTACGTTCATTTGTGCTATTTAGGATCACGTTAAGCCTTCGTTTTAGGCTTGAATTTACTTTGGAAGTGTACACTTCCATGTTACAAAACTATGGTTGTTGGCCCTAGAGTGACCTACAGTTTAACCTGGTATCCAAACCACGGAAGCGTTCAGGCGTACATTACATTAAACAGCAAGTTGTGTGAGAGATGAATGTTTGCTTAGGAACCTTTCTGAAAATTCCTGTTAAAATGTAAGGTTTTTTTTTTCATTTTTAATTTCCCGTTCCAAATACGTGTGTAACTCTATATTGGGTCAGGGCATTATTGCATTTGCGTTAAACTGCAAGTCTGAGGAAATTTGAGCGGAAGATCTGTTTGGTGAGGTGTGTTCCTAGATAGATTCTAACTCCAGCGTATGGGTACCAGTTACAAAATACTTATTTCACGTTCTTCGGGTTTACTCTTCATGTTAAAAAGTTCGAAGAATACTGCTTCCAGGACACAATAAAACAGCTGAATCCTAAACTTCCTCAGCACATTGTATATACGGCTCCCAGTATTTTCGAGGAGTGATTTAGAAGTCAGCATCGGTGAGCGAGGAATAAAACCGGCATCCTAGCTAATGTCAGACTCAGTCAGTTTTTTCTGTGTAGTAAAAATATACACAACATATCGTAATATTCATTGCTGTACTGTAGACCCAACACACAGCTTTAGTCCATATATAAATCAAATTACCTGGGTCAGGACATTATGCATTTGCATTAAACTGAGTCTGAGGAAAATTTGAGGGGAAGGGTGGTGGTTGAGCGATTTCTTATTTTTCTTTCCGTCGGCCGCGGGCAACTATGTTCGCGGCGGAATAAAGGTCAGTTGGCGTAATTCAGACATCCACTGGTCTATGCAATATTTGCGTGCCTTGTTCCACAAGGAAATTATATATGTGGGACTTTTCTTGTTTTTATGAGTGACTATTGTTGTTACGATCACGTCCGCGACGATTAAGCTCGCGTACAAATCATCATAGCGAATTAAGCTATTTATTTGACTGTCGGCGAGTTCTGCCACAAGTTTCGGAGTAAAGTAAAGTTGTGTTCTATAACTCAGATTTCGGTGCATCCTGGTTGCATCTTGCTGCAAATAATAGCTGGTGTCATGTTATAGTATTAACATGCAAATCGACGCTACTATCATAAGGTGAGTGGATTTCTGGTTTTTTTGCGCTATTACTGGCCAAATCGCTGCTGCCGAATTTCGGTGTCTGTGGTCGGCGGAAGTGGAGAGAAATCGCTCACCAATTAATTAATCACGGTTATGTTCCCTGCGGGAAGTCACTATTTATACGTGGCTTTCCCAAGATAGATTATCCATCATCTATTTTTTTGGTCCTCCTGGGGTCGGATATGACACGATCAGTTTGATTAATATAATCTTTGTATAAGCAAGTTACGCTATACTTCAATCATATTTTACAATATGGCTTTTGGGACAAATGTTGATTCTGTAGAATTCAAACGGAAGCTAGTGTTATTAACTTCAAAGTCGGATATGATTTTTGAGAGAGTTAATAAATTGTGTAAGATTTCTATGAACATCTCTTCGTTTGATTCCCGGACCAATGAAAGTTTTATGACTGATTCTGAAACAATTGATGACCTTCAGATCAAGTTTGAATCTATGATAGATCAGATTAATGATTTACATTTGATTAAAGATCCTGAATATACACCTGATTATACCCCATTAGATGCATTTGAGGATTTGTACACGCGTATTAAACGACCTCGCAACAAAATTAGTGCCTCTGCTGTGACATTGCCATCGCGTCCGAATGAACGTGAACACATTAAATTGCCTCCTACAGATATTCCTAGCTTTGATGGTAGTATGGAGAAATGGTCAGTATTTTATGAATCTTTCAAAGCTAATATTCATGATAACGACCAGTTAACTAACTTACAGCGTGTGCAATATCTTGTAAGTAAACTAACAGATAATGCATTGAAGTAAACTGCAGGTATTGTACCTACAGCAGAAACATACCAAATAATGTGGGAAAATCTAGTAAAAAGATACCAAGATAAGCGCTTGTTAGGTACTCAGTATTTAAATATCATTTTGGATATAAAGCCTAGCAACAATAATCCAAACAGCTTGGATACATTTATAGAGAAATATTCGGCAGCAGTTGCAGCTTTGAAACAATTAGGCATCAATGATCTTACAGATTTTATTTTATTTCAATGTGCATTGCGTAAGATCGATGCTCAAGTTGTACAAGCCTTTGAAATGTCAGTACGCGATAAAGAAATGCCCACTTACATCGAATTAACTTTATTCGTGAAAGATCAGGTTAAACTTCTAAACATTAAAGCAATATGAACAGTGCAGGTTCGGGATTATATTCTCGCTCTTTAGATCAAATGAACAAGCGACTGAATGAAAATGTGACACGCGGGCGTACTTCCAAAGCATTTGTTTCTAAAGAAGATAACGGAATTGTCAGAGACAATATGGCAACTAAGCTTATCTCTGGATCCTGTGTTTATTGCCAGCAAACAGATCATACATTACTCTATAATTGCTCCCACTTCAAATCTTTGGGTTCGCCACAGAATAGATATGAATTTGTAAAATCTTAAAGAGGCTGTGTGAACTGCCTGGGAATTTCTCACACTGTTTCCAACTGCAAATCGTCGTCTGTTTGTAAGTTATGCAAGAAACGACACCACAGTCTCTTACATTTAGATAGGAAAAATACGCAGACTCATTCCACTCGTCTCAATATGAGTGAGAATTGCGCGTTGCAATCCATTTCCGACAACAGTGTAAAAACAGACCGCTTACCTTGCCGTACTGATGTCGACACCAACTGTTCTGGTTCAGTGGTCGCATCATCGGCTCATATAAATAAGGCTTCACATAATGAATCTCCGCTTTCCTTGAGCGTTAGTGTAAAGACTAATTTTCATATATTACTTTCCACAGCTCAAGTATATGCCAAGTCCACTGATAATAATTATCAAATAATTAGGTGTCTAATTGATAATGGATCACAAAATCATTTAATTTCCATCGATTGTTGTAAGTCATTGAACCTATAGATAATTCCATTAAATAATTCCTATGTGAAGGGTATAGGTTCGAGTTCGCGACCGATTTATGGTTATGTGAACATCGAAGTACAATCCCGTGTATTTAAAAGTAACAAATATAACATTCAAGCTCTAGTTGTTGATTCTATTACAGACCAATTACCTTCTCATTTTATAGAAAAGTGTGACATGTCATATTTGGACAACCTACCTTTAGCTGATTTAACATGGAATATTCCGGGTAAAATTGATCTTGTGTTGGGTGCTCAGCTTTTTCCGTATATTTATTTCGGAGATAGAGTTGAATCAGGTACTATGGCACCACCTGCTTTACTGACCGCCTTCGGTTATGTGTTGATGGGAGAATATTCTAGTATTCATACTCACCCTACATCTTTTACTGCTCTAGCACTCAATGAATTGGTGCAAAAATTTTGGGAATTAGAGGAGATATCTTACAAAAAATTCCTAAGCCCTGAGAATACAGAGTGTGAGAATTTATATACTTTATCTGTGAGTAGGAACAGTGAAGGTAGATATACTGTGGCTTTACCGTTCCTTTCAGATCCTAATGAGCTTGGCAATTCTCGTTTCAATGCTTTACGCCGATTTATGGCGCTCGAAAGGAAATTTAAACTATGTCCCACACTCCGAGAGAGCTATAATAAAGTTATTGAGGAATATATTACAAATGGTTACTTAACAGAAGTTCGTGAATCAGAGGTTAGCGATGACGGGTATTATATTCCCCATCATGCAGTCATCCGCCCTGATAAACCCATGCCTCGCATTGTACTTGATGCAAGTGCTAAAACTCATACTGGTTTGTCATTAAATGACATTTTGCATACCGGTCCTAATTTAGAGGCCGATTTATTCTTGCTTTTATTAAACTTTCGGTTATTCCTGATTGCTATTACACCGGATATCAAGCAAATGTATTTGCAGATTGGTGTTGTTAATGACCATCGCAAATTTTTGAGAATATTATTTCGTTTTGATGATAGCGAAATAGTTCGTACATTTCATTTTAACCGTATTCCTTTTGGGTTAAAATCGAGTCCTTTTCTAGCTATGCGCACTTTGCGACAGCTGGCGGCTGAAGCGAGTTCTCAGTTTCCTGAAGCCTCTGAAGTCGTCGAGACTAAAATGTATATGGACGATTTGGTTCATTCTGTTCCTGGTGAGGAAACAGCTTTTCGTTTATCCCGAGAACTAATCTCATTATTGAAGTCTGGAACTTTTGATTTAGTAAAATGGTCCAGCAATTCTTCTGGGTTACTCGATATTCTTCCTGATTCTCATCGAAGCCCAGTAAACTTTTCAGAAGGAAACGTAGTGACGTCAGCTAAGGTTCTGGGGCTATCATGGAAACCTTCAGACGACGTTTTCTACTTCACCACGACCCAAGTCTGCGAAAAGTGCACGAAGCGGAACATATTATCTGTAGTGGCTCGTTTGTTTGATGTTTTGGGTCTGGTTGCTCCGGTTATTTTGTTAGCCAAGTTGTTAATTAAAGAACTGTGGCTATGTAAAATTGATTGGGATGATACTCCGCCCGAGAGTGTTTTACGCCGATTTGCGGCGCTCACTCAAGAATTACCTCTTCTTTCCACTATGGAAATCCCTCGTCATGTAGGTGCATCAAAGGACTGCAAGGCCAATATTGTTGCCTTTTGTGACGCAAGTATGAACGGTTATGGTTCTGTTATATATTTACATACTACTGATGCGTCTGGCATATCTGTTCGACTATTATGTGCTAAGTCCAAGGTTTCACCTACCAAAATAACGACACTTGCGCGTCTCGAGTTATGCGCCGCGCTTCTGATGTCGAAATTAGTTAAATTAGTTAATGAAACCTATCGAGATCGAGTCCATATAGTAGTCACCTATGCCTTTTCAGACTCTACGGTAGCTTTATCCTGGATTCATTCTTCCCCGCATCGTTGGTCTGTTTTTGTGAGTAATAGGGTCGCTCAATGTCAAGAGAACCTTGCTCCGCAGAACTTCTTTCATGTTGCGGGAGTCGAAAATCCAAGTGACTGCCTCTCTCGAGGTATGTTACCGTCACAATTAGTTTCTCATAGCTTGTGGTGGAATGGACCGTCTTGGATGCATCGTCCCACTTCTGAGTGGCCCATTGAAACGTTTTCTCCGGGTGATTGTAAGGAATTACCGGAACACAAGACGAATGTTTTCACCATTACTACCACTCAACCTGAACCTTCCGTGCTGTATGGTTTATCTCAGCGCGTGTCTTCTTGGGACAAATTATTGAGAGTTGTGATTTACATTTTTAGATTTATAAAGAAGATTACCCCCTCTGGTGGAGTAAAGAATTTGTTCTTTGCTGAAAGGGCAATAATTCGTGCGGTACAAGATGTGCACTTTGCAGTAGATATTGTTCTTCTGAAAAAGAATAACTTGCCTTCCAAGAAGCTGCGGAATTTGTCAGTATTTCTTGATGAAGAAGGTATTTTACGAATTGGTGGACGACTGTCTAACTCGGACTTACCCTTCGAAGCTAAACATCCAGCGCTACTTCCCAAGTATGACCATGTTGTGCATCTTATTATCAGACATTACCATGTTTTGAATTATCATGCAGGGGCTGGTCTGTTAATATCGATTTTGCGGCAGCGCTACTGGATTTTAGCTGCGAGGGTTGTTGTTCGGTCCATGGTACGTAAATGTAATTTTTGTTTTAGAGTTAACCCTACTCATCCTACTCCTAAGATGGCAGATTTGCCTCCCTGTCGCATATAGGAAGCTAAGGCTTTCGTTCATACTGGAGTAGATTACGCAGGTCCGATTCCTATAACCCTTACACGACGCCGTGGTCAACACTCTCAAAAGGCATACATTTGTCTTTTCGTGTGCCTTGTCACTAAGGCTATACACATAGAGCTGGTCTCAGACTTAACGTCTGATACATACTTAGCCGCATTCAAGCGCTTTATTGCAAGTCGAGGACCTGTTTCTTGTCTATATTCAGACAATGGTACTAATTTTGTAGGTGCCAAGGCTCAGTTAGAAGAGTTGAACAAAGCTCTAAAACCTGAATTAAGTAGTCGCCGTATCGAGTGGAAAATGATTCCTCCGCGTGCTCCGCATTTCGGAGCATTGTGGGAGTCTAATATAAATAGTTTGAAGACCCATTTATTTAGAGTGATTGGAAATCAACTTCTCACTTATGAAGAACTGCAAACGGTTCTAGTTCAGATTGAATGAGTTATGAATTCGCGACCTTTAAATGTAGTGTCGTCGGATCCATACCCAGATGTTATTACTCCTGCACATTTTTTGATGTCAACTCCACTACAGTACTTACCGGCCGCTGACATGTCTTGTTCGAATCTAAACCAACGTAAGAAGTTGTTAGATCAGATGGTCCAGACATTCTGGAAAAAATGGCGACTTGAATATTTGCACACCCTGCAAGTTAGACATAAATGGTCGACACCGGATAACCCTGTTCAAGTGGGTACAGTTGTAATCGTGGGGCAAGATGATTCTCCCCCTTTGAACTGGCCCTTAGGGGTGATTTATATAAATTCTTCTCGGGTTTGCCGCCGAATCACATTTTCTAATGTCGAGCTTTCGGCGACTTTCACTGCCGCCATCATCAGGTCTGTTGTGTCTGAAGGAACAACAAAAACTGGATTGAATAGCGGAACTGAACCAGACAGGAACGTTGTCGACTTCCGATTGGCTGACTCCAATGACGTAACCATTCCTTTACTGCGATTGGTCGGTTGCGGAACCAGGCGTAGATATACACCAGCGTTGTACTGATTGATAGGCATAGAAGACCGCTCAGCTTACTAACAAATTGACACCCAACAAGCAGACAAATCGATAGCTAACAGAATTGCAACACCTTCGTGATGTGGGAGGCAATGTCTACGGACAAATACTCCACCCTCCACCTGCCTAAAACCTAAGGCAGTAAAGGTGCAATGGCAGTTGGCTCCACAGCGAAACCAAAGCCGAGGTTGTTAAAAATAGAAAGACGATGGATTACCTACGTCAATGTTCGCATAACGTCACTGTTCATATTGAATCACCGTTTACATTATTCACCACTATTAATCATGATGTTTAAATTCGATAATCCTTAGGGAGCCAAGCGGTATTCTGATTGGCTGACACAATAACTGTCCTCATAGCGTCATCGTTCACATTATTCTCACACGAAAGAATCCAAAGACTTCTTTAATGAAAGACCCCACATTATATATTCTTAAAAACATTTACTATCATTAATTATGATGTTTAACTCGATAAATGCATAGGGAGCCTTCAGACACAACAGACCTGATGATGGCGGCAGTGAAAGTCGCCGAAAGCTCGACATTAGAAAATGTGATTCGGCGGCAAACCCGAGAAGAATTTATATCGAAGATACGCCGAGAAAGACTAATATCTCTTAGGGGTGATTATTAAAACTTATCCTGGTTCAGACAATGTCACTCGGGTGGCGATGGTTAAGACACGATTCGGCACTTTCAAGCGTCCAGTGGTTAAACTTTATCCCATACCAACACAATAATATTTTTTGTATCATTCTTTTTAATGGAATCAAATTTATTAATAGCCTTTTAATTTAATCTTGCGTCAATCCTACTCTCAACCCCTATCTTCATTATTGCTTTAAATCAGCAAAGTTACTTTAATTTTTATGTCACAACTTAGAATATCCCATAATGTGAGTGAAAATTATTTTTATTTTTTGAAAGTCCTAAGAACTTTCAAGGGGGGGGGGGAGCATGGTTGAGCGATTTCTTATTTTTCTTTCCGTCGGCCGCGGGCATCTATGTTCACGGTGGAATAAAGGTCAGTTGGCGTAATTCAGACATCCACTGGTCTATGCAATATTTGCGTGCCTTGTTCCACAAGGAAATTATATACGTGGGACTTTTCTTGTTTTTATGAGTGACTATTGTTGTTACGCCCACGTCCGCGACGATTAAGCTCGCGTACAAATCATCATAGCGAATTAAGCTATTTATTTGTCTGTCGGCGAGTTCTGGCACAAGTTTCGGAGTAAAGTAAAGAGCGTTCTATAACTCAGATTTCGGTGCATCCTGGTTGCATCTTGCTGCAAATAATAGCTGGTGTCATGTTATAGTATTAACATGCAAATCGACGCTACAATCATAAGGTGAGTGGATTTCTGTTGTTTTTTTTTGCGCTATTACTGGCCGAATCGCTGCTGCCGAATTTCGGGTGTCTGTGGCCGGCGGAAGTGGAGAGAAATCGCTCACCAATTAATTAATCACGGTTATGTTCCCTGCGGGAAGTCACTATTTATACGTGGCTTTCCCAAGATAGATTATCCATCATCTAGGTGGCTTGGTGAGGCATATACCTGACTAGGTCTAGCGAAATTCTAAAATTTGAGCTTAACATTTTGATGAAAAATATTGAACAGAATTTCTAATTTTTTCTGTTAGTTTTATAGTAATTGTGTCACTAATCTTTGATGACATAGTGGTCACCTGAATAAATATGTTTTAAGAGGGGTAGGAGAGTGTTAAAAAATCTGAGAATGAGGGAATGATGACTCAGGTGAGGGAATGACCTTTCAATTCATGTATCAACATCCAACAAAAAAGAAGTGTATTTTAATAGAAACTTCTTGTATTATTTTGTATTATAACGACGTAAATTTTTAAAAATAAAACATTTTCATAATTATTTATTTTATATAGAAGAATAGTTGGATTTTTTTAAAAAAAATGTTCAGGTGTTTAGCTTCTGGTAAATATCAAAGTTTCACTAATTGCTAGTGGCTTTATTACTTATTATTACTAAAATAAGAATAGCATTTAATTATTGAAGTAGCTACTTTGAAGACATATTCTTGAAATCAAGACAAATGCCCTTATCAAAAATTACCAAAACTGTCTCCCAGAGAAAGAACAAAAGACTAGCATCTAATTGAATCAATATAATCTTGCTGTTCAGTCACATTTCAAACTCTTAACTATTAGTTAACCTCAGATTGTCTATTTCTTGTACAGAACATAACCCTCTTCTTGTTAATTATGGGGCCTTCATCGTCTGTAAAACGTCATCCCATGCATACAGCTGCTCATTCTTGATTGCTGGCCATCTCCAAACTTTGATTGCTTTTTTCATACATTTTATTAAAATACCTTCCTTAAGCACTGAAGTGATTTCTCCTAGATGCACTATTTCATTCAATTTGACGAGGATATGGTCCCCTATGTCATAATATGAATTGATTTGAGAGTTTTTTTTTGCTGAAGAACAATCTTTTAAAGATTGTCCACTATTTGACTCTGACTGCGTTTGCTCTGTGTCTTGTTATGACAAAAGAGTTTCTGGGAGCTGTGTAATATCCAAGATGAAAATGATCACATTTGCCAATGCAATCAGAACAAGAAAGTCTTCTGAACTCCAGCAAATCACCAGTGAATACAAATTTGCGAATTTTTTGAGTCCCGTAAAATGCAGTGATTTTTAAGGTGCCCCCTACTCCATCAGGCGCTCCCTTTCCATGGCCAGGCTCAAAATAGTGCCAAGAAAATAATTTCGTGTCATGAAAGAAAATCGTAAAAGATGAAATTTTTCTTATACTGGTTTATAGGACTATCACTCAATATGTGTATTCTCTGAATGTTTAAATTCTGGATTTCAAGCCATTCAAAAGTTGGTTTTAAATGCGCCCCCACTGCCATTGTGTCATGTCTGCTGTTGTTAGACAATGAGCAAAACGCTTTGTAAGGCCTCGTATCCACTTGAGCACGCTCAGGCGAATGAGCCGCTCAGTGAAGCGAGCGGCTCAAGTGTGGACGCCTGAGCACGCTCGCAACGAACGACAGCGAGAGCGCTCGGGGCGAGCCGATCGGTTGTCGGTATTTTGGAATGCTCAAAGGCGAACCAGTGTTTGTTTGGCGATCAGTGTGGACGGTATTTGGTGGTACAATGAGCGCGAGCACGTGGGACAATGAAACTTGCTTAACTCTTAATTGATGCCTATGAACCAAAGAGGGTGTTATGGGATAGCTCCAGTATTATAATCGAACTAAAAAATAAGGTGCATGGCGTGAAATCAGCGAGATATTAAAGTTTAGTATTGATGATGTAAAGCAAAAATAACTAGCCTGGTAGGGTGATTCAAGCGAGAACGATCAAAACAGAAGAGAACTTCTATAACGGGAAGTGGTAAGTCTATTTTAATAGTATTTCTCACAGCTGAACGGATTGATTGAATTTGGTGTTACGAAATTCAGATCCTCAGTGCCTAAAATCATATTGATTTTGTGCCAGGCAATATAATTCTTTTACGAATTTTTATTAAAAACTTGAAATCAATAATTAAAAAAAAACATGAAAATAATCTTTAAACCTATATTTGTAAACACAAATTAAAAATAGGTACCAGCCTTTATTTAATTTTGGAGTGACTCAATAGTGCCATCACAGACTGCCCGTACTAAACGGATGATGCTTTGTTTAAATACTTTGAACATATACTGCAGGCTTGTGTAGGTACTTCCTGAGGCTAGGAATCTTAAAGTTATTATAAATTTTATCTTCTGGTGGGATCGCCTCACGCATAGGCGTATCGTGCATTTTAATATGAGGTCCAACTAATGAAAGCAAATGTTCGAAATCGATCTCGCAAAGTTCTGAAATATCTCATTGTCTTTTTCTAAAGTCAATTCGCGAATTAAATTATTAAGATAATTTCTTCGCTGACGATGACTTTCTCTAATCCATCAACTTGGTAATTTTCTTCTCTGTTTGACATCGTGTGGATAATATTAAAGGCCGCAGCTACGCGTAACGACACGTCAATAGCCGAGCGTTTTCTGAGCACTGCAACCAGGCTCGTTCGACCAAAATTTCGTTTTCCTTGAGCACGCTCGACCGAGCGCGCTCAAATTAATGAGCGGCTCATTCGCCTGAGTGTGCTCAAGTGGATACGAGGCTTTACTGACATTACTGTTGCATCGTAGATACAGTACGCTTGTGTGTAGTGTGATTTGTTGTCTGAAAGTAACGAAATGAACTGCCTGAATCTCTTCGTTGTTTTTGCAGGAATAATTTTCACTGAAGTCGATGTGGATGAGGACTTCGAAATGAACTGCATGAATCTCTTCGTTGGTTTTGAAGGAATAATTTTCACTGAAGTCGATGTGGATGAGGACTTCTTCCTCAGTCAAATACTTTTTAAGTTCAGTAATGGTCTGATACTGATGAGCTATCGTTGCAACATGTCGCAACAAATGCAGGCAGTCTCTTTTCTAAGTGCTGTAACTTACAAGTTTTTATAACTGAAATTTTACCTTTTTTTACAGGTTTGAGCACTATTTTCCCATTTCCTTCCTTTTCATATATTAGTTTCGTACATCCACTGATGCTAGTATACTACTTTGTTTGGTTATGAAAGATAATATTTAACAGACTTACTTTTACAATCTATACATTCTCTAAATAAACATTTTGTGGAATGGACATCACATGTTATAGTCGCAAGAAATCTTGTTAGATTGCAATGAGACAATGCTTTATTTTCATGAAATTGTATGTCCATCAGTTCAATATTTGTATGGATAACACATCTGAAAGTGTTCAGTTCTTTATTAATCGCCAGTTACCAAAAATGGTCTGAATTTGTAAAATGTTGCCAAGCATATTTTATACTTGACTGTTGTCAGAAATTTTTTGTGCAAATTTTGCATAGTGTCACATAACAAACATTTTTTTTTTATTTGTCCTTTAGATATGACAAAATGGATCTTTCCAGGGCACACCCTTGAATTGTCATCATTTCCTAAGAAGACTGTAACATTTTGTTTAATATTCATGGTTTTAACATTTAATTTCCTGCAGCCGCCTTTTTTGTACGTTTCATGTTTGAAAAACAGTTTCGCCAAATACAGCATTTTATTCTTCTTTAAAATATCCGGCTTTAGGATTTCAAAATATTTCTTCTTCTGCCTATGCTTTTTTATAAGTGGATTCATGTTGCTGAATAATAATTTCTGAAAAAAAGCTTCATTCTCACAGGTTCTGGTACTTGCACTTTTTTTAAGATTGCTGATGCTTTAGCTTGAGGAGTTGAAACAACGTTTATAGATTTTCTCTGACATCTTTTACGAAATTTCTCTCCCTTTCTTACTTCATCTTTCAATTTTTTCTGCAATCTGGCCATCCTGGTATTTTTCTATGTTTTCTTAGTTGCCGCCTTCTATAAGCAGCCATCGCCTCCCTGCGCGCATCATTATTTTGAATAACGGGTTCAACTAAAAGATAGCGGCTAGGAGGTGGTGTTTTCTCTAATACTCTTTCTATATTCTTGCTCTTTTTTAGCTTTCTTGACCCTGTAAATTTGGCTATGTTCTTTCCACTGCTTCCTTTTGTGTCTTCTTTCTCCGGAGCTCATGGAAACCACAGGTTTTACTTGACCCTTCGCTTTCTGTTTTAAGTATTTAATCCTTTCTTTTTCATGAAGAATTTCTGAAGTTTCAGGATCAGCTTCCATTTTTTATCTACGCTTCCTATCATATTCTTACATATTTAATTTAGCTTCTATTTTTGATAATTCGATTTCTTTTGCATTATCTGATTGGTCTGATGCCCTAAAACTTAGGTGACCAAACGTCCCGCTTTTGGCGGAACAGTACCGATTTTTTACAATTTTTCCCGCGTCCCGCGTCGTTTTAAAAAAGTCCCTCTTTATGGAAAGAATGCACTACAAGTTTGGGAACGGCGCGGCGGGAGAACAGGAAGGGAATATACGGCTTTAGGCGACCATGAGACTATATCGCCAGATATGAGTTTTATATTATTTTTGTTAATTTTATAATGTTAAACTTTAATAAAAACAAATAATTGTTGAGAACTGATTATCGAGCAGTGATTATCAAGAACTGTTTATCAAATGCCGCATTGTTGATCAGTTGTTTGCATTCAATCAACATTGTTTATACTTAATGAAAAATTCCTTTTTTCGACACGGGCAACGACGAAAACATTGTGACTGTCTCTCAGATGATACACATCGTGCTGCGTGCTAGTGCTAGTTAAACAACTGATGTCAACAAATCAGCTATTCAGATAATAAAGGTAAGTAATTTATTTTATAAATACATAAATGTTTTATTTATCAGACAGTACTGGTATTACATATACTATATTTTATAGAGGCGGCAAAAAGTCTAGCGCCGACCTTGAAAGTGACACGACTTAATTTACGGCAAATTCAGAACTCAGTTAGACTGATGTGCAAAAATCAGTCGATCATATTACTCAAAATTTTCCGTATAGTAATATTTCCGAAAAAGGTTAAATCTTGTTCTTCATCAAAAGTCACAATAGAGAACAAATGGTTGGAAATATTTCATCATTTTGAAAAGAAACCATGTTCCATACAAAAATTGTATAGTACGCGCTCTCCTTACCAGAAACTAATGCTGCCACTGAATACGTTTTTTCTGCGGTAAATAAAGTGTGGACATCAGAAAAGTCACAATTAAGAGCTGAGACTTTGAAAGCCATATTATTTGTGAAATATAATTTAACAAAGTCTTGTGAAAAATTTAATGAGCTTTATGCAATGACAGCAACCTACTGAAAAACTTCACTCAAATCAGAAATATGACAAAGAATAAAATAATACTATACATATTTTTAATGTATTATATTTGTAAAGTGTACTTACGTTGAAATTTAAAAAAATATATTCCAATACTATTTTTGCGACCTATATAAATTTTTGTTGCTCCATATAGACCAACATTTTAATCAATAACACCCCCCCCCCCCACTAGGGGCGCCGACTCTGTGGGTGCTCGGGGGCTCTGCCACCCACGGGAGGTAAATAGTGGGTGCGGAGCACCCATGAGCATAGACGTCAACAGTAATCAGTAATGGACTTCCAGCGACACCTGTGTTACCTACGTCACGCGCCGCCTGGCGAGGCAAGACGATGTGAGTGTGCGCGTCATAACCAAGAACAATATAAACACTATGTCAGATCATGTCTAACACTATCGAGTGTGTGGTAAGTGTAGGTTTGATTCGTAAAGAAAAACGCATACAAACAAATCGAGCAACTCGACCCCGTGCGCAAATCCTAGCACGCCATCCATCGCGCTTCACCCGTCTGTCGCGCAGCCAGCGCTATCGCAGCAGCGGCTCGCAGTCTCTCTTTTTTTTTTTTTTTAACTGCTTAACGTCTCTTAACAGCGAGGTCTTTAGAGACGGGAAAGGATGGGGGACAATGAATGGGAAGGAATTCGGCCATGGCCTTTTGAAGGAAGCATTCCGGCATTTGCCTGGAGTGATCTGGGAAACCCAAATCTGGATGCCCCGACGGGGATTCGAACCGCCGTCCTCCCGAACGCGAGGTGAGAACGCTAACCGTTACACCACCACGATTGGTCTCTCACTCGTTCTTAGTAAAATTGGTAAACAAAACATGTGCTTTAAGAGCACGCTGCGATGATGTTATCGTGTTTCTTTCTAAAAATTATTAGTTTCGATAGATAAATTCATCCTTGAAATCGTAACCAGAAGAACCCTCCACTAGTACCTCTTCAGAGCTTAGCTCAGCTCAGCAAACCCAACCAGAAGATATTATTTCAGCGAATTCAGTTGAACAGAAGTAAAGGCACAATTTTCAAAGTGCAGACAATTATTTTATGGCTGCTAAAAGGATGAAGATATAGATAAAAGGGGTTTACAAATCTGTAAAGAAACCATGTCTAGTGGCGTTTATCCACCGAAAACATCATCAAGAGGAGATGAGTACATTAAGGCACCCACTCAAGGTGGTTTTTCATAATGAAATAATGCTTTAAAAAGCATGAAAAGCTGAAGTTCACTGTTGTTGTGTATTGCATTAAGCCAATTTAGAACGCGGCATCAATGTATACTGAATGCTATCAAAAAGTAAACAACATGATTTGAAATCAAATTGTTTTTTAGTGACCGGGAACCTAGCCATAAGATTCCACGAGGACGAATATTTAAATTGTATTCGATGTTGGAGCTGTGATAACAGGATATTTTCTAGTTAAACACGTGGCGACAAATATGGGCCGTTCTCATGTACAATTTTGAGTGACGAAATACTGCATAAAATAATAAAAGTAGTGCAAAACGTGGTCTGCTATTCACTTATGGTTGGTAAAACTAGCGATATTCCCAGTAATGATTAAGTCACACTCTTCTTTCGTTACGAGGATGCAAAGTTTAATATAAACGAAAATTTTATCGGCATCAGTGAAACGATATCAACAATAACCGACAAAATTTGTTTGAAATATTGAATGGCTACAGTACTAACAAGATTCGACATAAACATCCAGATGTGTAAGGGTCTATATACAGATGGTGCTTCTGTTGTTGAAGCGCATACTGACCTTCAATTGTGGATTAAAGCTATCGAAGCAAGGGCAATTCATGTGCATTCAACCACTCACTCGTTAAACCTGGTTGTTCAAGAGACCATAGAAGATTTTTTAGCGTGTTGTTTTCGTGCGTGGATCATCGAAACACCAGGCTTGTGTTGAATCACTACAAGCAGCTAGCGATGAACCTCTCTTTGAGACCTTTTTGACCAACATCTTCCTTTAAAACTGTTCTAAACAATTATAGTGTGCTGCTATGTTTTTTGAACAATACAAAAAGTCAGGAAGATAATACCTGCGCGAAAGAAAAATGGTTTTTAAAAAGAATTCAGTCTTTTGAATCTCTTTTTACTATCATTTCTGATAGAAATTATCGTTCGTTTCGAAGCTTAAAACGCTAATTTACGTAAGATTTCTTTCCATCTGCAAAAATCTGTAGATAATACTGTCAAGCACGTCGTATCATCCCAACGAACTGGCGAAAAATTTCAAAATGTAACATACCTTAAACTTTCGTAAATTTGCAAAACGAAATTGGTTTACAGAATAACGGGATTAGTTGTAGTACATGATACCGCAGCTTTAAAGTCATTTTTTCAGATAATTCAGGAGATAATGCAAATGAGATAGCTAATGGAGGCAGGAGACTAAGTTTAAATAGTAAATTCAAGTTATAAATCTATCTAAACAGCTATAAGAGAACTGAACCTAAAATCTGGATATGAAATATTTTGTTCTGATATAATTTCACTAAAGTCAGTATTTTTCCTTCATTTTAAAAGATATTCGGAATAATTAACAGTCAAAAGACAATAACTCTTGTAATTAGAGAATCATACTATAAAGTTTAAGTACATTAAAAGTTAAATGCCAGTATAAAAATTTATCATGTAATTTTCCACATTAAAATCCGGAAATTCAGATATTAGGAAATATATAGGGAATCAACTTGTAGAAAGAAAGTAACGTAATTTGTGCTGAAATAACATACTAAAATTTTTGAAAGCTTAGTATAAAGATTTTAAAAAAAATAAAAAAATGTATGGTAAAGGCAGACACATGCTTAAAGAAAAGTTAATCATTTCAGTAATATACCTAAATTAAAGGAAATGAATTGTATTTAAAATAAAGTTTAATTAAATACAAAGAATTTCAAAAAAGTTTCATTTGAATTCGTGAAGTTATTGGATTGAGATAGAAAAAAAAAATTTGGCGCCAACGATACTTGTTTAAAATGGCAAGATTGATTGAGTCGGTCAGAAAGTATTCCCCTGTCCCCTGGAGTAGTTTAGAAGAAAAATTAATAACAATTCGAAGAAAGCAGAATTTATTCAGGATTCATTTTTGGATTCGTAGATTTGTTTAAAGCTACTGATAACTTTAATAATTAAGAGAATATAAATTAGTCAGATTCTGTTATTGGTTTACAAATTTTATTTTAGCCTACCCTTTTGAAAAAAGTAAACATGGCTTGTTTGATGTCAGATGAAAGAGAATTTAATGAGAAATAAAATAAAAGTTATTTCAAGTTCATAACTACGAAATGGTAAAAGAATAATAGAAAATGATTTTGTATGGCTAAACTATTAAACCTACAAAATTTTTCATAAAGATTAAAATCAACACGTATTAGAAGATCTAGCTACTATGAAAATTTCAGAGCGATACGAATACTTTTAGTCATCAAGGTCAATAAATTTGATGAAATCTCAAGCTTGGGTACTGATATCTGATCAGTTAATCGGACCATTCCCGTGGAAAACCCGGAAGTCCCACGTTACCACGGATATTTCTATAAATACCAATCCAGATTTTTCCTCCCCCCAGTCTTAAAGATCCAGTTAGAGCACTACTACGCATCTCTGTGGTGCAAATTAGGCGTGTAGTGGGGCAGATGCTGATCACGGTCAAGCATATGTAACTTTGAGGTGAGCGTGTGGCGAAAATAGAACACCTCATGGAGGTTGGTCTGTCTCAAATGTGTTAGTCGAATTTGGAATTTTGCCTTTGGAAACACTGTCTGAAGCCAATTTTAGTTTTGTGACTGCTAAAATTTGAAGAATATAATGACTATCTACCACCTAACAGAATAGACTTGTAGCTATTATTATCTACTACCTTTCTTATTTTGGATTTTTATCAAGCTAAGTGCCGACCTCATTTAAATAGCAAAACACGAACTGAGTAATCCTAGGCACGATCACGGTTAAAGCTGAGACTGAAGATTTGCACTCAACCCAATGCAGATTTATGTCTTACAAAAACCCTTGGAAATCGACTGTTGATTCAGCTTTTATATTGGATGATCAACAAATCAATATTAATAAATCCAATAATAATTAGGATAAAGACATATAGACGATTCATCAAGTGAACTGCATTAATTTTCCTCGCGCGCTGACTAACAAATATATATATATATATATATATATATATATATATATATATATATATATATATATATATATATATATATATCTTGTAGTTTTAGATAAAGTAGTTGGCCGTATCGACCAGCACTTTACTAAAAATGCTATGACAAATTTTAGTAAGGTGGAACTTTTTCTTACTGATTAAAATGATGCAAGCAGCAGTTACGTGAACGAGTTCCACAAAGATCTCATTGATGTGGATCGTTTGGTTCTTCATCGTGCAATTAGCAATTGCATCAACAAAAAATGTCAGACTGAACAATGTGAAAAACGGTATATACATAATTTGGTATTGAGTATATACCCAAGATATAATTCATGAAATCATCAAATTGTTAAAAATCGTTTAAACTATTCCAGAATCGGCATGCACCACAGAATGATCAATTTCAGCATTATAGAGAAGAAAAACATATTTGAGGAATACTATGGCTCATCAAAGATTGAATGATCTCATGGTAGTGCACGTAGACCGAGAAATAGCAGATGATGTGGACCTACAAGATTTTGGTGAAATTATAAATAGAGCTGTAGTTTAACAAAATAAGTTTGCTTTGAATAACAATGATATTATATAAATTAAAAATGTAGCTTCTTGAAAAAGTTTATTAATGTTGATTTGTGGATCATACAATTCTAAGTAAAACTGTGTACCTGAAGTATGTGCTAATACATATATCCAGCTAATAAAAATTATGCTACAGACTATTAATATAATGATTTCATTTTTATTATTATGATAGGTATTTTTCTACGCATCTTTTTTTTCGATCTCCTCTATATATTAATAACTAGCTGTACCTGCTACTTCATTCACGTAGCGATCCTTGCGTACACAAACCATATGCAATAATAAATCCTGATTTCTAATAGGAAGACACAAATTATTGGTCTATTACTATTATAAAGTTGAAAATCTATAACTTTGTAACTCAATCACGTTAAAAAGGCCGAACACATTTTAACGAAATTTAGTTTATTTTTTGACCTGGAACAGAATTTAGAAAATGCAAAATCTTTCTTGTCTTCTCTGCCTGTCTGTTCCCTTATTACTTGGAATCTACTGGATGGATATAGATGCGATTTTCACTATTAATACTATTTGGTGCCTGCGACTTCGTTCATGTTTGTCAAGGATTTTGAAGGTTTTTATTTAATTTGCATAAAACCCTAAATGTTTTATGGATAAAAGTCGCGTACATTATTTCAGGCGAAATCAGTATCCCGGCAGTGATAGTCTCGTTGAAACTAGTTCACACTCTTTGCCGGTCCAAAGAAGAAGAAAAATGTGACATCAATTTCGCATGAGCACCCACGAGGTTTTCTAAAACTCGGCGCCCCTGCCCCCCACCCCCCGTCAATAGTGTCCCGCTTTACCAATGTTAACATCTGGTCACTTTACCTAAAATAAGCTTGCGACGGTTAGTAATGACTTCCTAAAGCAATAAAACAAAAAAGCTAAAATTTAAATAGACGGATATATGAAAATGTCATCCCCTCATAAGTCGTCATTCCCTCACTATTAATTGGCATGAGAGAATGACGGTGAGGGAATGACAAAATAAAAAAGAAACGACAACAATGCACCACATAACCGTGCTTTCACATTACATTTTTGTGTAAGCATTCTGCTCCCACATACACTTTTATATGCCTAAAAATTATATAATTAAAATTAGTTACCTTATCTTTATGTGATGTGAGGTAATGACGATCAAAAATGTCACTTTGAAAAGCTTAATATAAACGTTTTTTTTCACGCGTTTACTTTGTCAATCACAATAGAATTCACCATGTTTCACTGCTGACATTACTGTCAACTATCAAAAACGAAAGGTTGCGTTCATATATGATTTAAAATGTGTTCATAAATAGACTGTCACTAAAGGTGTGAGGGAATAATATTTTTTTTCTTGGGACACATATGAAAGTCGTTTTTAAAATTTATTTATTTCTTATACTTTCAAAACAAGCATATATTTGGAAAAACTGTATATTTTCATAAGTGATAGTCGAATTTAAATGAATATCTTAGTTAAAGGTGTTGATTAAATCTTCTGAAAGTATTTTAATATGCAGTTTGGGACATAGTGAGGGAATGATTTTGGAAGTAATCAGTTGTAATTTTTTTATAATTAAATTACACAATAGAGTCAAAATTATAACTGACCATAGTAGCCACAGTAGAAGACATTACAATGATTTAATAGTAAGTCAGCTATAATTTTAGAAATACTGATAAGACTGTAATTTCGATATTTCGCAAGAACTAGTGCCTAATTCTACCAGCAGCATCTGCCTACAACTTCGAGATACATTAATACAGTGACACTGAAGGTCGTCTGCCTTTAAAGAGGATGGATATCAAACTTACACGCAAACACCAGATACTTGCAGTTACGGATACATGCGGAAACATACAGACAAATGTCGGAGAAATAGAATTGTGTATGAAGCATGTACAGTGAGAATAAGAGATGTGAAATTTGCGAAAAAAATGCAGTGTCAGTAAGAAGCGTAAAAATTCTATAAATTCACATTTTATATATATATAGAGATAGAGCAAACTATCATGAAAACATGTAAAAAAATCGCCAATATTATGTTATTTCTCTCCACCAAAGACGTCTTCAGTTGACATGGTTAAGATGTGCAGAAGATCTAGACCTCATTTGCGCATTCTGTAAATCACATGTGCTATAATGATGAAGTGAAGCTGCTTATTATCATTTTCGTGTCTATCGAAACAGACAATCTGTACAGATGTCATCCCTTATGGAGGAAATTAAAGCCAGCATTTATCGCTTCAATGGTATGACTGTGGACTTCTCTCTGCAGTGCGTGTGGGCATTTCATTTCTCCAGTGTGTTCGAGTGTTATGAGACGAATTTTTGTCATCCCATCTCTTCCCCGCGGAAGTCTGGGTGCAAACTTTGTTCGCCTCTCACACCACAATGACGGATGGAGAAGGCGTATAACCCCGCGAAAACAATAAAACTAGTTCTTATTGTCCCACTATCATAAAAAAGACAAGATTGCTCAATTAAAACGTATAAATTCATGAGATTTTTATGAAACTCAACAAAATATCATGTAAAAATGTTATGTAATTTCTCTCCATGAAAGACGTAATCGGTGGGCATGGTTAGAAAGTGCGCAAAAGATGTCAATAACAGTTACATGTATCATACTACACGATGTGTATCGAATTCGATGATGAAAACTCACATATGGTTCCGTCACAGCCTTAGGTTTCGAGCAGGATGAGGGTGAGTGTCCGAAAACGTTTCCTCCAGTCGAGCGGAGATGTTGCAGTCCTTCACAGTCAGTTTGTCGTGTTGCGTATCAGTTTTCTAGCAGACTGCCTCTTCTTCTACAAACGTCTCTCGTCACATATCATTTTCAAAACTCGTTCATTTCTTACTTTGTCAGTCCACTTAATTTTCAGCATTCTTCTGAAGCACCACAATTCAAATGCTTAATTTTCTTTCTTTCCGATATTCCTAAAGTCCAAGGTTTGCTACCATAAAAGGCTGTGCTCCACACATAGAGCTTTAAAAAGTTGTTTCAAAGTCCTAGATCAATATTTCAAACTAAAACATTTCTTTTTTTCATGAAGGCTTTTTCTGCTGGTGGTATTCTGCTTTTAACATTATTCCTGCTTCCGCCATCGATTGTAATTTTGCTTCCCAAGTAACAGAATTCACTTACTTCTCCTATTGCATCCGATCCTATTTTTATATTTAATTTACTAGTATTGATATTATTTCTGCAACATTTCATCACTTTAGTCTTGCTATGATTTATATTCAGTCCAAAATCTTGCTTCAGTATTTTGTTCATGCCATTCAGTAACTTCTCAATATCCTCACACCTTTCTCCTAACAAGACAATGTCATCAGCAAATCGTAGCTTAAAAATTTTCATGTGGAAACACATATGCCACATGAAAATTTTTCTTTGACTTCCTTTATTGCTGCTTCTCCATACAAGTTGAATATTGACGGGGATAGACTACAACCTTGTTTCAATCCCTTTTTAACCGATGCATGACTCTCATGATTCTCTACTTTTATTATAGCCATTTGATTTTTATATAGTTTATAAAGTATTCTTCTATCCCGATAGTTTAGACCTGACTTTTTTAAACATTTGAACATATTGTCCCACTTATCATTATCAAAAGCTTTTTCTAAATTAACAAATGCCTTAAAGTATCTTTGTTTCTCTTGAACCGCCCTTCAAGCCAGAATTGCTTCCCTTGTATCGCGATTTTTCCTAAACCGAAACTGACCTTCACCTATTATCTCCTATATTATATTTTCCATCCTTCTGTATATTATTCTGGTTAGTAATATTGAAGCATGTGATGTCAGACTAATGAAGCGATAATTCTCTCATTTGTCGGTTTGTGCTTTCTTCGGAAGTGTGAAGATGATATTGTTATTAAAACCAGTTGGAATTTCTCCTGTTTCATAACTTTTCGATATCTGCTTGAATAATCTTTCGATTCCTTCTTGTCCTAGGGATTTAAGAATTTATGCAGGGATTTCATCAATTCCAACTGAGTTATTTGCTTTCAAATCATTCATAGCTCTAGTAAATTCTGTCCTCAAAACAGGATCTCCAAAATCACGAATGTCGAAATCGGCTTCCTTTTCCTTTACGCTATTACTCAACTCATCCCCATAATACAGTTTCTCCATGTATTCCTTCCAACGGTTTGCTCTATCGTCTGAGCTTAAAAAAGTTTTCTCATCGGCAAATTTAATGTTCACAACTCTTTTCTTCATTTCTCCAAAATTCTGTTTTATTGTTGTATATGCAACATCTACTTTACCTACATTCATTTCCTTTTCTACTTCTTCACACTTTTCTTCTACTCATTGTTCTTTTGCTTCTTTTATTTCCTGATTATTTGATTTCTAAAAGGCCTGTATTCTTCTCTTCTTGCTTCATCCTGAGCATTTTTGTACCTTCTGATCCATCAACTCAAACATTTCTTTTGGGATTCATAGTTTTAACTAAAGCCTAATGTTTCTGTACGAGCTCTCATTATTTTTGTCTTTAATGCATTCCAGTCGTCCTCGGTTGAGCTCCATTCAGAGTTAATTCATTTCTGCAATTTTTTCTCTCGTGCTAGATTATTTCAGTTTAATTACTTCCAAGCTGCTAAGCTTGTACTGCTTCCTTATTCACATGAATTTCAGTCTGCAATTCATTATTATCAAATTATGGTCAGAGTCTATGTCTGCTCCTGGGTACGCTTTACCGTCTAGAACTTGATTCCTGAATCTTTGTTTGACCATGATATAATCTAGTTGATTCCTGCCTGTACTGCCATGACGTTCCAGGTGTATATTCTTCTTGCATGGTTCTGAAACAGTGTTTTTGCAAAATATCCTACAATATTCCCCTCTTTTTCTTTTCCCACTATCGCATTCCTATAACCCATAAGTATTAAATTTTCCACCCTCTTTACATATTGGATTAATTCTTCAATTTCGACGTTCTTTGTTTCTTTGTCATCTTCCTGTGATGTTGGCTTATACACTTATACTAAATTGGTTGGTAAAGGCATAGTTTCAAACCTCATCAAAATAATCCTGTCTCTAAACTGTTCATAATAACTCACCCGTTTCCCTAAATTTCTGTTCATTACAAATCCTATACCAGTGACAGCTCGTATGATAATTATTGTGTGTTCCCCAGACCAGAAATCCTGTGCGTCCTTCCATTTGATCTTACTAATACCAACAACATCTAACTTAAGTTGTTCCATCTCCCTTTTTAAGTTTTCTAAAAAACTTCTAACATTTCACGCTCCGACTGGTAAAATGTTTCTATCAATTCTGATGACTCCTCCCAGAGCAGTCCCCACCTTAAGATCCGATTGGGAGCTATTTTACCTCCGAAATAATTTACCCAGGAGAAAGGCATCATTTGATATGTAATTTGTGTGGATACCTCGCGATTCTCTTTGGGTATTTAATGCAGTGTTTTCCCGTTGCCTTCTGCATTCCCATAAATTTAATCATTCCTGATTCATCAGCCTTTAGGGGCCGTTTCCAACCCCAAGGGCAAGAGGGTGCCCTGAACCGCTCCCCGCTCTTCCGCCCTCCTTTCGGAGGCCGTTGGTAAGCACTGGGTGACTCCTTATACCGGGAATCTTTCAGTCGCCACAGCCTCGTCCTCTCAAACAGAATGCTCCACGTGAAGGAGAGGTTAACATTTGGTAGGAAAAGGCTAGTACAGTCACCCCCAAACCCCTACACAATTCTTAAAAGTAATCTGGTAAGCAGACTAATGAATGGTTGTATATAGTGCCAATGCACATGAATATAATGCTCAGGGCAAATACTGTGTTTTAAATGAATGACAGCAGTTTGGAAGAGAGACTCCATCTGGCACTTCCTAGTGTTACTGGAAGACTACACAAATATTTCTCGTATCATTAAATGATTAACAACGTTACATTCTGCGTGAACAAAATGTTTCAGTTATGAGATTGGTATGATAACTCACCTATGACGTCCCTCCATGAGGCCTGGTTTGGTTCAGCGCACTGTAGGTTGCAATTGTAGAAGCTTACCATGACCAGACCACCGTTTCCCTTCTGAAACAGAAATAATTATTAGTACAGTACCTCCTTAAGTATTTAAAATTAAATAAAAATCAATATTACATTTCAAATCTGGATATTTTGTAACATGGTTATCGTTTGCGGTATGAGTACGAGATGTGGGTACTAAATCGCATTTGGGGTAATACATGATTTTTTTCAGGTGACATAAAAGTCTAAAAACGATCAACACTATACCTAAATTCAGTCACGAATTGGCGAAAAACTTTTCACTTATATTTACATTTCTGACGCAAGTATTACTTAGTTAACTATCTTCCTTGAACTCTAACCGTAGCACTTGATTCGGTTCCGTCATTAATTATTCGTTTTTATATAAAAATCATATGGGCTTCTGAAATTATAGTTTCTGAAATTAAACACTGAAGAAAGTTTTAACATAAATAGCGGCCTCCTATAACATTTCGCAACTGTTGGTGGTGGAACTGATCTATAATTTTACTATGATCAATAATTATTTCCAGTTTCATTGGAACTAATTTTTTTAAAAAAAAAATCATATACAAACCTGAAATGATAGACTTTTCTCCAACCGAGGATTTATGTAACAAAGCAAGTATACATTGGTCTCCAAAATTAACAACAACATGGGAATTAGAAGTAAAATTATTTTTATTTTGTTTCCTATATGAAACCTAAATTAATGTCCACTGTACAATAGATTTACAACAAAAGTTAGAAGGAACATGCAAAATAATGAATAACCTACGTAATGTGAACTAATGGTAGTAGTGTGACAATGGGGGAGTGAGCTCATACCCTGGACCAAACTACCCCATGTATTCTTATTGGAGGGGGAGTGAGCCCATGACCACCCACGTCGCAGCGGAACCCCAACGGACGCAGGTGTGCGCCTCAGATCATAAATCGTATTCTAATGGGAATAATATGTTAATGAGGAGACGTGCCACATCTTATGGACGCAGGTGTGCGCTCAAGTCGCCGTGCACGTGTACTGCAGACTGGTAATGTTAATAAGTTTTCAGCCCCTCCACCTCTCCTCCCGACCGACCCGGCGTCAGTTTGCAGCCATGTCTCGTCTAGTGATGTTGTTCTCCTCTGTGTACCAACTCAACGCTGGTGACTCGAAACGTTTGACGATAGGGTTATCGTCTAAACACGAGTTTGAACCTGTTGTAGTTCTCGAAAAAGGTGAGACACAATAAAATTGTTTCAACATACGACGAATGGAACGTCCTGATCCAGGAATTGGACGTAGTGTCCGAGTTATTCAACGCCTGCACCGACAGCATCCCACTTGGTGAGCACACCGTCTCCTGCCGAACGATTGCCGGGGTGAAGACTGTTTGTTTCCACCCTAATGATGATCCTGCCAGCGGTGTCTTCTTCGGCCAGTCTACTTGGACGAACTTCGTCGACGCGCAGCCGGCCGTGACCAACGCCTTGACCATCAAGCAGAAGTGGGACTACTTGGTTGCAAGATATTATACAGAATTTGTGGACATTATAGCTAATAAAGTGCTACGAGACTTCAATATGGCTACAGTGCAAAAACTGATTGACATGCACATTAATAATGTTCGTGTAGCTCAAGTGACATACAATTCATCATTGGATTATGCGCAATTAAGACTTGAACTCAATGCGTATAAAAATTTGTTGTTATGTGATGATGTAAATAATATTTTAATTAAGAATTATGAACCCGGATATGATGTTTGTGGACCTTATTAACTATGTATGTGAAAGTGTTTAAATAAATAACACATTTTTTATTTTATTTCTTATTTTTTATTTCACCCACCATTGGGCAAATAAAAATACATTTTAACAGCGCATATAGCATTACAAAATAAAGGTCCTTTACAAAGTTTTATCAAATTGTTTTTCTTGAGTTCATGTAGAGGCGGGCATCCTAAATCTTATATATTGTAGCAGACTTTCTTGCGATTAATCTTCTGAAACCAACGAGCCTTCTCCCGTCCTTTAACGTAAGTAATGGAGTCATCTTCATTTGTGATTGCATGTAGTATAGTACATAGTTTGCTAAAGGTTACACCAGCAGCAGTCCAAGGTATTCCATGGTAATTATTTGTCAGCAATTTGACTGTTGGCTCGTTACCTCCGCGTGATGGTGAGTATACAGAGATGCAATGTGTGGCGATAATGTTGTCTGATTGCACTACACAGACGGCAACTCCTTTGAAGATAAACGCTCCTTCTCTAGTCTTGAATCCTTGAGGGTCCAGGAAGATGGTCGCATGATACTGGGTGGCAATGATGAGCGCCATCTGGTTTTATGCGAGCTTACGCACAACACTTGTTAGCGGTACGGATTCCACAACACGTGTAGTGAAGGATTAGGACAGTATGCGGCGGTTGTAGGCTGGAAAATTTTAAGTGCTATCAAACTCCATACGAATATCTACAGGCCCTGTTTTTACCGACTCATTTTGATGTGAACAGTCGATTACGGCGATAGGAGCAGTAGGCGACAAAATCTTTCACGGTTTAGTAGCGGTGAAGGATGCTCCCGGTTCGTAGTAAGTTTGTTGGAATCTTGCATACATATCGTACAATACTGTGGTCGATTTTTCTTAAAGTCCAAATTCATGTTCTCGTAGGGGTACGACACATCATTTAGAAACACTTGACGTTGGCAAGATTGCAGTGGTCAAATATGGCCCACTTAATGCTTCATTTCGTTTCCTGTTTGTATGAAATCCCAGAACAACGAACCTAGGTTTCTCCAGCTGTGTTGATGTTTTCAAAGACCAAACTTGAGTTTTGCTTATAGGAAGTAGCGGGTACCCAACAAATCCCAGCTTCGGAAATTAATTCTAAGTGGCTTCCCACTGTCCACAATTCTTAAGCACGCAAGTTTTTCTCTCTCACTTACTTGTAATGAGGCACCACCCATGCTAGTTTACTGATGGCGAATTTACTTTTCTGGGGGTTTGGGTTGGCTTGTACATATGAATTTGTATCGTCCTAGATCGAATAGTATTAGTTCTTGTTTTACATTTTCAAGTATCCTTTTAAAGTCTTCACAAAAACCCAAGAGCATACTCAGCGGAATACATTACATCAAAGTAACCATTTCCAAGATCGCGTTGCCCCCATCCTGAGTTCTCCAACAGACCAATTTGTTGAGGACCCGCGGAAATAAGAGTCTTTATTGTGCTTGTGACACCTACATTTCTGTTTCGGTCTATTTCAACTCCATTAATTTCTAACCGAATTTCCTCAAATAGGAACGCAAACGCATTGGATGTAACAATTGAATTTGTAGCCCCAGTTCCATCTGACTTGAGAAATCTTCCTTCAATATGCAAGAAACTTTCCCCTGGCAGCGTATATGTATCCTGGTTCTGAATAGGTATCCGAATTTCATCATTATTATTAAATGTTGTGGGCGTATGTGGTTGGTGACTCAAAAACTGTTTACGCGTCACCGACTCATCAAATTCCACACTGGAAGTTATATCAAGCACTTCATCCATGATTTTTAACTGTATAGCCTAACGACTGTAGGAAGAGCACGTTAGCAGGAGTTAACCGTTTCACTTGTTAGCAGGTGTTACCCGTTTCACTGTCGGTTCACTACTGACAATTGTTTGAGTCCGCCTCTTCTTATAACGAGCGCCCATTCTTTATATGTAGCCTCAGAGTAATAGTTTCTCCTCTGAAATCCACTAAATTGCCGTCCTGATCGACAACTCTAATGTGAATGTTGTTGAGCGTTTTCACCGTGATGGGAAGATAGATGACGTTTGCAGGTACTTCTACAATCTTGTACCCTGGCGGTACTGTTGGAAAAAACTCGTGTAGTGTATGTCCCAGCTTATCGTTGACGTAATTTCCCGTACATATGCTGCACTCTATCCTTATCGCGTTAACTTTGAAGATCTGCACAGTGTAGTCTGAGGTATGAAATCCCGGTTTTAACACACGTTTAGAAAATCCAAGCAGTGAGCCAATTGAGTTTGGTTTCGTGAAATCTATTTCCACAGGTGTTTGTATCTCACACTTGAGTGAATTGTTGTTTGCTTTAATAACCAGTTTCTCGTTATTTGTAAGCCGAGCCAAATAACTGGCCAAGTCGTCAATATCATACGATCCTGTAGGAATATCTATCACTTTATTCTTCGAGTAATGAAATTTGCAATTTGACTTATCAATGTTCGGAATCGAGTTGTATGTTTGAAAATCTACTAAGCCGATCGTATACTCGCCTTGACTCAAATCTATCGGTGGGAAGTAATCACAGCTCAAGACTGAACTGTTACCGGACAAGCAGAGTGTCACAGACATGTGTTACCCCGACTAAGGTTCATGCAAGACTGATGTTATGCATTCTGATGCAGGAATTTTAAACATAAATGTCCACATATGTGCGTACCAAATTCCTGGTGTCGTTGCACATTGTACTGTATTCTGTTACCTGCAAAGTATCGCTGCAATTCCAATGGCGGAGGTAAGTCACCAAAACTATCGAAATATTTCACTACACCATCCTTGTACTTGATGTACGCAACCCAGTGCGTCCCAGCATTTTCAGCACTGTCCAAGTTCACAATTCCACATTCACGTTCACTAATTTTTTGAGGTAATGCATCGCGCATGAAGACACCACGAAAATGAGGTATACGCAAACGCTTTACATGTCTACGTATATCGTCATCGGTCAACGCCTGATCGGACTTTTTTTTTTTTTAATCCAGATCCATCTTTCCGGTATGGCTTTAAATACAGACCTTTACCCCTCATTGCAATTGCCTCCATGGTTTCATTGTGTCGTTTCTGTTCATCAACTGCTTTTTTGCTTCTTTAGCAGCTTTGACGGCTCTGGCGATGGCTGAGGCTCCACCGGCAAGAGCTCCGGCAGCCGACAATCCGGCAAAAATAGGGATTAAGGGGAGGATTCCACCCTTCTTCGTCTTCTTTTTCTTTTTAATCCCTGCACCCAACTTTAGCTTGGCACGCATAGCGCCGTTAACTAGTAACGCGGCCGCCCGTTCACCGAACTTTGCATCTTTGGCTTTCATTCTGACTGAAGCCTTCTCTGCGAGTATGCGGTCTGCATTACGTCTGTCGGCACCCTGTGCATACGCAATGTCATGCTCCCTGCATGCTGCATCTATGGATTGATCCCCGTCTGGCCGAGTTTCAGACGTTTTTCAGTTTCGTCCCGGGTCCACAGAACTGGTAAGTTGGAATGTGTGCCTCAAATGGCATTTTGTCGACGAGCTTGTTTAAGAAGCCACGGCCCTTCTTCTTCTTCGTAGGAGGCATTGTTATCGACTGAATGATTTTACGTATTCGCGCGTCTATATATACCCCGTGCAGCAAAGAAACCTTGTCAAAATGCGATTCGTCAAGCAGCAAGCAACATTACCCGTGAGTAATGCAGATGTTGCCGGCACCAAGCGGAAGAAGAACAGACCTCTGTTCCCTGAGACAGTGAGAGCGATAGTTGTGGACCGTCACACTGTGATAAAACCAATCTTGTGCTGTCCCTGCTGGAACACCCAAATGGGCTTAGATTTGAAAATGTATATGTGTTTTCAAAATCGTTTGTACCAGCCAAAGTATCAGTTGCTAGGTGAAATACTGAAACCCATTAAAGAAATTAAGTATTTAACATATTAGCGATAATCAGAATGTGACTCCACCTAGTGAAGCGCTACCAAATCAGTGTTTTTGTTTGACGATGTCTCTCGTGTGAGAAGCAGAATAATATACGAGATTACTTTTGTATGGGGAGACATAGGTCTTTCTACTTGTGCCAGATGTATAGCCATATACCTAAACAGCTGGTAAGAGACATCGCTAATTTCATTGTACTCTTTAAACAGGACGACATGAAATCTCAACCACATTTATAATAACCACGTGAACACAGATATGCCGTTCAGCGAGTTTAAGAACTTATGTGGTACTTGCTGGAATGCGAGCTAGCATGGATTTGCAGTTATTGACAAAGACTGTGACATGTATCATGGACGGTACCGCAATGGGTTTGATTCGTTTTGAATAAATAGACAAGCACACTAGGTACTATAATCATTGCAACCATGGACTAGTTTGGGAGAACTTCGATGACACATAGCAGGAGAGTTTTCGTGTACCCACCTCAAAACATACTTCTTACAAAGGACGGTAATTTGGATTGCCAAGGTAGAATACTCAAACATGTAGCTGACCCCATCGAAGATGATGATATTGCATCCAAACAATACATTGACAAGGCAACTAGCGATGCAGCAATGCTTCTGAAGGAATTAAAATCGACTGTCGTTACTACGGTTTATACCTATTGCGGTAACAGATTTGATTGAAGATCGTGCATACATTCTAGAGACAGGTCTTGACTATTATGAAATTCTCGTCAATGGTATAATCCTCTCAGTAGCCAAACTGGGCAGAGTTGATGTAATAGTGAATTGGATTAAAACTGCAAGGTTAAACTTTGTGAAGGAAGGTGATCATCTTATTTTTCTACCAAATCCTCAACCCCACAAACCATTTACAGCAACATTAACTATCAAGTATAAAATAGTACAATAAACTCTCATAAGCTCCATTCGATGCTTAAACATGGATACGTCAACAACTAAACGTGACATTATAAAGGTCCGAAATGCAATTCGACGCAAGTTACTTGAATTGAAAACTGGCCAAATCGACTCTGAGAAATTTTTCAAAGATTCTTTAAGACCAGTGACGGATACAATAGAAAATGTTTTCTTACCTCCGCGACATCAGCGGCAGCAGCAGCAACCTCCAGGTATGATCAAAGATTTCTTGAAGTCACTCAGTCGAAGTAAAAAAGATTATGATTCGGTGTTCGGTGTCCGGGAGAAAAATGATTCGCTAATGATTGGAAATACTCCTATGATTATAGATGGAGATGTTATACGGATTGATGGAAATGAATATGAAAGAACTCAAGGCATAATGGAACTGTTGTTCTTAAAAAAAAAAAACCAAAACATTTACCGACATGGACTTGAAAAGTTATTATGAAATACTAGATACCACGAATGCCCTCAGAGTGAAATTTATTCCATCTGGAAAAGTTTTGAAAAATACAACCACTAAGTATAAAAACATAATCTTTAAACTTGACAATCAGTCGGGTTCTGGTCTTCTTTCCATGAAGGAATATGTTTATTGGAACGATCCGAATGAGCTCGTTGAAAGATTGAAATTACTTACCGCATCAACATCAGCAGGACACACTGCACACTCCAACGAAATTTTGTCAGTGATTGAAGAACTTCGTGAAAGAGATATCATCGTGTAACATTGATCAAATTGTAGCTGAACTCCATAGACCGGCTAGAAGGAATTTCTCAAGACGCCAGATAATAATCAAAGGTCTTGACGACCTATGGCAAGCTGATATTGTGGAAATGATCCCGTATTCTAGTAAAAACAGTGACTACAAGTATATCTTGATGGTGATTGATACTTATTCAAAGCTTGCATGGGCTCTACCCCTCAAAAACAAAACGGCTAGTGTGGTTGTCGACGCTATGAAGAAAATTCTTAATGGTGATCGTGTTTCTAAAAATTTACAGACTGACAACGGAAAAGAGTTTTATAATTCAAAGTTTAAATCGCTCATGACAAGTTATGGTATTAATCACTACTCAACATATACTCATCTTAAAGCATCAATAGTTGAGCGACTCAATAGAACTATCAAGAACGCAATGTGGCAAGAATTCAGCAGATGTGGTTCACATCGGTGGATTGAACTTCTTCCCCAATTAATGACCAATTACAATAACAAGTGGCACCGCACCATGAAGATGAAACCGTGTGATGTTAAAGACAATTCACTTCTTTCAACATTGTACAGCCATATTAAGATTACTACTCCAGCAAAATTCAAAGTTGGTAACCATATCAGAATCAGTAGATTTAAAGAGAGATTTGAGAAAGGCTACTTGCCCAACTGGTCAGCGGAAGTGTTTACCATCAGGAATGTGAAATTAACAAATCCTGTAACTTATTTGCTTAAAGACTATCAAGGAAAAGATATTGCAGGAGCATTTTACCAGCAAGAATTACAACTAACAAAACTTACAAGTACATTTTGGTTGAACGAGTGATAAAAAGAAGGAAAAATATGATCTTGGTGAAGTGGTTGGGTTTTGATAAATCGCATAACACATGGATTCATAAAAAAGATTTATTCAAATTGTAACAAAATTGTACATGTCATTTTTCTGTAATAAATAATTTTTTACAATTGTGTTTCTTTTTCAACAATTATTTATAGTGAAAACAGCAGTCTGAAAAAATTAATTTACAGAGCATAGTGCTCGTCTTTCTTACAAAACATCAGTGTTCTTCAAACAAATTATAAAAGTTTTTACAACACTGAGAAAAAAATATTTACATATTTTTGCAGCAACCTAAGCAGTGCACTGTACATATTTACAAACTGGAAACACGGATAAAGGGTATTTTTCTTCTTCACTCAAACAGTATTTACAAAACATTCACACATTATTTACAGACTTGTACACCCACGGTAGGGTCTTTATCCCGTCGGGGAAAATATACTGCTCATCGTCCGTTCCAGAAAGAGCCAGTTTGGATATTTGAACAGTATTTACAACGTGCAGAGTTGATGCGATCCTTTGCTGCAGATGGTACCTGGGCGTTTCACCATGGAGGCAATTTATATAATCCTCCATCTGCAGCTTTAGAGTGATTGAGCCAGCCAAACCTTTAGCCCGTCTAGAGGTCTGGTCTGTCTCGAGCCGGAATGCATACATTTTTGCCCTTAACCCCGCAAAACTCCGCAATCAGGGTACCATTCGCTTCGTCCTTCATAACACCAACAACCTTTTCATTGTGGGACTCTATCCATAACAGTTGCCGGTGCTATACCCAGACGTGTCGAACAGCTCCCTGTTGCGTCGCATCACTTCATATGGATCACAGTTCCGCACCAAGTAGATGAAGCTATCTGTATCCATATATAGTAATTTAGGGCTTCTGAACTGAGGAATGGCAAATTCGTAATGAAATCTGTACATCCTCAGTATAGACAGGTCAAGAATGCACATTCCGACATACACAGGTTTATTAAAAACTATCCTAGCTTTCGCCATCTCCACGGCCACAAAGTTCTTGTTGAAAACTGTTACTTGCTTAAAGTGTGGTGAAGCTATGTGTTTGCGGGCACCGCGGCGGCCCACCCAACCTGTACACAATTTCACGTCGCGGTGTTTTCGAATGTTCGCCATAGTTTTACCGAAAATTGAATTGTTCATTTATTTATAAAAATCTCTATCAAAATCTGTTTTTGCTGAACGGCGAGAACTCGTATTGAGAGATATGTATTCTTTCAACCACGGTGCTGATTGAAAGAAATTACCCGGTGTATTTCGGTCACCTGCTACCCTAAGCCTACACATTGCTGGAGGACTCGGTAATGGAGAAAATACCGTACCTTGTTCTCCAGTGTGGTCATCAGCTTGGATAGGGTAGAACCTTCTGGGGCTTTGTGGTCTGGACATGGCAGCAGGTCTGCTAAAACGTCGTGTTTATCCTGAGGAATCGTAAGGTCTACCTTTAACACGAATCCCCTAGGTGAGTCATCTGCAACGTTCATAAAATCTATGCTAGCAATCTCTTTAGCCGATAGTCACTGAAACCCACCAGAGGGCAGATACTCCGACATGGCCCAGCCGTAAAGATTGTTTACGTCGAAGTACATTATAAAATCTTCAGACGCCTCGCGGTTGTACTCCGACATGTACCTGTTATTTGCCTTCGCATACCTGTGGACGCACTGGCAAATACCTCCGCGAATACATCGTTCGAAAAAGAGCAGCATGTCGATATCCGTCAGAAGGTCCAGTTCGACACGCGTGCTCCTTAACCCTGTGACTGCTGTAGACGTGTTAACGCGCGTGGCTACTACTGCGCCCAGGTGCTCCAGACGTGTATACACGCGCCGCCTTGCCGCTCTGTCTGTGCTCCAGACGTGTTAACACGCTAGCCTCTTAGCGGCCTGGCTATGAAGCTATATTTCCACCCAGGGTGGTTAGTTGTTTTCCTCATTCGGCCCTAAAGCATTGGCAGCTGCGATCTAATTTGTGTTGCTCTTTTCCTTTTAGTTTTCGCTGAGAAAATGGCATACAGTCATTATTTTTTTAACTGCTTAACGTCTCTTAACAGCGAGGTCTTTAGAGATGGTAAAGAATGGGGGGCAAGGAAAGGGAAGGAATTCGGCTATGGCCTTTTGATGGAACCATCGCGGCATTCACCTGGAGTGATTTGGGGAAACCATGGAAAACCCAAATCTGGATGCCTGGACGGGGATTCGAACCATCGTCCTCCCGAATACGCCGTCGTGTTTGTACCGCGGAAGAAATCATGGGGATTCTTACTAGAAGCGACGGTGAATATAATCACTTTGATATGGATGACAGTGATAACCCTTCGACAGGATATCGATGTAATTTTCCTAAGCTGTGTACATCAGCTAGTGGAAAATGACCATTTTTCAGAGTTTGAAGCTACAGATTGTGCGAGCGAAATGTGTGGAAAAAGAGAATGCTTTAGTGACGCGTTTGACAGCATGTGCTTGTCGATTAAGCTGCAGGAGACAAGTGTGGATTTAGTTAACCTTCCAGCAGTTTGTCATTTTTCCTGATATTTCTAACGGAATATCATATGATATCTATTTCTGATGAGACCAACAGATACGCGAGAATCAATTCACACTATATTTTCACTATGAAGTGGTTTTAAAAGTTCTTTTTCCACATTCTCGAACACTGCATTTTAAATGCTCACGCTCTTCACCGAGTAGTAACCGGACGAAAAATGCCAGTAGCGTCTGTTGCATCCATAAATTTAAATTTCGCGAGGAATTTTTCAGGATTTCCTGACAGCCCCCCCCCCCCCGTCTTGTAAGATCAGGTCCGTGAGACGCCACCACTCCTCCCCCCCCCTAGAAATCGCCCTCGCAACTTTCTGAGACCTTTTTTCCAAATTTCATTCATATTGCAAATTCAAAGAAGAGCACGCCAATGTGTAAATGCGCTGTATGTTCGATACAGGAAGTGCGTCAAGAAACCAATGCAGAAAATGTAATGTATCACTGTGTGTTGTACCATTTTTCAAGGGTTATCACACAAATAGAATTACTAACCATGGTTAACTGCAGAGTAATAATTATATTACATTTATACGCCTCTAAAACTAAACGAAATAAAAAAAAATATATATTAAGCCGGGTCAAAAAGAAGGCTGGAAAAATTGTGCAGAATTTGTGAAAGGTATTCGGAAAGGTTCTCTCCTGATAAATTACTACGCTCACAAACTAAAAACATTTCAGTTGCTGTAATATCTATTTAGTATATGAAGAACCGGCATGTTTGATTATGCAGACATTCACTATTAGAGAAGCTTTAAACTGAAAAACTTTAGATGTTAAATTAACTGTATTTATTTTGTATCTGCGGTTTCAAATCGCAGAGCGACAGCAGAAGAACGCCACACACAACGCTCCAGACGTATTCAGTACACAGCGGTCCGGTCTAACGCGGCATTCCAGGGCAGGTAAACAGCTTAGGCGTAAACAAAGCCGCACTCAGCGAGGGCTCGGCCGGCGAACCGTAGCAGTTAAAGGGTTAACATAGCCTGCCACGAAAGGCCTGGGGATGTGAAATAGTGGGCGGGGCCCAGGGTGCACTTCCCCAAAGATACACTCCTAAATTTCTCAAACAGATCTGCAAGTAACCGCACATCTGTGTCCATGTACAGACTTGCATATTCGCCCAAAGACTTGATCTGGAAAGTCAGCCACCCCTTGGTCGCGTGTTCGTAATCTTCATCAGAAATGTGTGACTCTGGCAACGAACTGTGGAATTTTGATTTTGGAGGATGCGTGGCCTAGGTGAGCTTATCCCACGATTCCATGTATTCGTAAGGGAAGACACCTTTCCGTTTAACTAATTGGAACTTCTCGGGGTCAGTGAAATGAGCACTAGTAATGCGCATGTCGCCGTCCTCAAGGGTTCCAATCAGTTTATCTAATGGGAGCTGCATGAGTCCAGAAACCTTAACGTGATTGAAGTTTATTCAATCTTTTTCGAAAAAGAAATATAACGTCCATTCCTTCGGAATCGAGTTTTGATAAAGCCATAACAATGAAATGAGCATCATATCCAGAAAGATTGTGAAAGGAAATGGGTATGTACTTTTAGTCTTATACTTATTGTAATCATTATGTGCAGCCCCCCTAAATTTACCTGTGATATGACAATGATCACGGTCCTTGACAGTCCCCGGTTCAATGTCTTTCTCACAGAGGTGGCATACCGTAGCATCAGCAAACTTTGCTTCTTGCTGAACTGTCATTACAAGAGGAATGCACTTCTTGTAAATTTTATCAACTTTCTTAACAAGTTTGACGAGTTCGTCAACAAGCCATTTTTCGGGATTTTTTCCCGTGAAGGAGTTGAAACGCGACAGACTAGGTACGCTTACGACCTGGTATGCGGCACCGAAAGGGTCATGTTTCTGGACAAACGTAGTGTGAGAGGCGTTGGGTGAAGGACGTCAAGAATCATAAGGTTGCAATAAACTTTCAAAGTCCGCGTAAACGACGATGGGTACACGCTGCTGGTGCACAAAATCCTTAAACTTTAAGGTTTTATCGTCGTCGCCGGGTAAATCCACTCTTACAGGATCAACCCTTTCACAGTCAATCTCGTGACGGTCCAGGAGATCTTTGCGTCCGAAATATTGCAGACATCTGTCACAAATAAATATAGCACACTTATGTAAACTTAAAAGAAGATCTGACTAACGCCGACAAGTTGTGAATCCAACAGTAATGGAATTTTTTCCCACTGCCGTCGGTAGTCAACAACATGTTTATGTAGTGAACGCGTTTGTCTGCAGTGTGATCGAGGGCCCCGGAAACTACATGTTTACCTTAAACTACATCCAGACCGAAAATATTTACAGAATAGTCTGGATTTTGCCTCTCGAATTTTGAAATGTCAGAGAGTTTTGCCGGAAACTCAATACCTGAAAAATCTAGGGGGTAGAGTGAACGTACTTTCTTGTAGGTGCTAACCCTGTGACCATTTTTTTTAAGCGCCTTAACGTGATATGCAAGAATTGTCGATAGAAAGCACAACTCGTCATTCTTGTTTTCAACATTGATGAACGCCTTCTTTCTACAGATATCAAGTGGCAGAGCAACATAGGAAGACCCCCGATAGAAAGGATGAAAATTAGTAATGCTAATGTTGAGGGATTCTATTCTATCGAGAGTTTTGCCACTTTTCCTTTCTTGAAACTCACACAATTTTACTCTGAGCTCCGACTTCACATATTTTTCATACCAATCCGAGAGGCAAGTGCTGGTTGTGACATCACGCATTTTAGTTAAAAAGCACATACAGGCGGTATCTAAAATCATTTCCTTCTGTATTTTATGTGTGTTAATCAGTCCAACCTGTACCTTTACAGATGGGGAGAACCGATTATCCACAATTTCGAGAAGTTTACCGGCAACAAGTTTAATGCAAGCATCAATGAAATTCATTGGATCAATGAAATTTAGAGAATTTGAAATTGTCCCGGAATAAATTCTATTTTTTAATGCACTAAGCATGTCTTCAACGATTAAGCGCGATACTGCTGAACTCACCCATCGTTGCTGCATGATCATGACTGCATGATGGCGTCCCTGCACCGACTATCGGTCTACTCGGCCCGGGCGAAGGACCGGTGAACTGGTGGCTGGTGGACTGGAGGCTTGAACCGGCCGATGGACCGGCATACTGTTGGCTGGGCCCAGGCGATGGGCTGGTGAATTGGCGGCTGGGCCCGGGTGATGGGCTGGTGGACTGGCGGCTTGACTCAGCCGATGGACTGGTGGACTGGAGGCTGGGCCCGGCTGTTGCTGCTGCTGTGGCGGGCGGTCAGCTAGGTCCGACTGTGGCTGACGTCTCCCCCAGGGGTCTGTGCCTCCCGACGGGGAGACCCAGATACGGGTCTGGCACACCCGGGGTCCCGAGCCTCCCCCTGGCGTTTTTGTTGTATCTTAATAGGTACAATTAGAGCGCTGGGGGAAATTTTCTCCCTCTGGGATGATGCTGTGGGTTGATTGAGCTGGAGGTGGCTGTAATGAGCACTATCTGAATTGTGATGAATGACATGCTTTGAAAACCGCTAGTCTTGGTCTTGTACCTGTTGCGTCTACCAAGAGACGGAATATTGCTGGGCAACGGAATTGGGTCCTTGTAGGGGGCGGTTGAAGGGGGTGGATCGCCCCCGCCGCCCCCGGGTCTTATGCCTGGTGTCCACAGTCCCGTCGCCCCCGGCTTGAGGCTGGGGGTTCAGAAGGGGTCGCGCCCCCTGCTGGACGGAAGGCTTGTGGGTAGTCAAGCTGCAAATAAGGCGCACTACGGTGTTGGCCGCAGCTCAAGTGCAACGAGCAACCTTGCCCTGACTGCTCCGGTGCTGGGGGTGTCCTGGTGAACGAAGACCAAGCACCCCAGGGGTTTAGTGCACCCCTGCTTTCAGCGTCACATAGCCCACGGGGTCGAATGAAGGTGGCAGTACCACGTTTCTGGGGGCTGCCCCTGGTTGCTGCTGTTGCCTCTGGGGTCAGCCCCGGAGGCTCAGGGTTGCTACGTTGCTGGTGGGAGCATGTCTCTATGTTGCCATAGTAGGTTCACTATATAAGTGTGAACCAGTAGCGCATTGGCTCGCCAGGGGTGGGGCAACATACACCCAGTGAACGCTGTAGGGACCCTTGGGCCGCTGCAGCGGGATCGTGCGCTACGACGGTATTCTGTGAAGCTGATTGGTGCGTGGGAGCCTGTGCAGTAGAGGTTCCTCCTTTTCTCAGCCACCTCGTGCGGGATGCCGCGTATTCAGGGACGACCCGTTCGGTCTGCTGGCGTGGTGAACGCGCGAGAGGTTTTGTTTCGCGGCTCCCGGTCGCTACGGCTTCCGCCCACCCTGCGGTTTTAGGGTGGCGCTGGGGGCGCAGTGAAAGATTTCACAGTGAGGCATGAGCTATACGGCCAGGCTTTGGAGGGGTCTTCGGCCTGGTGCGTGGCGGGCGCCGCCTCCACGTTGGTTCCCCGCGGGCACCCATAAGGGGTGGCTGAAGGCGCCTTGCCTCACCGTCCCTGCTGTAATGGCGGGTAATTCGGAAGAGCCCAATTCCGCGGCGGGGGTGGCTGCTTAGGTGGCGGATGTATTGGTAGAAGTTGGTGAGGCAGAATGAGCTCAGCTCGAGTATGTCCGATGACCCAATTTCGAGCCTGATGAAGGCGCCGAACGGCTCACCCCTGGGCTGTGGCTACAAACGTTGTGGCTGACGTCTCCCACGGTCGCCATATTGGTGGCGAAACTGCCTCGTTGGCCGGGCGTCCGACCACCCCCTCTGAAACATAAAAAAGAAGAAAAATGTTATAGTATCATGAAAAACATAATTTTGTAAGCATAAAATAATATAGGTAAATTACTGATGTACTGGACTTACGGATATTCCAGTGTGGTGGTGGAGTTGGCGGCATACTATGTGGTGACATGCTCTCTGACTCATCCACGTCATCCAGGGCTGATATTGGCTCTTTTTGGGCTACTTAATTCTTGAGAACTAACCTTACACTTCTCTGGGCGTGATGGTTCATCTGGAAAAAAAAATGTATTAGCAATAGTTATAAAGACATGGAAAAAATCTATAGATAAATACATACTGAAATAAAAAAGGTCGCTGCATGAAATATCCAAATCTCCTGCGAACAAATAAATTAATAATATAGACTACTGCTTCAGCACTATACATTTTCATAAATCTAGTTACGTTAAAAAATTATCATTACCGATATCATCCTGGCCCTCAGCGAGAATTTCTTCAATGTCTGCAGCAGAGAAAAAACCCATCAGTATATGTGAAAGAATTTAAAACAGCCAGAAAACCAGTTAAATAACAATAATTTACTTACCAATATCGCCGAATAAGCTCATTCCTCCAAGATCTTCAGACGACATTGCGATGATCGTAGTGTACAGCCCGGAAAGTCAGAGAAGACTGGATAACACAAGGGAGATCTCAGCCCTTTATATACACGTTTAGAACCTCCCTGGCGTGGGAACACACGCTTTGCGGCATTAATCTCACGAGGCTACATTTCTCGGGGTTGAAAAATGTTTTAGATTTATATACACACTTGGAACCTTTTCTGGCGTGGGAAAACGGCGCCAGAGGAGCAGAACATAATCGTAAAATACCGTGAAGGTTGAAAAATGTCTTCCGGGTGCAGGGGTCGCGACTGATGAATATATACCGCCCCCCTGGGCCTACGCGGGTCGGCTCAATTACATTTCACCGCGCGAGGGGTGTGAGACCACCCGACGGCTAAATATTAATTCGCTCGCGCTGGCCTAGATAGCTAAAATGTTAAATTCCATATCTTCTGAAACAGTACTCCGAATTAAATGAAATAAACGTCATTATAATGGTGAGAAAATTTAGATACTAATCGATACGTCGCACCCCTAGTACAAATTAAGAATGTAATATTTATTATAAAATATTGAACCAAAAAAAGAAAAAGTGAATATTATACTGCATTTCAAGCGTAATCAATTGAATTAATATTCTAAGACCATGTAATTGAGGTTTAGTACTCTGACCGCGTAGAAAAAATAAATAATAAAGCCATTTAGACGAATTATGACTCGTACCAACGTGGCACGTGGACTCATTTACATATTATTCCCATTTATGACCTCTGATTCAGGTTAAGAAGTGGCACGTGGCTTTATTTACATATTATTCCCATTAGAATACGATTTAATATCTGAGGCGCACACCTGCCTCCGTTGGGGTTCCGCTGCGACGTGGGTGGTCATGGGCTCACCCCCCCTCCCATAAGAATACATGGAGTATTTTGATCCAGGGTATGAGCTCACTCCTCCCTTGTCACACTACTAATGGTTATAAGCAAACAACAAAATTTAAAATACGACGAGCAGAACAAAAAAAAAAAAAAATGCAAAGTGTACTTTCGACAGAATCTTAATAAGAGTAAAGGTTCTAAGACAAACATACCACAATTTAAATTAAAGATTAAGGCAGCGAATGATTTAACCACCATATTGCCTATTTATTATATTTACTACAAAATATTTACATGCATCCATGTTTTGTTAAGTAGATTTATTACTTGTATCTTACACAACGTTTGCTTTCACATAAGAATGTATGCTTGCCAATCTTTGCTAATCAATGCACGCCATACACTCCATTTGGCCTTACACACGAGGTGTGGGAGAAAGTAATGAGACTGTGTCAAGTGCGCAGGGCTGCATGACAGCAAAGAGTGCCAATTACCGTCGACAGGCAAAAACGAAAATGCGTCAACTGTGAAGGCGAGCACCCCGCGTCATACCGAGGCTGCCATATCATCCAAGCAGCACTAAAACCCTCAAGACAATCCGGGGAAGGCGGTAAAAGGAAACATACTAAAAAGAACGATGAATCGCAAAAACCTCCCGAGCAACAAAAAATTGCCAAACAACAAAATACAGCAACTAACAGAAAGGCAGCCAACAGCACTGAGGCAACCAGCAACACTTCCTAACACTGCAACAGAAAGACAAAAGTAACCAAAACCACTACGAAGACAGAACGCCACGGGGAGAACACGCAGAACTTCCAACCAATAAACCAAGGAAACAACATAAAAAAAACCGCAAAGAAAGAAATCCTATGCTGAAAAAACCACAGGCATACAAGTAAAGGAAGAGAACACTGGGAAACCAGAACAGGAAAATTATACACAGAGAAGATGGGAAAGCAAGAACCAATGAAAGCATTCGAATAAAAACCGTGAATTCGAAAGTCTTTTCACTAGTAAGTCCTATGTGAGGAAAATGCTTAAAACAATATAAAAAATAAACAAGGCTTTTCACCGAGCATGGTGGTGTAACGGTTAGCGCTCTGGCCTCGCATTCGGGAGGACGGTGGTTCGAATGCCCGTACGGGCATCCAGATTTGGGTTTCCCATGCTTTCCAAATCACTACAGGCAAATGCCGGGATGCTTGAAAAGGCCATGGCTGAATTTCTTCCCATTCCTTACCCCCCATCCTGTCCCGTCCCTAAAGACCTCGCTGTTAGAGAGACGTTAAGCAGATAAAAAAAAGTTTTCGTCCTAATTAAAGGAGATATGTCGTTTCTAAAATAAAGGCGAGACTTTAATGAAACCACAAATTATTCAAAATTTCTATGTTTAATACCAACGGCATAAAAAAATAAGAAATTAGAAATCCAGGATATCATCCGATGGCACGAACTAGATATAGTACTATTGACGGATAACTTCTTAAACCCAGATGACAAACTCCACATAACAGACCACATGGCCAACAGGGTGGAGGAACTGCGATAGTAATTAATAAGAGACCAGCACATGAACCTGTCCAGACACCACGGCTCACCGACATGGAGGCTACACTGATAAAAATCATCTCTGTCGAGGACCACGAATAGGACCTTGACGCATTAATGTCAGCGGCATAACGGTGATTATTGAAGACCTGAACTCCAAAAATCACGCCTGGAACTCAAGAGTAAACAACAAAAAAGGAGACGGACTCTTGACGGTAGCAGAGGGGTGCAACATGCAAGTGCTGGGCCCGAAATCATCCATACACATCCCTCACAACAGGCGAAACCAACCAGATGTCCTGAACGTGGCCATCGTGAAGGATATCACATGCCAGATAAACGATGTAACCTTCAACGACCTGTCATCCGACCACCAACCAGTTCGGCTCCAAATCAAGAACTGTGTACTTCCCCACACAACCGATAGAAAATACAAAGAAGTTTACTGGAACCAGTTCAGTAGAACCAAACATGTCAAAATACGAACCACGTCCAGAAAGATAACTCACCCAGCATTCGTCGACGACCTGCCACCAGAAATAGAAAACATTCGAAGGTTAAACGCAGCACGAAGTATCATGACCCAACAACCGGAGGATGTGCCCGAGATTACGAAACCGTGGAAATCCGTAGAATCATCAAAAAGCTGGCTAGTAACTAAGCCCCAGGAGCCGACATGATTTCCAACGTGCACCTTAAGAAGTTTTCAACTAAAGGAATCATATTATTTACAATAATAATCAATGCGTGCTTACGTCAAAGGCACTTTCCAGACGCATGGAAAGTCGCCAAGGTGACGGCCGTCCCAAAACGAGGGAAGGGCCATGGACTGCCATCCAACTACAGGCCAATTATTTTAATCCCCTCCACAAGCAAGCTGCTGGAACGAGTTCTGCTTAAACGGATAAACCACACCTTCGAAGCGGAAAAGACAATTAGAAAAGAATAGTTTGGCTTCCAGAGCAGAGTAGGAAGCACAAGCCAGCTTCTCCGATTAACTGAAGACGTTTTGCGGGGATTTAACGACAGATGGTCGATGGCGACTGTGTTCTTGGCTATCGAGAAGGCCAGTGACAAGGTGCAGCATGCCAACCTAATCAACAAACGAAGAACACAGACGTCCCTACGACACTGTTTCGTTCAGATGATCGGAAGCTACCTGGAGAACAAATGGTTCTTCGTGTCAGTGGAAGGGCAAAACTCATCAACTTATGCGATACCGGCTGGAATACCGCAAGAGTCTATCCTGGCCCCAATACTCTTCTCAGTTGGACTAAATGACATGCCCACTCCACCTTACGTTAACATCGCCCAATTTGCGGATGACAAAACGGTATATGCATCCGGCAGGAGACACGACCTGAACATTAGTCATCTGCAACATGGCCTGGACAAACTGGAGAAATGGTGTTGCATTATTAAAGTAAAGATCAACCCAACTTCATCCGTAAAAGCCCAATAATAAATTTTAAAAAAATGTCACAATCATTGGCCAAGAAATCGTGGTCTCCTGACACAAAATACCTAGGTGTCACAATAGATAGGGCTAAGAAAACATATCTTAGACAGAAGAAGACAGGGTACCGCCATACTTAGCAACCTATTCCTAATTCTATAGTTCACAGTTAGCCGTCAAAACCAAACTCCGGATCTACAAGTCTGTCATCATCCCCTACATCCTCTATGGATGCCAGGTGTGGGGATTGGCCTTGAAAACAAATATTTACCCACACCAGAGACTCCAGAACAGGTGCCTGCTAGTCATTCCACGGGCATCAAGGTTTACTCTGACGGACACCTTACGTGATCAAGCCGGAATAAATCGGACCTATGTACAAATATACCGGCAAACAGAAAAATTCTATGAAAGAATAGAGAAACATAGAGAAACCGACAAAAGGCTCCATACCCTTGGTGCAACAAAACCAAGGAATTGGCACTCCTATAAAGAGTCACTAAGCATTATTAGCCTGAATAGAACTGATATGATTGTAAGAAAGCTGTAGGGGTTTTTCACATAAGGTCGTCTCACACGAACTATAGTCATGTTTTCCCCTCAAAAAGCAATAAAAAGTGTCCCCAAACTAACCTATCCTGTACAGAGAGACACATTAAGCTATGTAGCCTCGGCAATGGAACTTTTTACACAAACAAGCCATTGAGGGGAAAAAACAGCTTTGCCATATCACTCGCAGTACTACCAATCTCAATACTTTTCCCACACTCTTCCTATATCCGTAATTCTCCCATTGCACAAATTTCTTGTAACCAAAAACTAGTAAATAACTGTGAATGGTTGTCGGGTTGCAGCCAGATTTTTCAATCGAACCAACTGCCATTTGCCTGATAAAGTTAAAGTTTTTCCAATGGTTATAAAGTATTCTATAGAGATAGAAGAGCAATTAGATGAGGGGTATTCATACCGGTTGGCAAAGACTATATTTCACTACGGCCATTAGTGTGTAATATTCTCACAATCCCTCAATAATTTTTTATATTTATTATTATTATAGAATTATTTTATTTTGGTTAATTATGTGTATCCGGACTTATTGATTTAATGTTTTTTACCTGATTTGTATTACTTCCGGATTTTAACAGATAGTGGTTTGTACTGTAAACGGATTAGGATAGTATGTTTATTATCTTTAAGGAGTAGTATTGTAGAATAATTATTCGCGACAACTGAGCGAGCGACAGTGTGGATTTCGCTCTGGTTATTAAACATGGCTGAGCGAGGGAGAGCTGTTTAGAGCGTCAAAATGAATCATTGTCTCGGCGCAGGATGTAAAATTGATGTAAAACATGTATCTTGATATAAAGTGTATGGAAGCCTGTTGTAGTGTATTGTGGGTGTGTACGGAGTTATGAAAATAACTGCAAATAAATCTCATGGTAATTCGTTCGGAACAACTTGTATTATTTCTTATTCGACAGCAATACCTCACGATTGATGATGCCTATAAATATTTGATTATTTTCAATTAAAATTAATGAGCGATGCAGGCTGCATGTGTTCAGAAAGTGAAATTGGGCTGTTTCCGTCCAGTAACACGATGAAACTGTAGTTATATTGTAACTTATAACAAATTACGTGTGTCGTGGGCGGCTGATTATAATTTATCGGCAGCTGCTTAATCGCCACTACTTTGAGAATAGTTTACTTTTGGCAATCCGATTTCAGAATACATGACGGTTATTATTTGGTGCAATACAATTTTTAACGGCTGGAAATGTCTCTCCCAGAAGTGGTGTATTTACAATCTACAAGATTACTAACGTAGTGGGCAAGTAACGATTCATATTAATCTTTGGGGCTGCAAGTTCAACATTTCAATCAACAGGAAGAATATATTGTATTTCTTTTGGACGGTTAATCACTAATTAGCAAAGTTAAAATTTTAACAATAAACTGATGAGAAAATTTTTGGAATGGAGAGCAAAAATTTTCTCTAAGAGTTAAAGAAAATTCAAATTTGCTGAAAGAATTTATTTCACAATAAAAATCATTAAGAAAAATTTAATTTCTGGAATGTTGCTGTGTATTCAGAACTGTAAAGAAGGATTTCAATAGTTAACAATTAAATTCATGTTCAAAGAAGTAAACCGCATTAGAATGTATAATACTGATATTACAATCTGTGGAAACCGGTAGTTGTGTTTAACATAAATACAAGTTCAAAAAGAAATGGGGAAGTTAATTGTAGAATTTAACAATTTTGTGTGTGTATGCGCACAATTTGATTAATTTCAGTGCTGCTCGGAGTAGATTTTTTCTTGCATTTTTCATATGCGATACAAAAATTGCACATTATTTGCTTTTAAGCAAATTTGGGGTTTCTGTCTTGGTTTTTGATTTTCGTTGAAAGATTTTTATCTGCGTTGCTGATCGGCGTAGTGCCACTACTGTATTGGCTCCTAACCATGAAGCGGAATTGTACCTTGGCGCTCTGCTTGTTGCCGCGTAGCAAAATTATTTGTTCTCAAAGTTCTTATAATTTCATTTTTCCAATATGGAAAATAATTGCGGAGAATTAGTCAGAATGAATGCAGAAAGTAATTTTGTGAAACTGGGAAGTAAAAATTCCGGTTTGGGGACTGAAAGTTCTGGAATTGTAACTTTTGATGGTAAACATGTAAACGAGATTCTCGTTAGTAATAATATTGGTCTGGTTTAAGGAATAGCCTCAATGTTAACACTTAAATAAATGACGTTGCTGATTATTTTGGAAACAGTAGTTTTGATAATAATGATGGGGTTAAGAATTGGGTAATGAAACTAATTATAATGGGGAAGGAGATAATTACATAAAAGATACTGTTTTTCAGTACAGAAAAGTCTAACAAATAATACTCGAGAGAGATGCACTGATCTAGACCTATTACTACACTCCACAATGGAGATAAGTGAAGAAGCAGAGAAAACAAGACAAGAAAACCAAGAATTGAAAGAAGAATTAATGAAGCCACAAAAACTGCCAACAAATGATGCATTTACATCCATACTCTGCAATTCACAAATATTGTGTTTGGCAGAGGCGACTTTGCACCTAAACTAAATCTGAACATTCAAATCTTGAATAGACCGAGGAAAGATAGAATACATATAAGCATCAGTATTGCACCTTATTTCTTTAATCTTATCTCACTTGACATTACAACCTAAATAGGTTGGTAGACGAAATATTTCATTGCACTTGTAAATCACAGAAAAATTCGCATATTTGCCATTAAATTCAGACGAAACGACTTCGTCTGTCTGCCAGACACTCCCAGCCCAAATTATGTTTCAATACTGAGATGCACACTTAAGGGGTGTAGCAAGCAGTCACATATTGAGCGACCCTCGACTAACGAGTTATTCAATCCCATGCGATAAGGATCCCAAACCACACAACAGTAGTCCAAATTAGATCACACGACCGTTTTATAAGCCATTTCCTTTGTATTAGCGTTGCAATTCTTCAAAATACGATCTATGGAACTTATATTAGAATCAGCATTAGACACAACGGAAGTTACGTGCAGGTACCATTTCATATTGTTTTCCATCAACACTCCCAAATACTTCACAGAATCAACAGTGTCAACCGCTAAGCTGTCCGCTTTGTACACATGAGCAAATTGATTATTTTTTGTGTTGCACATTGCTTTACACTTTTTGCAGTTTAGTTGCCATTTACAGAATCATTCAGTAATAACATTCAAATCGCGTAGAATTTCTAAGCAAACAGATGATAGATAAAGGTGACCATATAAAAAAAATGTACTGGAGCACCATTCAAAGGAAAACAAGAGATAAAACATCAAAGAAAATCAACAGAAAATGGATTCAATGGGAAAGAAAATAGAGAAAGTAATGTAAAAGGTAAAGCAGAACATAAAAGAAATTTGTGAAAGAATTACACAGAGACAATAAATTGTTTCCCACCCTTACAAAAGGATCTATATAATATTAAAGAAGATTCCAAACTAAGGTACAATCAAGGACAATGCAATGGAGTGACAACAGGAAACCGCATCTTAAGCCATCTTGTAGATGTGTCAAGTACCAGTAAATTTATAGATTTTGGTTACTTTTTTCTTTGGTACGAGCAAGAAACTCTGTAGATCTTGAATCGAACAATTCATGTATACTAGTAGTGGGAGAAGGCCAGTGGCGGCTCAATGAGCTCTTATGGACAACGTAGGGAGCTCATACCCTGGAAAAAAAAGTGTAATCCATACCCCTAACCACTCACCTCCTTGTAACTGATACCTCCCTCCCCACTAACCTAAGTTCCCCCTCCACGTAACTTGATACCCAGCCGTTGACCTTGAAATCGGTACCCCACGCCGGTGTAACCTGATTCAATGTGCAGGTGTTCTGATGAAACCTGATATAACATCCCCTCCATATAACTGATACCCCGTATCCTCTAACCCTAGTTCCCTCCCCCTGTAACCTGATACCCCACGCTGGTATTCCGGTGAAACTTGATACACTGCCGCTGCCCTTGAATTCGATAACTTCTGCAGGTGTTCTGGAGTAACTTGATACTCTGCCGCTGACCTTGAATTCGATATACTGTGCAGGTGTTCCATTGTAACCTCGTACTCTACCGCTGCCCTTGAAACAGAAACCCTGAGCATGTTTTCCGGTTTAACCTGATACCATGCCGCTGAAATTTAATTCGATATCCCACGCAGCTGTTGCGTTGTAACCTGACATACCCTCCCACCTGCTTCCCCACTAACCTCAGTTCCCCCTCCTTGTAAACTGATACCCCGAGGTTTAACTTAACAAACTTCCTCTGACCTTGAAATCGATAACCTGTGCAGGTGTTCTATTGTAATCTGAAACCCTGTGCTGGTGTTAAAATGTAAACTGATACGCTACCGCTGACCTTGAAATCGAAACCGCGGGTATGTGCAAACGTTTTGTAACCTGATGCCCACCACGCTCAGTTTGATTTCTGCGCCGAGAACAGTAGGCTTTATACCAGTTTTTTAGTGCTGGCGGTGTACAAGAACCGGTTCTCTCCACATGAGAACGTGTGGCCGATATAGGGTAGGACGATCACGGATGTTAGTAATATACTAATTATGGACTAGGACATTCTGACTACAGTTCATGAATTGAAGTTTAATAATAGTAATAAATAAATAAAGTGTTTGTATAAATAAAAACACATTGTATTTAATTTAATTTCTTTTTTATTTCACCCACCAGTGTGAAATTAAAAATATATTTTCAACGGCACATACAGCATTACAAAATAATTATTCTCTGTAAAGAGTAATCAAATTATTTTTCTTGATTTCTCGTAGATGTGAACACCCCAAATCTTCAATATTGTAGCAGACGATAGTCTTATTACAGTTAAATAGACATTAGGTGTAGTAAAGATGCTTTCTGTCTCTTCTCTGCATACTTTAATCGATATTCCACAACCATTCAGATTTTCCGAAATCACTCTATGGAAATTCTGCGGTGGTTCCATCAACAAAGGTACACTTCGTTAGAAGTAGTCAAGAATACCTAATGTCTCCATAAATTATTGAAGAACGTTATAATGCGTCCATGCCTTGGGTTTCTTTAGTTATTCCTTTGCTGAGTGCTTTATGCTTGGCAGCCAGGAGACGGAGTTTGTGGAATGTTAGTAGTTAGTAATACTATCATAGTAAAGTTATTTAAAGATGAAGGGGATTAAAAATAATGATAACACCGCCAACCTGAACTTCACTGCATTATTTTCAATGAGTTTTTGAAATTAATGTTCATCTCTCGTAGTTCTATGGTACAATATATATTTAAGGATACTGCAACGTTCCTAACAGTCATCATATAGCTAGGTGAAATATTGTGACGATTTTGTATGACTAGCTACGTATTGGAAATTTCATTTCAATGTCTCCATTTTATTCCTCGATAGTTCTTAACTCATATGGCATTTACTTTCTGTTACCATAAAAGTGTCTCGCGTAATCACAGATTCTTTAGCGCCAGGGCGACTTAGTGGTTAGAGCTACCGACTGGAGATTGAAAGGTCCCTAGTTCAAATTCCTGTATTTGTGGTGAATACTCATAGGCCTGTAACCAGACCGTACAACAAGCTATGTCCGACGTTAAAGTATTCCATGATTCGGAATCCACGTAAACAACTTGCACTATTTTTATCTCAATACACGTCCGACAGCTAGAAATCAAGCATGTCTGCCATACAGTGCTTTTTCTTGTCTAACTATTCCTTGCGCAATCCAAAGATTATTCACCTAGTCCACTTCTTCCAAAGATAGTCCTCACTCTCTGTTCTTACCTTTAGTGCTATTTATGTTATTCAGCAAAAAAAAAAAACCTTCAACATAATTCTCTTTATACAAAATAAAACATGTTTTTAAATATTATAAACACCAAAATTATAAATATAGTAAGGCGACCTTGTCACCTTACAATACTCATAGGCCTGTAACCAGACTGTACAACAAGCTATGTCCGACGTTAAAGTATTCCATGATTCGGATTCCACGTAAAACTGCAGGTGGTCTCAAGTAAGATATGAAAGGAAGGAACTAGCCACCCTATCTCAAATAAAAGTATAAGTATTTCGATTTTAGTGAATTATGAATGAAAGAAGATGCAAGAATTTGTTGCATCAACTAACAGAAAGCGCTATTTGTTTAAGAATGAATTAGAAGTGTATGTTAGTCTTAAAGAACAGATTATAGTTAAAATTCTTATAGGAGAAAACACGAGATCTTGAAAGCCTAAAGAACGGTTTTGTTTGGGAAATTTCGTCATCGGGATTCAATATCCAGCACAGTCTTAAAGTTTTCCATAGTTTCCCAAAAATTACCCTAGACGAGTGCTTTACATTCGTCCACATTTCAGAGTTGATTTGTGTTTGCTGGTCTAAATATCGAGCTTGGTTGGTGAGTTTTTAATGTTCCGGGTTATTATACGGGTGATCTCTGGTTCTTTCTTCAATGCATTCCATTCTTCGTCTTTTCAGTGTTATTTCTTGTATGCCGACACAAATATCTAGCCTGGTGGGTGGTAAATCAATGTTATTAATACGCAGTTTTTGTTTTTTTTTTTTTTTTTTTTTTTAGCTGTAGGCTATATTGAAAGTGTAGAGACGACTGGCTTATCATAAGATCAGTAAAGTCAGTTCTGAACAATGGAAGTAGGAGTAATTTCACTTCCACAAACCAGTCTACAAACTTTACCAAACAAGATTTCATATTCGTGCTGTAGTATCTCCTAAGATCACTGCGAATGTTTGTACACTGTATCTAACTGTCTGAACGTTAGCGATATGACGTTAAAAACAGTGACGATGTTATTATAATCGAAAACGTGCATTGGAAGTCGAAAACTAAGAGGGTCATAGAATATGGTGCCTGGTGGGTAAGCAGTATGTTCTGATCTATCGTTGGCGAGGATATGCAGCACGGTTTTACAGTCAGGTTTGATTTCGTTTCCCAAAAATCAGTTGAGGCGAGTGCTGGGATTATTCGGCGTCCTTTCAGATTAATTTTTTATATGCCGACCTAAATATCGAGCCTGGTGGGCGAGTCTTTAACGTGCGGTACTGTCATGCGGGAGGTGGATAGTTCGATTCCCGGTCCGACTGTTCATTAGTATCTGTTGTAGCAGTACTTTAGACACAAACATCCGTTTTTCGCCTAGAGCCACTTCAAACATTTCGACAACGAATAACAGTTTAGTGGTGTTTCTGCCGGTAGAAGGGATAATTATTTTATTCGTTTCCATTTGAGACAATTTTTCGATGTTTATTTGTCCGGGAGTCTTCGAATAGTTATCCACATTAAAAAGTAACAAATTTCGAATTGCCACGCCCTCCGTCTATGTCGTTGCTAGCAATCCTACAGTACTGTCTTTCGGCATGAGCAGAGAAGCCCTTAAACACTTTCGTTTTCAAAATTTGGTAATGAACGGTTTGTTTAGGTATTAACGAACAAGATATTATCTGTGACTGTTTGCCGAAAGGAACTTGCTTTAAATAAAAGTAATAGTAAAAGTAAATTGCAGTAGAGTGAATAATACTGTATATTAGTAAAATAACAAGCAGGAATATAACAGTTAAATACCGGGAAAGAAACTCATCTCAATGTATAATGCATGCACGAGAAGTTAACGAGCAAGAATAGTATCTTTGACAAATTGTGGAAGTAAATTTGCTGTAGTTAAAAACTGATATTTTGAATGTGTTTTGTGAAAATAATTTTTGTAAAGATAATATGTATGTTGATGAAAGTTTTTTGTGTCTCTAATTCTGAGTCAAACTACTGCGTTGTAAAATTCATTGTCACCTCGTTGAAGACTTTCTTGTCTCCAGTCTGTATTTACTCTCGTAAAATTTTTTATGGGGTTGAAATTATTGGTGTGAGGATTTATGCTTGTGTGAAATTTTGTGTGTAAAATGGAAAAGAAAAATTTAGTGGTAGATTCCGAGAGTTCATTTAATGGGACGGGAGGTGAAAATAGTGAGCAGGTTAAGGTTTCTGGAAATTTAAATAACAGTTTGGATTCGGGTTGCGCGTATTCAGATCAGTCAGTGTGTGATGTTAGTATTGAGAAAGTTCATGAGTTATCTCCAGCTAGCGTAACTCAAAAGAAATTTGACCGAGAAGAAGATAATTCTTTGGAAATGATACTAGCAAAAATATTACAGAGCCAACAGGAATTAAAGCAGAGTCACCAGAGATCTGAAGAAACAAATCAACAGCAGATAATGAATATGCAAGAATTACAGAACCAACAAGATTTAAGACGAGAATTACAACAAAATCAACAGAAGTTTGAAAAGTTAACACTACGACAGATGGAGAAAATGCAAGAATTAATTACACAAAACCGACAAAGAATGGAACATGAATTTAATCAATGGAAAAATGAAAAATGAAAAGGACAATATCTATATTAAGCTAGACAATGTGGAGGAGCGCATTGTTAAGGAAGAAGAGAATCGTGAAGAGGCAATGAGGCTGGTATGCGATTAGCAAAATAAGTTGAAGAATGAATTTTCAGGGATTAAACAGGAATTTTGGCAAGTTCAAGGTGAGGTCATGTGTTGTAAAAAGACAGTTGAACAACAATGGATAGAGGTGAATCAGCGAGTTGACGTGGTACAAAACAAAATCGAATGCTGTGCCGGCAACAATTTAGTACCGTCCGGTCAAATAAAACTACCGGAAGTAAGTTTTGTTCCAGGGGGCGAGATTCATCCGCATATTTTTGTAGAGATTTACAGAAACGCACTACCGAAACACTGGAGTGATGAGGAAAAAATTAGATAAGTAAAGATGATGATGAGAGACGAAGCATTGGAATGGTCGTGTGGAGTAGCCGAGAGCAGTATTAGCTACGAAGAATTTGTGCGAAGTTTTTTGAAGAGGTACTGGTCGGAGGAAAGGCAGAGACGTGTGAAACAAGAATTTAGGAACAGCTGTCCATACAAAAGGCAATTTGGTAGCCTTCGCGAATATTGCGAAAAATTGATGAAAGGACTGAAATACTTGTCAAACCCAATAGAAGAAGACGAGAAAATAGAAGTTTTGGAGAGAGAGATGCCGCGTTGGGTACAGGAAAGGATGTTGCTTACGCGATGGAATAATCTCCAAGAATTTTTAGAAGGAGTGGACAAGATAGACAAATGGGACGATAGGAGTGTGAGAGATCAAAATTTTACCGGAAGTTCGTATGGTGTAAAAGAGCAATCGGGACAAGTATATCGGGAAAAGGATGGAAAGAGAGATGATAGAGAAGCGAGACCGGCACAAGAATGGAAAGGAAAGCCTACACAGTATAAACAATGGAGCGATCGAAACGCTAGAGAATGGAAAGCTTTCAACAACGGAAGTAGAGGGATGGAGCGAGTAGAAAGCGGAAAGCAGAGTGACGAAAAATGCAACCAGGGAAATTAGGAAGGGCTTGTGAAGAGGTCCGTTCCCAGGCCGATGAAAGAAGAGGACCAAGAAATTTTAAAGAATATAGATGTATGTTCATGAGAGTAAACAAAGAAGAAGCAGTACAACATAGGAAGACCGTTCTAGAAGATGTTGCAAAATATTTCCAAAGAATAGAGAGAGAGGAGAGCAATCAGAAGACGCCAGTAGAGAGCGACAATCAAATCAGAAAAAATGAAGAAAGGAAGCCATTAATGGATAAAACACTGATGCTTGATGAAATAGATGAATGGGTAAACCAAGCAAGAAGAGATTGTAAGGAAAAATTAGGAGTGGAAACGGTAGAAGAAGAAGATGAGGAAGACCTCGAAAAACGGTTAGAAGTGGGAAAAGAGCAAGAAGTAACGGTGGAAGACAAAGGTCCGTTAAAATGGTGGAGGTGTTTAGAACAAATTGTGAAAAGTGAACGATTCGACAAGGTTGAAAATGAGGCAATGGAAGGAAGTGAGGTGATTGGTTTAGCAGAAATGGATTATTGGAAGAACAAGGACCAGAAGAGTATTGACGAATTGATAGGGAATGAAGAATATGGAATCAATATCTTGGGAAATGAGGATGAAAATTACGAAGAGAGAAGAGAAGAGGAAGATGAGGAAACAGACGATACGATAGACGATGAAGAGTATGGAGACGAAGAAGAATTCAATGAAGATTATAGTATGGAAGAGGGAGACAACTTTTACGAAGATTTAAAAAAGAGTTATGTAGTCGATAGTGACAAGGATGAAGAAAGAGAACTGAAATGCTTTCTAATAAGGAAGGAAGGACCAGGAAGAGGCAAGGAAAGTGAAGCAAGCAAGGCGATGAAAAAGAACAAGGAACTATTTTACCGAAACATGAAAGAAGAGGAGGCAACGAGAGGAAAAGTGAAGATGAAGGACAAAGGATCGACATACAGAGAAGAAGGAGACGCAACAAGAGGAAAAGTGAAGATGAAGGACCGACGTTCTAGGAAAAAGGAGTTCGAAGTAGGGGAACTAGTGTTGGTGAGAACTCATGAACGATCCAGCAGCATAAATGCGGAGATCAAAAAGTTCTTTGATATATACGAAGGACCATATAAAATTGTAGGTGGGCCACATCCACATGCATATTATCTGCAACTACCAAAGTCTGGAAAAATGTTAGGGTTAAGGAATGTGCAAGATTTGAAATTGTATATAGAATGATTGTACCAATTATAATGTAGGATAGATGATCATCAAAATTTCTGGGGAGTAATTTTGATGATGAGTTGACGGGGGGAATGTGTAAGGTGACAAGGTCGCCTTACTATATTTATAATTTTGGTGTTTATAATATTTAAAAACATTTTTTATTTTGTATAAAAAGAATTATGTTGTTTTTGCTGAATAACATAAATAGCACTAAAGGTAAGAACAGAGAGTGAGGACTATATTTGGAAGAAGTGGACTAGGTGAATAATCTTTGGATTGCGCAAGGAATAGTAAGACAAGAAAAAGCACGGTATGGCAGACATGCTTGATTTCTAGCTGTCGGACGTGTATTGAGATAATAATAGTGCAAGTTGTTTTATGAACCGTGTGTGTATTTGTATGTTGTGAAAAAAAGGAAAATAAAAGAGTGAATTTTTCGAATTAATTATATTCCTGTCGTGTATTATTTGTATATTTGAGTTCCAGAGTTTTTTTTTCTTTGGTGCCGACTTCTACAGCAAAAAAAAAAATATTCCTGCTTGAAGTAGAGCACTTAAGTCATTTGTGGAAGCTGACAAAAAGCAGCAGAAAGGAGGGAAGCTTACAGTATTCACCACAAATACAGGAATTTGAACTGGGGACCTTTCAATCTGCAGTCGGAAGCTCTAACCACTAAGTCGCCCTGGCGCTGAAGAATCTGTGATTACGCGAGACACTTTTATGGTAACAGAAAGTAAATGCCATATGAGTTAAGAACTATCAAGGAATAAAATGGAGACATTAAAATTAAATTTCCAATACGTAGCTAGTCATACAAATTCGTCAGAATATTTCACCTAGCTATTTGATGACTGTTAGGAACGTTGCAGTATCCTTAAATATATATTGTACCATAGAACTACGAGAGATGAACATTAATTTCAATAACTCATTGAAAATAAATGCAGTGAAGTTCAGGTTGGCGTTGTTATCATTATTTTTAATCCCCTTCATCTTTAAATAACTTTACTATGATAGTATTACTAACTACGAACATTCCACAAACTCCGTCTCCTGGCTGCCAAGCATAAAGCACTCAGCTAAGGAAAAACTAAAGAAACCCAAGGCATGGACGCATTATAACGTTCTTCAATAATGTATGGAGACATTAGGTATTCTTGACTACTTCTAACGAAGTGTACCTTTGTTGATGGAACCACCGCAGAATTTCCATAGAGTGATTTCGGAAAATCTGAATCGTCGAGTAATGAACCCGGTTCCACCTGAAAACGTAATTAATACTTCATTGCTCACCCAGCAAGTACAAATGGTTGTGGAATATCGATTAAAGTATGCAGAGAAGAGACAGAAAGCATCTTTACTACACCTAATGTCTATTTAACTGTAATAAGACTATCGTCTGCTACAATATTGAAGATTTGGGGTGTTCACATCTACGAGAAATCAAGAAAAATAATTTGATTACTCTTTACAGAGGATAATTATTTTGTAATGCTGTATGTGCCGTTGAAAATATATTTTTAATTTCACACTGGTGGGTGAAATAAAAAAGAAATTAAATTAAATACAATGTGTTTTTATTTATACAAACACTTTATTTATTTATTACTATTATTACACTTCAATTAATAAACTGTAGTCAGAATGTCCTAGTCCTTAATTATTATACTAGTATTACTATCATCATCCAAAGGGCGGTGGTTAAATAGCGAAGCGTAAATACGTGATCGTCTTACCCCATATCGGCCACACGTTTCCAGGTGGAGAAAACCGGTTTTAGTTCACCGCCTGCATTAAAAAACTGGTATAACGCCTACTGTTCTCGGCGCGGAATGCAATGTCAGCGTGGGGGGTATCAGGTTACTTAATGTTTGTGCCTGCCCGCGGTTTCGATTTCAAGGTCAGCGGTAGCGTATCAGTTTACTCTATAGTCGGCGCATGAAATTAGACCTGCCAAGGTCACGTAGTCTCCACTGCCTCCCCTGCCCGCACCACCTCTCTGTCCCTTGGTTGGGCCGGCGACATTGCCACATTAGCTTCTGCCGGTTGTCCATGCGTATCTTTACATGCGAGCGGTTTATTTCCTTAGTTTCTGCCCTATTCGAGTAATGTTAATGGTGATGTTCAGGAACATAATCGTGCAATTAGTGTATTAACAGACAGAAGTAATATTCGCGAACCTGCAGGCCGCCTGTGCATTGGAAACCTAATTAAAATCATTGTCGCAGATATTTTAAAGTATTTTTAAGGAAAATTACCAATAACTAATACGCCAAAAAAAAAAAAAAAAATACTTCGATAAATTACAAAACTGACATGGAGGTATTTATGGCAGTCATTTCAATGTATAATCGGTCCCTTGTATTTGATAAATTAATTTTCGTTTTGTCTTTGCTTTTGAAGATTTCTCGCGAAATTTGTCATGTATGGTCCATTGTGTACAATGACAATAATAATTCTTACAGTAGCTGAAAATAGCTTTTCTGTTGAGGACAGGAAATATGTTTCTCAGTCGTAAACGAACCGACCGACCAGCCGGCACTGGAACATACGCTGCGCGCAATCATTCGCGCAAATAAAAACTGCGAAACAATCCAAAAGGGGTTGTCTGAAGAGGCTTTGCCTGCTACCAGAATTAATTTCAGAATTTTCTTAGAAACATTCTCGCCGGAAGTTTTTACGTAAACAAATAAAACGGAAGTTAGTCAGCGACAACATTTTACATTACACAGGCGAATCAACTAAGCGCTTCGTGTAACATTTTTTTTTTTTATTTTTTATTATTCACATGCTTCCCTATTTAATGAATAGAATGTATTCGGTATGAGTCTGTTAACTTTCAGGAAGGCGCATAATTTTTTTTTTAATTATTTATTATTATTTTTATTGCTTTTTCTGTCGGTTGAAGTGAAAAAGTATTTTGATTTCTAATTTTCATGGAAACAAATTACTATTTTTTTAAAAACAGTCACACAAATGTTTGGAATTATAAAGCACATCACCTTGTTCCTCATGTTAATTATTATGTTTAAAAAATTTTTTGCACTCATTACTGAAAATTGATTTTTTTGCTGATTTGCAACACTGTTCGGATACTCCGTGACCTTCACAGGACTAATTTCGTGACTGCCACTTTAGAACACCAGCACGGGTATCAGGTTACAGGTACCTGCACAGCGTATCGATTTCAATGTCAGAGAAGGGCATTAGGTTACACCGCGGGGTATCAGTTTACAAGGAGGGGAAACTGAGGTTATTGGGGAAGGCAGGTGGGTGGGAATATCAGATTACAGTGGAACACCTGCGTGGGATATCGATTAAAGTTCAGCGGCATGGTATCAAGTTAAACCGGAACACATGCACAGGGTTTTGGTTACTAGATCAGCGGTAGAGTATCAGGTTACACTGCAATACCTACACAGAATATCGAATTCAAGGACAGCGGCAGAGTATCAAGTAACACTGGAACACCTAAACATGATATCGAATTCAAGTTCAGCGGCAGTGTATCACGTTCCATCGGAAAACCTGCGTGGGGTATCAGGTTACAGGGGGAGGGAACTAGGGTTAGAGTATACGGGGTATCAGTTATTTGGAGGGGATGTTATATCAGGTTTCATCAGAACACCTGAATGGGGTATCAGGTTACACCTGCGTGGAGTACCGATTTCAAGGTCAATGGCTGGGTATCAAGTTGCAAGGAGGGGAACTAAGGTTAGTGGGAGAGGGAGGTATCAGTTACAAGGATGGGAGGGGTTGGAGGTATGGATTACACTTTTTTTGTCCAGGGTATGAGCTCCCAACGTTGTCCATAAGAGCTCATTGAGCCGCCACTGGCCTTCTACCCCTACTTATATTATTTGCCTCATTTCGTATAGTATCGTGATCAGTCACCGAATGGTAATATAATAATGAGAGACTAAGTAAATGCAATTATTTATTAGTAAATGGTAGTTTATTTTAAAGAGTAGTAATAAATATGATATTTAATGTAAAAAGTCATTATCATTAAATACTACAAAGTTAATTGGAAAACATTTTAAAAGTAGATATTTCAAAAACATTGAGTTTGCTATGTCCCCTTTTTTTAATATTCTTTAGTTTACATATTTTCTTTGAAAACAATATTGTAATTATGTATAATGTGACCATCGCTGATTTTTGACCGTATGTGTCACACACAAAATTAAATATTAATGAAACTACAAACTCGTGAAAATGCCATTTGCAGGTGTCCATACAAAAAAACAGGTTCTGATAAATACATCAGGCCTTTTAAATCATCTGACATATTGCTCTATTAATGTTCATAAGGATGGTTACTTCTATTTGGAATTATTTTCTTATCATTTGGAAAGGCACGGTTGATCAGAGGATGTGAGGAAATTGCGTGATGATATCAGAGTGAATTAATTCAGCACTGATGATTTACTCGTCTAACTGAATTACTACAAATATTGCTACAGTAATTAATCCCTGATTAACACTAAGATTTGTATTTAACATAATAATTGAATTTTCTTTAAAAGGAATTTAAAACTTGACTCAGTCCACAAACCGAAGGAGGCATGAGGTGGTAAACCAAATGAGCACGGAAATGGTTATAGTGATTTGGATGAAATTTAATATGGAGACTAGCGGATCCGACAGACGATATCATGTTTAAACATTGCAAATCGAAATATTATTTAAAACATTTAAATGAACCATAAATTGTTTGGACCGTTTTGATGAAAAATATTTTTAAAAAAAATGTTTTCAAATTACTTGGCACCATCACGCGTGCAGTTACCACAACTCGACATAGCAATTGAAAATAAAATGTGTTTAGTACAAAGTTAAAACTGACTTAAAGAATAGAAAGATAGAAAAAACTCAAATCATTTTCGTGACATGTATATTTTTACAGTGCGCAAAAAAGTCTTTACATATATTTTCATTCTCAATATTAACAGAAATAAATTTTTTTGTCTTAATGTGGTTTGATGCACAATATTTTTAGTTAATTCCTGATGGGTATAAATGAACAAACTTGATGATTTGCCAAGCCTTGAACACGCAACGTAATTGGCCACGCGAAAAGCACAGATTTTGTAGATCCAAACCACAAATTATTCTTGTGACTTGTTAATAGTCATTGCGAATGCCAAGCGAATTGATCATTTGAAACGTTTGAATGGAATGGACGTGTCTGAAGGAATCATTGGGATCAGTGGTAGAAGAACAGCTTCATCATAAAACTTAATGTTGAAAATGGTAGCTTAAAGAATATTCCTCATGATTTATTTAAAATTAGTAATCGCGTTCCATTACATAGTTTTGGTGCATTCAAATTTCGAGGCAAAAATCGCAAGTTATGTGGCGGAATTCCAGATAAATCTAGTGAATTCAACAGGATAGGTGACAACTTCCTCAGGATCAACAACAATGTCGATCGATTTGAATGATATATCTTTGGCAGGCAATGACGTGTATTTTAAAATTAACTGCGTCGACATCTGAATTTTTTGCAGCCAAAATAGTTTACTCACTTAGCAACGCATGATTATTATAATTAGATGGAAATATATTTTCAATCAAAGCGTCTTCGGTAGCCACCATGTTGCAAAAATTGTCTGGGAGTCGGGTGCATTACGTATTTTCACTCAATTGAATTTTCCCGTTGCCAATCTTGAACAATTGTTTGGAGAATGCCAATGCCAATGAAACATTTTGAAGTTGAACAAACATATTTATGGTAAGGCATAATTTACTGACACTTCGCGATGGGAAAGATTCTTTCAAGCATGCATTAATTTCGTCCGCATATGTAGCACGTGGAATTTCCGGAAATGTCTGTTTTAAATCACGGGACAGCAGCAGTAGAGCACAACCGAAAAGTCTGCTATTATTATTGAGATCTTACAGCGTTCTATCGGCAGCTTCAAGTGAATGCTTGTGGGCCATCATAGATAATAGTGTTGAATTTTCTCAAAACTTCAGTCATGCCTGAATGTTTATGTTATACATAATTTGATTTGAATAAATGTTCAATGGTTACTTAAGTTCTGAATGCACACTCCACCAACCACCAAGCAAGATCGCTGCAATGTCTGATGAAGCAATTGCCGACGCAATATGATTTTGTGATCGATTGCGCGCAAGATCAGTGAGATCAGTAAAGTTTAACTAGTGCTACCTGATGCGTCAAGAAAAAAAAAAAAAAGAATCCCCCTTGTTGTGCTACATTCGACAAATTAATTTGAATTAATCGAAGTGTTGTTCACGCTGAACATTATCGCTGTGAGTGATTTCTGCTGCTGGGCGATTAAGCGATGGTATGCCGAAATGAATGAGTGGCATATTCGAAATGAGAATACCTTAAACTTTATTAACGCCTCGTTATATATTTCGAGCGAAAAAATGATTTTTGGATCGTGATCAGCAATCCTAATGCGATGTAGAATGTTCTCACTAATCGAATCTTTATATTTATCTCAGAGACCGGAAACTTCCGACGGACAACATGTCAATAGTGTAGCGAATAATTGACGAACTTTATTAGGAAAGGAACTTGTAACCGCTTCTGCAAGGGTGAGATCCCAACAGTTATCATCTTTCAGTAAATACATTTCGCGACACGCATCGAAGTGCGTGTCGTACAAAATACCATTTATTTTTCACAGATATTGATGTCAGTCCAGGAACTTTAACCAACAACGAATGCAAAAGAAAACATTTGCGTTGCTTTGGATGGACTGTATATAAATATACCAACGTATCCTTGGACCTGAATGCCTCGCTTTCGTGGTTCCAAATTTTTTGACTATTTATTCCACGTGAAAAATCATGGCACATCAGTATACATTAATGTCTTTGCAAATTGACCGAAAATATCCAGTCGGCTGCATAGTTTTAAAAAGTCAGTTAGAATGATTTTTGGAGCAGCTAATGCTCGTTGTAGAGTAGTCTGTAGCATGGAATAAACACACTGTCCATTTTCAAGATACACGGCCAAATGTATAACAGCGGGATCTCTTTCATGTACAGGAAAATTGATAATGCGCCGAATTGCTGCAATGCTGCTAATGTATCATCCCATTTCATAACGTGTTATTTCGTCGTTATCATTTACATTTTGAACAGCAAATATAGCCTGATCACTGTCCTTATGAACGTACATTATTTGCAATTGTATTTAATGGACATCACCGAACAGCATAATTCAACGTTTATGTGTGCTTTGTAGGTTTTGCACAACAATGGCGAATACGGAACTTTCCAACGATTATCAATATCAATATTACACCGTTTGACATGAGCAATTGATATTATTGTCCACTGTTGTCCATGTCTCTACGACGATACGATGGAAAATCATCGATATTGGTGATAGTATCATTTGTACATGCTTTTGTAAAACGTTTCGTACATTTTCAATTGTCCATACATGGCGCCGTCAGGTTCAGAGTACCCCATGGTTCATGGATAATGTTAGTAGTAAAAATGTCACACAACTCTATAACAATATTCTGATCCGGAATTTCCGATGAAATATTTTTATCAATTTCTACTGGCTGCTCTTTATGGACCAACGAAATCAAAATATGCACATGTGGCAAACCTCTTCTTTTCCATTCAATAGAATACAGCCAGCAACGTGTTTCGCCGAATACAGAGTGATGTATAATCAAATTCATGGAAGATTTTAATTTTTGTTTAAACAAACGTGCAGTAACAAAATTTTATTTAATCACAGTTTGGATAGCATGTAAATGTGATGAGTAGATCTGGTTGGCGGTCTTCTTCTTCTTCTGCGGTAGTCAATCCTGGGATTGGTGTGCGGCAGTCTTCCATTCAGCTCTATTCTCTGCCCTCCTCTTCATATCTCCTGCAGCCAACATCTTCCATTATCTGCTGGATGTATTTTAAACGTGGTATCCCTCGACATCTCTTTCCTTCTACCATTCAATCCAGTATTGTTTTTAATAAGCTCTCATGTCTTAAGATATGTCCAATTAATGTTGTCTTCCACGTTTTTATACTTTTCCATAAAGAGTTATAATCTCCCGATTTCTAAAAAATTTCCTCATTAATAATCTTGTCCCTCCAGCTAATTTTTAACATTCGTCTGTAGCTCCATTGCTCAAACGAAATTAATCTTTTTTCTCTTCTGTGCGAACTTGCGAGGTTAATGCTTCCTTTTACCGTTTAACGTGGCCCGTTATGAATTCTGGATTTAAACCAAAAATTACGAACGATAGCCGCCTCGCTGCTGATTAGTACAAACCATTATCTTGATAAATTTTATTCATTACTCACTAAATAATTCTTCTCTCATTTTTCCAACATTGATTATTTATTTCACATTCAGTATTGAATTTCTCACAAGCTTAACAAATCTTAATTCAATGACTTTCAAGTCATACCTCTACTACTAAAACATCCATGACAACCACCAGTCCACGATAAACAAAACCTCAATGCAGTCAGCGATATTAATTGTATATCTCTTGGCATTACATGTTTGCCAACTTAAATATCCGACCACCGTATTTTTTACTATCACTTACACTAGTTATTTTACAATTAACTAACCCAATGGTTGTTATCTCACAAACTGCCCATGTTTCACATCCATACAGGGCAATGCTCCAGACATAAGCCTTTAATAGTCTTTCCTTGTCCAGCTGATAATATTTGTTGTAAAAATTAGTTTTTTTTTTCCTGTTGAACGCTATTTTTGCTTGAGCTATCCTACATTTTATATCATTCTTGTTTCTTCCATCATTTGTGATTTTGCTTCCTAGGTATCATAATTCTAGCACATATTCCAATGTTTCTCCTTTAATTTTAATTTTGAGTTTTTATCTTTCCCACATACCACGACTTTCGTCTTTGCTTAATTAATTTTAATATTGTACTCCTTCCCCATTGTTTCCTCCATTCTTTCCAAAAAAAATTTAAGATCCTCTTCACTTTCTATTACTATCACAATGTCATCTGCAAATCGAATCATATTTATTAGTTTTGCCTGTATCTTTCTTCGAACATCAATTTCCTCTCTGATCTTATGCAGTGAGTCTTCAATATAGGCATTGAAAATTAAGGGAGACAGGGCACAGGCTTGTCTGACTCCTTCACGTATTGCTGCTTCCTATTGTTTATTTCCATTTTTTATAATAGCCGTTTCATTTTTGTAAAGATTCCTTATTAGCCGCCTATCTCTGTATTGTATACCTATTTTTCTGAGGATCTCAAACATCTTCCCCCATTTAAAATTATCAAATGCTTTTTTCAATATCTATGAAACCTAAATAATTTTTTTGCCTTTCTCTATTCTCTTTTCTAATATTAGCCTCAGTGCAAGAATTGCTTCACTTGTACCTCTCTTCTTCCTAAAACCGAATTGGTCTTCTGTTAGAAACTCTTCTACTTGTTTTTCCATTCTTTGTAGTACTTCATTGGTGATAATTTTTGATGCATGAGCTACTAAGCATATTGTTCGATATTGCTCACATTTTTTAGCACCTAGCTTCTTTGGTAAGGGAATGATTACATTTCTGACGGTGTTTTTCCTTCCTCATAAATATCCTGTACTAGCTGGAATAATCTTTCTTTCATTACAGGACCACTATTTTTTTCAGGAGGTCCTATTTCAGATTATCGATACCCGCTGCCTTATTATTATTTAATCTCACAAGTGCCGTTTCAAATTCCTCTCTTTATATATTGTATCGTTTATTTTCATCTTCCAATTCATACTCTCTTTCTATAATCTTATTTTCATCTAATTTTGCATCCGCGTACAGGTTTTTTTCTATGTATTGCTTCCACCTTTTCACAATTTCACCATGATCACTAAGGATGTTATCACTTGCATCGTTTATTGCAGTGCCTTTGTTATATCGCTTACCAAAGAAAGTTTAGCTATTTTATATGCAGATTCCATATTGCCACTCCGTATTTTTCTTCTATTTCGGAGCAGATACTGTTATAGTAATTTTCTCTTGCAAATCTTCCTCCTTTGTTAATAGCATTTGTCAATGATCTATATTTCTTCTTATGCACTTCATCTTTTGATCCCTTTAGCAGTCTTCTCTCTTCAATCATATCAAGTATTTCCTTGGTAATCGATTCCTTTCTTGGTTCAATTTCTTTTTTAACTAAAATTTCATCAGCAGCCTCCGTCAGGTCCTGCTTAGTGCGAGTCCATCTTTCCTCCACGTTTCCTACCATCTCATTTACATTTATTTTATCCGTTCTATGTTTGTATAGCTATGCAGTATTTTCATTCTTCAGTTTTTCTATTTGGCATTTGCTAGCAAAAGTTCTTTTACCCAGCTTCTTGAATTTTAGTACCCCCTTCATCATTACAACATTGTGGTCTGGGTCTGCATCTGCACCAGGGTAACTCCTGATATCTTTAAGTTGGTTCATAAACCTCTTTTTTACTAGTATGTAGTCGATTTGGTATCTGCTGATGTCACCCGGCATTTTCCAAGTGTATCTTCTCCTTTTGTGGTGGTTAAACCATGTATTTGTAATCACAAGTTGGTTCTTTGAACAGAATTCGACCAGTTTGTCACCTCTTTCGTTTCCCTTTCCCAAACCATATTTTCCAACTATGTCTTCATCCTTCCCTTCTCCCACCACAGCGTTCATATCACCAAGTATAATAAGGTTTTCATCACCTTTTATTCCGCTAATAGTTTTTTCTATGTCTTCATACATATTATATATTTCTTGATCATCATGCTCTGTTGTTGGCATGTAAATTTGGGCCACTTTAGTGACTTTTGGTTTTGTTTCCAGCCTTGCCAATATTAACCTCTCACTAAATTGGACATATCCTTTTACTCTTCGGCCCATTTCTCTGTTCATAATTATTGCTATCCCCGCTTGTCCTGGCTTCTTTGGGGCTGTCCCTGAGTGAATTATTCTATAGTCTCCACTCCAGAAGTCCCCAGGATCAGGCCATCTTAATTCTGAGATCCCTAATATGTCAATTCTCATTCTCTTCATCTCTTGCTCCATAATTTCTAGTTTTCCACATTTTAACATTGATTGAACATTCTATGTCACTATTCTTCTTTCTCCTTCATTCCGCTACCTGTGTTTATTCTCTTCAGCAGTCCCCTCCCGGAGATCCGAATGGGGGACTATTCCGGAATATTTGACTAAAGAACCTTTATCCATCATACTGCCGTTACTTGGGAAATCTTTATAAGATTTTCTAATGAAGTGGTTTCCCCTTGCCTTCTTCATCTTAATGCCGTTGGCCAGAAAAGTTGGCTCATCCGCCTTTAAGGGCAAATTCTCACATTACGGAATATAGAGTGCCCTTTTACTCCCAGAAATGGACTTGGAAGCTTACCCCGGTTTTTTGTTTGTGGTTTGCTCCACTAGGCTCTTCCGCTCTCTCCACCGTTGGGAACCTGGGATTCCTCTTCCGCCTTTGAGACAATTGGCCATGTTTCACCTGTAACCCCAGGCAGGGGCCCTTACAGGGTGCTACCACCCGGAGCCAGATGGACCAAGGCTTCTTCTCAAGGTTGTTACACCTCCCCCTCCTCTTTCCTCATCTCTTACAATATGAGGTTCCGGGCTTGGGACCACAGGCACCAGGAATCATTCCTAGGGACGGTATGCACGCACAAAAGCCATGGCGTCTTGAATATATTCATTTATACGACGCGGATTATCAGTATATGATGATGGAAGAATATATGCGGTACTGATGTTGATGATATTAGTTGTTTCATCTACGTTACCGACAATAGCATCGCGCAAATGAATGTACTCCTCAGAAAGAAGCTTCGCTTGATTAAACTTGACGTACCATAATCGCTCACTTTCAATTTTTCTGAAATAGCTCGCGGTATCTGGGAATGTTGTTATCTTCATTGGCACGAATCATCGATATGCGTAGAAGTTCGTCGCGCTAACTTTGTTGATAATTTCTTGACCTAAAAAATAAAAATATAAATAAGACAAAAAGAAATTAATTCTACTAAAAAAATAAATATAAAATAATGTATAATTTGTACCTTTCAATGGATTTCTTTGTTTAATGTTTCAATGATATCCATATTTTTCTTATCGAAATATCAATAGAAATTGCAAACCATCGTAAGAGCAATGATTGTATTGAATCATATGTACTGTGTTATCTCTGCGTTGTATCCGTATATCTCGATGTTCAGATGGGTTGCCAACCATAACAACTGCAACTTCATTAATAGTTGGTACCATTGTATCTGCCTGCAAGCTCTTCATGTGGTACTTTGTCTGCTTTGATGATAATCAGGTAGTTGTCGTTTTGCAATCTGTTTGAAGCAGTCTTTAACAACTGGATATGATTTTGCATAAACGTTTCAAAAGTTGCCACTATTTCTCGCTGCTCCATCTGATCGATGTGATTGTATTGGCAGCGTCTGTTAGTTGGTTGATCCTCATCGCCAATGAAGTATATTTGCAAAAATTTTGGATCGGCACTAGGCATTGAGAACAAAGAACCAATTTGATGATACACTTGGCCCTGAGTATTAGATGTAGATTCAAAATTACGACTATCCAGATTGTGAAAGATTTTTGTTGCTCCAAATAATGTAATTTTGAAGGAAAAACTGAATTTACGGATATTACTTAAAATCAAATTCTATTGAGATGTGACTCTAGCCAAAAGTGTTTTCAAAATTTCTGGCGGCGAATTTAATGGTGGAAGTTAAAATTTTCCTGATTTGCATCAAAAACCGGTCGATTAACCTTTGTATTTAAATGCATGACATTGTTGGCATTCATTGTCCATTTTGCCGATGACAATTAGTGAATTTGACGAATAGTATATTTCCGGCTCATATTCCAAGGGAAAGCGGTATTGATGCACGCGCTGTCGATCATGTGCTCAGTGCTTGGTGACTCCTTGTTGTGCCTCTCTTTGTCTCAATGCATTGTCTCGAAGTCGTTCACTGTTATGCTCTCGGCTTTCATTTTACACGTGTGTTTACAACTTGGTTTGATATCAATCACTATTACTTCTTGATTTATTGAAACCAGTCAACTGAATATATTTCCAATTTCCAATAATTTAAATAAATTAAAGTAAAGTAAATAAAAGAAAGATTAATTTGATTTAAACTCAGTTACAAGCACTCAACTCATTTCTTGTTATTGTTGTAAAAACTTATTACAATCCAGGTGTACTTTTAAATTAATTGTCCAGAAGCGCAGTGGCACTGAAAACTTAAACATTACTATGTATAAAGTTTGCCAAGGAGTAGATACTGATGTGTGAGGAATTTTTCAGGTGATCAAGAATCCATTTGCGCCGAACCAGCCATAAACTTCCAGCCAGCCTGGTCTGCGTTTAAGCTTTCTGAGGCCATCAAACAGTTGGGTCTGATGATACTCAAGCCCAATCAGAACCTGTTTTTATAGGTACACTTTGTTTTGATTTAACCAGATGTTACACTTCATAATTTATGTGAAATTGTTAAACACATTGCATGGATTTTTATTTTATTTTATTTTTCACATTTTAAGTACACATACGAGGCATGTTTTTTAAGTAAGTACCGTTTTGAAACTAAAAAAAGTCGTGCAAATATATATCAATAATTTTATTTTTACATGAAAGCCTGTTCCTTACTCTACTTTTCTCCATAATTCCCTTCAATATTGAGGCACTTGTCATAACGTAGTACCAGTTTTTGAAAACCCTCCTTATAGATGTCTGCCGCCTGACTTGTTATCTATCCACTGCATCACAACTGTTTTGACTTCGTTATCGTCTTCAAGACGCTGACCACGCACGTGTTTCTTCAAGTGCAGGAACAGATGGAAGTCACTGGGCGCCAGATCAGGGCTGTACGGAAGATGATCTAGAGTTTTCCATCGAAAAGATGTGATGATATCTTTTGTCTGATTAGCCACATGTGGACGGGCATTGTCATGCAGCAAAACGATGCCCTTGCTCAACTTGCCACGTCTTTTGTTCTTGACTGAACGGCGCAGTTTGTTCAACTTCTCACAATAAGCTGCTGCATTGATTGTCTCATTACGAGGTAGAAATTCCACAAAGAATACTCCTTTTTTGTCCCAAAAAACTGTGCTCATGATTTCCCGGGCAGAAATCGTTTGCTTGAACGTTTTTGGGTGAATCTGAATGCCGCCATTCCATGGACTGTTGCTTTGATTCAGGTGTCACGTAGGCCACCAATGTCTCATCGCCCGTAACAATTTGGCTTAAGAAATCATCACCATCGTTGTGGTACCGCTCAAGGAAAGTCAATGCACTGCCTAAACGTTTAGTTTTGTGCACATCCGTTAACATTTTCGGTACCCAACGTGAGCAAATTTTCGGTAATTCAAGTGCTCGGTCACAATTCCACACAAAACACTACGAGAAACATTACGAAAGTCATCACACAAGGAGGAAATCGTAAAGCGTCTGTTTTCTCTCACCTTATTGTCCACTTTCTGCACCAAAATTTCATTAACAACCGAAGGACGTCCGCTCCGTTGTTCATCATGCACATTTGTGCGGACATCTTTAAATGCTCTCACCCACTTTCTCACCATTCCATCACTCATAATGTTTTGCCCTTAAACTGCAAGATCTCACGACGAATATCGATCGGTTTTAGGCCTTTAGCACAAATAAATCTTATAACAGCCCGTATTTCACAGTCGGCGGGATTCACGATTATCGGAGGCGTCTTAAACACTCAGTGAACAACGTAAACAAGGAAGAATTAGACTGTAATGGCGTCAGTGTGTAGGCAAGAGATGCAGGCACTCAGTGCGTATGCGTGGAACGCCGACCGTAGCTTTGCAGCCACGGTGTGACAAAACGATACTAACTTAAAAAATACACCTCGTATCTACACACGTTCAGAAAAACAGCTTTGTTTATGCTCCATTGATGTTATACAAATGTTCAGTAACACATTGCTACTTAATGATTTATTGAAATTAGTATATGAATTGAGATGCTTAGCCAACTTCAAACTATTTGAAAGAATAATCCTCCCGAATACCATATAACCATTAAGCTACTTAATATCGTAATGCAGTGGAACAAGTATGACATATTCCAAGCAAGTATTAAACCACGTAGCCATTACCCATTTTCCTTTGGAATTATTGAATTTTTTTTAACTTAACTAATACTAGGGTAAGATTTGCTGTCTCTTTCATAGCCACAATTATCTTAACCAGCCGGGGAGATGTCGCGGCTTCGCGTATTCTAAGGTATAGGGTATAGATTTGAAGTCTTTATTCAAATTCATCGTAGTTCCGATTCACAGTTGGTCGTACCAGCGATTCAGATCTCACGCTGCAACAGCGTCATCTTTTGTAACCAAGCACAAAGACCCTGAAAGAAGCACGTAGCGTGTCTGGGTGCCCACGCCTATAACCCAGTGCCTAGCTTATGACCGCGTTACGCCAGTTTCTTATCGCAGGCTACGCCTCGCTGAAATTACAGAAGCCTGTATACCACAGCAGTTTCCCGACTGTGTGGGAGTGCTTACAGGAAGGAACCCATGGCATATAGAATAACTTTGCTAAGCTTATGTCAGCCTGGAAACCACCACACTATGCAGTCCCCACTCCGCGCATCATAACTCCGCCTTGACCGTCCCCACTTAGTCCTAGCGAGCCAATTAAGAGCACCTTTTACCCCCAACAGAATCCTAATGAGTTTTCCTACAAACTAGTGGCTCTCTACGCTAGACAGGCCAACTTCAACCACTGACTCGGAGTCCATCTTCCAACACTGAGGGCTCAAGTCTAATTTCCATCATATACTCGGCTATCCACCTCTATCTCCGGACTCGACAAAATTCAAGATCACCGTTTTTCACTATCACCTAACAGATAATTAAAGCTTGCTTGATCCACTGCTTGCGTGTTCGTCTTCATAACAGTATGTCAACCGCTAGTTAGGAATGTAATGCATTCTCCGACAGTCACTCATTTCGATAGGGATACTTGATATGTTAACCAACCAGTATAGCGCAACTCTTTGTCAGTAGCTAATGCTCAGTTACTTTCTTGGCAGTATGCCTGCAGACTACCCTCTAAGGTTAGGCAGGTGCCAAAGACCGACAACCACAGCCTCCCTCCCTCCGCTCTGTCTTGTTAAGTGTGAAATTAAAGGTTTCTGCTCGTCCGATCACACACCCTCGCGACTTGGCGAGATGACGCAGTTCTTCCCGTACCACATCTAATTCGATTTAATTTGCACCAAATTGACAGCGGTAAGTTGAACCCTGGTAGTTTTCAGCAGGGAGTGGTAATTTTCTATAGGTCCTGTGGTGTTGACGATGCCCATTCCGCAGTCCACCTATATTTAGGGCTGAAGGAGTTGTATCTTAGAATGACAGCAGGGCATGTGGCCTCAGCCGTGTTTTGTATTCCCTAATATCTCCATGGATGGTAAGAGCCTCGTTGTTTAGAATTCTCGACCATAGTTTGATTAGGACCTTTTGCCTTCTGATATGAGGTGATGGTATGTTGCTGAGCACCGGCAGCCACTGAATAGGTGTAGATAGTAGACAGCCAGTTATGATGCGCATTCTTTGGCGAAGCTGAATGTCCACCAATCGTACGTGAGAGCTATTAAGCCACACGCTGGAACAATATTCAGCTATGGAGTAAACCAAGGCTAGAGCTGCTGTTCTTATTTCGCGTCAGCTCCCCATGAAGTTTCTGCCAGCCGCTGAAGTAAATGGTTTCGACTTTCAATCTTAGCAGCTGTATTATGAATGTGCCTTTTGTAGATTAGGGACCAGTCTAATGTGACACCCAGGTATTTTGGGGCTTAATCCATATGATTTCACAGATAGTATCGACGTCTATTTCATTACATGGGAGGTATTTACTCACAGCTATAAATACCCCATCTCCATGAGAATGTAATTTGTCTTTACGAAAAACGTTCATGCTGTCGTTAAAAGTTTCGGTGGAACTTATTTCCGGTTTTAGCCAACATTCTTTACCGGTAATGATATCCGCTTCTGTGCTACAAATAATGCTTTCAAGTTATGGTTGTGTGTTGCAAACGCCTCTGCCACCCGTGTAGCCGATTCACGTGTGAGGTTCACACCTGACCTATTCAAAAGAACCCTACATGACTCAACCCTGTGGTGGAGATCGAGAAATCTACAGCCAATATCATCACAGAAATGTCGTAGTCTCTGGTTCAGCTCTTCAATACGGCTCTGAAATAGAGGTCCACAATTAACTCTGTCTACGATGCTACAGATGGTTAGCTCTGCCGAAATCTTCCGGCCACTGGCCACAGAGTTCACCCTTTCAGCCAGCCGCCGGAAGGAAGAGAGGATAACCTCCGACCCAAGGCGACAAGCATCGTTGGTGCCGACGTGAGCCACAATCTGTAGTTGGCTACACCCCGTCCGTTCTATGGCATCCGGGATGGCCTACTCCACATCTCGGATCAGACCACCCGGAATACACACCCAATGGACGATGGATTTCTTCCCCGTGTAATCCACCATTTCCCTAATGGGCTCTATAAACCGCCTGACATTAGAGCTCCCAACTACCAGAATACTCTTCTGCGATCGCCCAGACCTAGCAGGCTGGGGGGCCGTCAGCTTGCAGGATGACAATTGCGGGACTGAGTCAGCCTCCGACAATACGCCATACCAGTTCGACAGTCGAGCAAATTCACCGTCTTGGCCTTTAAGCCTCCAGCTTTTCAGCCTGGGTTGCAGGTACAATGCTCGACAGAGGTGAATCTGTGAGCGGCATGGCTACATCGAGTTTCCCAGTATCGCATCTGCTGCAACCTTCTACGACAGCTTCCAGCTGTGTAAATTTCGCTGACACAGCAGCAAGCTGAACGCGCAGATCAGCCACCTCAGCTCGCGTCTCCACACAGCAATAAAAGTCCCTAGACATACTGCTTTTTAAAATCGAAAAAAAGAAATATGAACAGAAACTTGAACTAATCTGTACTTTGGATAAACTGTAAAAACTCAGTGAGAACACTAATCAAATCTACACCCCACTAGAGATAAAATGTAACACAAAAATAAGCTACCGAGGAAACGACGTTAAACTGCTAATAACCTGTACTTCTTACAAAAAGTAAACAATCAGAGATAACACTAAGCAAATCTACACACCACTAAAGATAAAATGTCAAGCTAAGTCACGCTACTTTACTGAGTGACCGTCCAACTGTAACTAACCTCTACTTCCTACAAAAGTAAACAATTAGAGATAAAACTAACTAAATGCACACACCACTAAAGATAAAATGGGTAGTGCGATATGAGAGACAGCGGACAGATGCCGCCCTTCTGCCCTTCTGGGCTTCACGGCAATAACATTAATTGCAAACATAACTGTCCTTCTGAGGACTCAGACTTCCATACAAGAACAATTGACCCCCAGCTAAACATTTGGCAACTTAATATTGAAGGTACGATTAGATTCAAGATCAAGTACTTATCATCAGTCTTACAGAAATACACAGTTGATGTTGTTTTTTTGCAAGAATTATATTTTCATAGAAAATACCACACACCAACAACCATAAAAATACAACCACACGTCCTGGATCAATAATTCATTAAATTAGGACGAGATGATGATGAGAGTGTATGCCAAAAAATTGAGGGATTGGGTAAAAACCTGTGGTCACACCATTGCTTGAACATAGAAGCATAGCGCGTGACCCACATATTTAGCGTGAAATGTAGGAGCTAGAGGGGAGCAGCAACATTTCTTCATTAAAATTCCTCAGTTCCCAGTTAGTAACTGATATGATAAAGCAGATGTCATAAGAGTAATTTGAAGGAGGCGCGTGCAAAGAGAATACAAGTTAAGAGAGGGCTGGGAGTGTATAATGCGTAGGTTGGTGATGAGGTTTGGAAACATATTGGTCGAAGAAGTAAAAGTAGTGCTAGCATAGGAAAATATGACCAAGAAGACAATATTGTACAATTTATGCATAAGTGATTGGGATAATCTTCTTTTATTGGTAAGGTAGTCAATGATAAATTATAAGAGAAAGAACTCTACCAGACACACTGAAAAAATTAAAAATTGAAATTCGTAAAGACGAAAGGTGGATTTGTGTGGGAATTACTCAGAAGGAATTTCAGATTTAAATTAATAACGAATGGGAAATAATGGTGTCAAGGAAAATAGTCACCGAAGCATGTGATACATTGCATTTAAAGTGAATGAAATTGAATACTACCTTCCCTCTCAGAATGCGGGACAGAACCATAACATTAAATCAAAATTACACATGCAGTCCAGTCAAATAAGGATTGAACCTCGGAATGAAAGATAACAAGCTGAAAATTTGAATAAACTTTTGTTTTGATATTTTATAAGTTGGCTCAAAAGTCCCATACAGTCTCGTGTACGCTAGTCAAGATATTCAAGGTCAAAGATAAAAACAGGATTTTTACAAATATCTCGCTTCCTTTACACTAAATAATATTTTGAGTTATTAGGAAAGTTGTAGAGCATAAAATTCTCTACAAATTTTGTCATAGACAATTTATAACCCTTTTTGAGATAGAGCGTGGAGAGTGGGGAGCGCTTAGCCGTATGGACGATAACGCTACTGTACGATATGTTAACTGTAAAATCCAATAGACAGTATGATTCATAATGTTAATTGTTTATTAATAATGTTGTAATTATGAAAAACTGTAATTATTTCCTAATTAATATATTTCATTTATGGACATTATATTATTTATAAATCTTGTATTAGTTTAATATTAACTTAATTAAATATAAGATATTTAATTGAAATATCTGAAATGCACTTCCATTATTTTTTTATTTCCCGATAGTTTATTGTAAGTTTATTACAATTAATGTTAATATATAGAGAATTTTGTTGTTGTTACTGCTTATGTCAAGTATGCAGCTTCATATACTTCATGTTCGTCAACGTATTCCACTTCTTGTCTCTCAACTTGAATTTCTAATTAATTATCATCATTATCGTAATACATTAAATTTGGTTTGTGGTGGTCGCAAATGTTCCCAAATGTTTCATTAGAAGGGACAGTTAAAATTGCATAGCAATTGAATTTGATAAGGAAGTAACTGCTTCGGCTGGGCGCCACTCCGTCGGTTTGCCCGAGACAGACTATGAGACGGTGCGGTCGGGGGAGTGTGAGGAGGAGGGGATGACTACCTTCTTAGGTAGACTGTTTTGGCAAGAGCGAATACGATGCTACATACAGTCAGCAAGATATCCGGTTTAAATGAATAGCCAACCAGAACGGCAATATTAATGCGCGTTTGACTCCCTCCAGGCTCTTCTGCTCTATATGGAGAGGGACGGTGGTCGCTGAGAAGACGAGATCGGACATATTGGAGCAGGACGTGGCAGCTGCCGCGCAGTGACGTTTGCTGTGAATACAGTCTTGATTTCTAATTGTGGATGCTGCAGCAACAGAGGTAATGTACCATTCCTTCTCACTGAAATGTTTCGACACTTCGCTGCCATTGTGATTAAAACCCAGTGTGACCCTGGGAACATTGAAATTGCTTCTTGAGTCTCCCAACATCAATTTAACTTCAGTGTGCTAGCAGTGGAACTTGTTCAATTATTGATAAACGCATGTACGCCCTTCTGGAACAGAACTCCAGAATCTATTCATTCTTAAATATTTTGTATGTCGATTTTGTGAAAATTCGTATTTAAATATGTTTCAATTCTTAAGTTAGAATAAAAATTGGATTGTTATAATTCATTCTATCATTCTAATATTCAAATGTAAGGCAGTACACTGTTCCTTTAATCCTCCTTTTTTGGAATGGCGCCCTTGGAAATATATTGATAGCAATTAATTAAATAAGTTAAACTCAAAATTCAAAATATTCTCATTACAAAGAGCTCCCTAAGAGGCGAGGTATTGAGACAGTTGCAGGTTCTAAAGCTTCAAGGATTTTAGGTACATATTTACTTTCTTCATCCAGATGGTCTGTTTATAATGAAGCGTTGAGGCATGCTTACCCATTACACTGACCACAAACTGAGGATCATTCCAACTCTACTTTTCTGTATCCTCAATTAGAACCACAGCCTTCATTGCAATTACAACTTCATTTTGCAACATCCACTTCCATTCCTTGGGTTCTAAATCATTCCCTAACCAAGTGTGGATCTGATAGTAGGCACGATTGACGTATTGTTGAGTTGCTGCATATGCTGGTAGCAAAGAGGATGACTGGACTGGTTTGTTGAATCTAGCTGATATGATAAATTGTGTATATCGAAAATCGTCTATGCTGCATTCTGATTTTGGAGCGTCATATATTTTCAAACAGTTTTTCTGGATGACAGTTTTCTTACTAAAAAACGTGAGCTGATTGATGAAAACGGAATGTTTCTCGAAAATTTTAATAATTGATAGTTTACCTTTGTTAAAAAGTGCGTATGTTGTGTCACATCCATTAAAGGCGTGCAAAAATAATTGGTAACTTTGATCAAAGATATTTTTCAAAGCTTTTAGTTAAATATATTTGTGTTTCCATATTACCATTTTTTTAAAAAAAAATGTTTTGCTGATATGATTGAGTATGCCCTATTAAAAGAACTATCATACCGACACCTTCTCCTATAATGTAGACAGTCTTTTTTTGTGTAGATTCTGCAATGGCTATTTCGAACATCAGCATCATCTCAGTTTTTAATTTATCAATAAGCATTTAAATATTTTTTTTGGCTGATTGCCTCAATCATTGTTTTATGTAAAATACACTTCGTAAGACCTTGAAGAACCTACAGTTCTTATTACTTTAATACTTGAACGTAATAGATTTACGCCAAACTGTTGGGAGATAAAAATATAATCAAACTGCATTTAAACTATTTCATTTAAAAATCTTATTAATATTGTTAAATGAATGAATGACATTCATATATAATATAATGTTAATAAATACAATTTATTAATTAGTAACTAATTAAAGTTTTTCATAATTATAACGTTATTAATAAATAATTAACATTATAATCTGTACTCTCTATTGGATTCTAAAGATAACGAACCGTAAGTAGCGCCATCGTCCATGCAGCGAAGCGCTCTCCACGCTCTATCTCAAGAAGTGTTAAATCTATGAAATATTGTCAATGATGATATTTGTAGAGAATCTTATGCTTTCTAATAACTCAAAATAACTTTTAGAGCAAAGGAAAGAGATATTTGTAAATAAAAAGTTATTTTGACCTTTGAACTTGAATATATTGACTAGCGTACATGAGACTTTTGAACCAACTTATAAAAAGTCAAAACAAAGGTTTGAGGAATTTTTCAGCTTGTAATCTTTCATTCCAAGGTTTGTCCTTTTTTTCACCTTCTTTGACTGGATTATTGGTCTTACAGCGATCCAGCCAACAACTGCGTAGAATTCTTTTGACGATTACATGTTGATTTTTCATAGTGTATGAATTTGGCCTACAGACATTACAATAGGAAACAACACAGAATTATATTCACTCATGGCCGAGGCCAGACTCAAACTTGCGTGCACTAAAACGTGAAATGATCATACTACCTCTGCTGGGTGGGAGTGGCCTCAACAAGCATTCAAATGTGTCTATATAGATAACACCTGTTTTTGTAGGTTGCAAATGATACCTCATATGTATAAGGCTGGTTCAAAAAGTAACGAACTGGAGGCCTAGGAACAGAAACCTCTACCTGTATTTCAGAAGTACTGGCCCTGGTTGTTGAGGCACTTGTCCCACTGCGACACAAGGCGATGAATGGCTGTCTCGTAATATTCCTGGGGCTGCGATGTGAACCAGTTCCACACGTACTGCTTGACGTCGTCGTCCGAGGTGAATAGGTTGCCCCTCAGAACGTTCTTTAAGGGACCAAAAAAGGCGTAATCGCATTGAGAGAGGTCCGGACTATTTGGAGGTTGACCGAGAACCTTCCACTTGAATTTCTGCACGAGTGCAGTGATTGCGTTGTCCGTATGAAGCCTTGCGCTGTCGTGGAGCAGAATGACCCCACGGGTGAGCTTGCCTGTTCGTTCTGATTTAATCGCCTGGCGAAGGGTGGTCAAGTTTTACGATTAACGCTGGGCATTCACTGTTGTGCCGTGCTGCATAATATTAAAAGAGGGCCGTCTTGGTCAAAGATGAATGTCAGCATAACCTTTCCTGCACTTGTATGGATGGCCTAGGATTTTGTTGGTGGTGGTTACCAAACTTACTTCCACTAGAGACTTTGTCGTTTTTTATTTTGGTTCGAATTGATGACTCCTATACTCATCTCCAGCCATCACTCGTGCAAGGCACTCATTTCCTTCCCTGGCATAGCGCTACAAATGATCAAGACAGTGGGCCATTAGACATGCTTTCTGCTGTGGATGAAAGACTTGTGGGGCACCCATTGGGCGCACACTTTGCGCCTGTTCAGTCTTTCCTTCATTATGTCCAACGTTCAATTCGACCTCGGTGGTCCTGGGTAATGAGTCTCCATCAATCAGCTGGATGACGTCATTGGTAACTCAGTGTTGTGTTCGAGACCAATCCTCATCAGCTAACGACAACCGTCCTACCCTGAAGCGCTTGTGCCACGCCTTGACCCTTGCGAGGTACACTTCTGACATTCTTCGATGAGTGTCCGTCCCCCTTACTTCTTACGCTGTCAGAAAACGTACAACACTTCTAAGCTCTTCTTTTGATTCCTCCAGTTCGCTGTTTACAAAACAATTAAGCGCAGGAGGACTGACGCTTGCTTCTGCTAGATTTGTAGTCATGTGACTTGCACTCGTGGCCCGTTATGCCCTGGCTACACGCTCCGTCTTGCATGTGCAGCTAAACTGCGCAGTGAAAAACTGTACAAAAAGTCGGAACACGGAAGAGTGGCCACACAGTACAGGTAAGCTTGTGCAAACCGAGTGTGTCGACAGCTGTGAGTCTGTGTCGATGTGGTAGACAGAAGAGGTTTTTTCAATGGAATCATTATTTTATTGTTTGTTTATAAAGAAACAACAGACACATAAGTGACGCCATATGAGTAAGTGGAGTAAAAAGTGGCTTTTATGGAGAGACATACATTTTCATGTCAACTTAATTGTAAGTTTGAGAGAAGATCCTAAATACTGGCGTGGTTATCTTGGGATCGATGTAGCAACCTATCAAGAGTTACTGCGGTTGATGACCCCGATAATTAAAAGAAAAGATACTGTTATGCGCCAGTCTATATCTGTTCATGAAAGACTAACCTGTACTTTAAGTTTTCTAGGAAATGGCAGGACTTACAGGGACCTCAGATTCTCATCAACGATTTATCATCATATTCCATGTTTTTCAATTCAAACAACCTAAAGAAAACTAAAGAATTATGAGCTCTGTGGCAGTAGCATCGCCTATTAAAGCACTAAAATCCTGTTACAAACACAATAACTATTTACCTCGGATTCCAGGACTTATTGAAAATTAGATATTTGGGTCCGAGCAGCTTCTTGGTCATCTAAAAATTCTAACAAGTCATAGTACCGTAAGGATGGGCGGTAAATGTTATCTCTGCCGAAACCTCACTTGAGAGAATTCTTCTTAACTTTGATCATTTGTTAACGACAACAACTTCTCAATGACTTTTTTTTTTTTTGCCACCATGTTGCATTTGGTTCTACCTGAATTGCAATAAATATAACATGCGTATGATAATGTAAATAATACATAACAATGTAAACATTGTTATAAATCTAAATTACATGTACTTACTCGTTCAAAAATAATTTTATTTGAATTAAAATGAAGGTACTTATGTATAGCATAAATACCTCTTTTAATTTTTCAGTCATTAAATAATAAGCTTTTTTGTCAGAATATTCATTCGATTTAATCTTCCACAATTCTGGCAACGATTTGTACAATTCTATAAACTGAATTACAAATTCCTTTGAATACTTTCGTACGTCACCCATTTCACTGTTGAAAAAACTGTGCAAACCCGAAATCCGTGCAGTCAAATCTTTAGCAAGTCAACGATTGCACAAGCCGCTCTTTAGAGATTGCACAAGCCGCTCTTTCGAGTTTGCATGCGCTATCGTGTTGTCGTCCACACGCTCCGTATTGCATGCGCAAACTAGTTTGAGCATATGGACTTCCGCACTCTTGTCGGAAATCCTCTTTGTTACTGTCGCAACGCTATTACGATTCTGTCACCGGTTTGCACTTTCCTGACTCCGGCTCGTTTGTTTTTGAACGTTCTTATATAATAAATATTTACGTTGATGTTTGCTCATAGAAAAAAATATATAATTAGTTAGGAGAAGTTTAGATTACTGTTTGTTCAATACATTATCACACTAGATCATCAAGTGCATACTGCAATGAATCTATGATGTAGTACCATAAACAAATTAAATGACAAACCCCCAAATATACGGATATTGTGGTTACATGTTATAGTGACACGCTGCCGATGAGTTTATGGTAACTGATGTTATATATCGTCTGTTACCCAAAGTTCTGGTGGAAGGCATACAGTTTTTCCTTCCTTTTTTAATAATATAGTACGTCTTTTTTTGTATTATATCAGATCAGATGAAACACCTATTGGTCAAGAAATAGTCCTTGCTTTTTCTCCATATCAGTTAGGAAGAAACTCTTCTTTTTTTGGCTAGCAAATCTTTGCTCTCATTTTCAGTCCAATGATGTCATTTTGGAAAAACGTTTTCCAAGTGGCAGAGAATTCCAGAACAAGAACCGCAATCGGTCAATCGGGCTTTATTTCACTCGCTGTCCGTTTGGACTAATACTGTACTCGCTTCGCCATTATTTGCCCGTTCGTTTGGGCTGTGGTATTGAAAGTTGTTGTCTCTCGACATTTCCTTCTCATTGTTTATGATAGTTCACTTCTTTTCTATTGGTGCGTCGTCTAGTTGGCTATTTTATTGGATCAGTGACAGTGGACGTTTATGGAAATCAATTTCTGTTGTATATGTACCTAGATTACTGATGAGTGGGTTGTTGTTTTTGTGTGCGGATCTGTAGAAGGCGGCTGCGCTTTCTTGAAACCTTTGCTGAATTGTTTGGAGACCTGTTGCTTCATGGAGGTCATGTGTAGGGAATCGTGATGGCAGATGTAGGGCCCTTTTGAGGGCTCTATTTTGTATGACCTGCAGTTTATGGATATTTGTTCTTGAAGCATACCCCCACACTGGGCATGCATATTCAATGACTGGTCTTATTAAGCTGCAGTAAATTTTTACTCCAGTCGCTGGTGCCAAAGTACCGTCTCGGTTTAATAGTGGATACAGCTGTTGCAGTCTCGCGCTGGCATTTCTCTTTATTTCTTCTATGTGCGTGCGCCAAGTTAGTTTGGCACACCGAGATAGCGTACGGTATTTTTCCATGGAATGGGCTGTCCCTGGAGCGTCACTTGCGGGTGAACTGCGTTTCTCTTTCCTCGTCGGTGTGCTAGCATGATGGCCTGCGTCTTTTCTGGGTTGATGGCTATACGCCATCGTCTTGCCCAGGCCTCAATCTTATCCAGCGCTTTTTGCAGGCGATGTGTGATGAGTTCCCTTTTTCGGCTGCTGGAGAAAACTGCCGTGTCGTCGGCATACTGAGCTGTTTTGACACTTGTCATTTTAGGGATATCCGATGTATAAAATGAGTATAACACCGGTCCCAGAAGCGATCCTTGAGGCATTCCGGCGTTTGTTTTTCTTCTCGAGGAGAGAGCTTTCCCTACCCTCACCCTGAACGATCTTCCCCGCAGGTACGATTCTAGCAGCTGTACGTATGGCCCGGGGAATCCCAGCTCAAACAGCTTGCATAGCAGCCCGGAGTGCCATACGGAGTCGAAGGCCTTAGCTATCTCAAGAAGCACTAGTCCACAGAAGTTCCGGTGATTGAAAGCCTTAGTCGCCTCCTCGACCACTCTTAGGAATTGGTGGGTGGTAGAGTGCTCCCGGCGAAACCCCATCTGATGGTTTGGGATGAGATTTCCTTCATCGATGATTTTCTCCATCCTTGTAAGCAGTATTCTTTCGAATTTTTTACTAACCGAGGGAAGCAAGCTAGTAGGACGGTAGTGCTGGGGAAATACAGGGTCCTAGCCGGACTTGTGTATCCCAACGACTATTGCCTGTTTCCAGCATTTTGGGAAGGCTCCTCGTTCTGAGAATGGTGTTGTAAACTTCAGCCAAGTATGAAAGATCTTCCAACGGTAGGTGCTTTATGAGGGTGTTATTTATTCCATCTATTCCTGGTGCTTTATTGGGATGAAGTCTCTTGATGCAGTTTTTGATTTCTCAGACGTCAACTTCTGGGATGTGCTGTGCATCGTCGGTGGCGGTTGCCTCCTTGTAGGTTCTCAGTCTCCGCCTAATTTCAGTCACCTGCTCTTCGTCTATGTCCATATCTAAGGGGGAGAAATGCTTCTCAAAGTTGTCTGCGAGAGCATTCGCCTTCTCCTGCGGGAGGTAGACTAACCCCCTTTCTCCATGGAGCGGAGGAAGTCTTTGCTTCCGCTTCGTAAGTCTCCTTGTCTGTATCCACAGGGAGTCCTCATTGGGTCGTATCATTGAAACTCTGGCCTCCCATTCCTTATTTCTATGTTCTGTGAGGGCTGCTTTTAATTCCTTTTGAAGTCTGTTAAGCAGGCTTTTGGTGTTTCGATTCCTCGTTAGCTTCCACTCTTTAATGACCCGGTTCTTGTTTCGGATCATGGCCAGAAGCTGAGGTGGAAGCTGTTGCGTTGCATGGTTGTTGGTTTGTTTTGAAGGGATGGCGGCTCCCGATGCTTCCTTCACGGTTGTTTCAAAGAACTTCAGGCTTCCCTCCACATTTTCGTGATGTCTTGTTTCGAAGGCGTGGGCGATGATCTGTCGGTATCTGTCCCAGTTGGCGTGTTTGTAATCCGGAACAGTTTGCTGTTCAAGCTGCCATGGTCCTACCGCTATCTAGAAGAGTACAGAACAATGATCGGGCGACAGCCGGTTGATGGTGCTGGCTACTAGGTATCCTGTGATGCCTCTACTGATGCAATTGTCCAAGACGTCGGGACGTCTTCCATTCGCCGGGTAGTGATTAGGCTCTTCGGGGGCAGTTACATTCATGTTTAGCCTTTCTGCCAGTCTCCTTAGCTGTCTTCCTGAACTTTTACACGCTCGACTGTTCCAATCAGTGTGTTTACAGTTCAGATCGCCGCCTATGATCAGCCTGCCCCTTATGCTGGCCAGATTGTTGATGTCTTCATCTTGTAACTGCACTCGTGGTGGACGATAGGCTGATACTACAGTGATTTTTCCATTCGCGGTGGCTACTTCTACTCCCACCACTTCAAGTTGGTTCATTGGCGGGAGAGGCACTTGGTTGTGTGGGAGTCCCCGTTTAATATATATAGCTACGCCACCGCCTTCTGTTGGTAGGTCATAGCGGTAGCAGTGGTATTTTGGTATTGCTACTCGGATGCCTGGTTTCAGTTGGGTCTCAGACACCAAGCAGATGTCCACTACTTGTTCATGTATAAACTGTCTGAACTCAGATGACTGGTTGCAGATACCATTTGCGTTCCACACACAAAACGCGATAACGCGATTCCATGTATATGAGGAGCTCTATCCATTATGTTCTTGGGTAGTGCTGGTGGTGGACTAATACTTTAAAGGCTCAGTCACACGGGGCGATTTTTATCGCTGCGACTTTAATAGCAGCGATTAATCGCTTCGAGTGACAATGTAATCACTGCAATAGACCCTTCTAGCAGCGATAAAAAATCGCAGAGATTGCATTTGAACATGTTCAATTCTCATCGCTAGTAGCGCGCGATTGTGGCAGTCACGTGACCAAGTCGTTGCTACATAGCATTGTTATCGCCTCGTCTGAGCACAATCGTTGTCTAAACAGTTTTAGGAAGTTATTTGTGGAATTAAATGTAATTGGAGTGAACGTTTCATCTGAGGAAAATCTCAGAAAAATAATTAAGAACTAAGTTATTTTGGTTTAACGAAGCGGATGCTTTTCTGATAGGGCAACAAATAAAACTTTCCTTAATAAATGGCGCCAAGGCATTGTAAATGGCTTCAAAATCGTCCGGCAAAAATGTAGACACTGTTATGAGGAACTCTAAACAAGTACTCCAAAGACTTCAGGCTATCACCACTTGCCAAGTAACGCAATGTGATTTCTAGTTTGATTTTGCAATGAATTGCACTTCTCATCAGTGTATCTTTTTTTATAAGTTGAGGAGTAACCAACTGAAGTAATTCCTCAAACTTTTCTTCGATTATCCGTAGAATATTTCTGTAGGCTAGTGGATCCTCCCAAGCTAGCTCTTTCAGAAGCAGTGCAGAATCCCCAACTTTTTCCCTTCGCCTAATCCAGTCGCGGACCCATTTTCTTTTTTTCCGATGTCTTTGTACTTCATCTAACAATTTTCTCAATTCAGCACAAGCCGAACGAATCAATCGCTTCAGAACTATACGACGTGGCATCTTAACCAAAGTATGCGGTTGTTCCAACAATTCGCTACCACTACCTAATCGCTCAAACCAATCGCTCCGTGTGACTGTCTAGTAGCTGCTAATAATCGCGGCGATCAATCGCGATTAGTAGCAGCTATAAAAATCGCCCCATGTGACCGAGCCTTTAATGTAAAAGTAGCTCTGCTGAATGTTACGTTTTCACATTTAATGGGCTAACTCAGGGGTCCCCAAAGTGGTCGATACCGACCCCTTGGGGTCGATAAGAGAGCTCCGGGGGTCGATTAATTCCGGGGGGGTCGATTAATACTAAAGAGGATCAATTAAACTATACAGGAAAAAATAGGAATGCTCTACTAACAATCAGGTCAATAAATTAAAGTAAAGCACATCCTCTCAATTCTCGCCTGTTTGTGAAGTCATGTGAAGTAAATGGTGAAACTTTCAACCAATTACTTTTGCTCTCTGAAGTAAGGTGGTTGTCAAGAGGTGATAGTTGCAGAGACTCATCTGAAGAGTGCCTTAGGAAGGTGGATTCATCGCTATGTGACAAGTTAAAACAGTACAACAACCATCTGCTCTTTTTGGCAGGTCTTTACTTGAAATTTATTCCGTCTATCCATGGTTTTGTTCCTATTTTTTGAGATTATAATAATAGTGGAAAGTATCTCGTTTTTCTGTTAATGTTATTGGGTGGATTTTATAAATTATTTCGCTGAGTTGTTATGCAGGCTTCCTTATTGCTTAGCATCAGAAATGCCAAAAATGATTTAATGTTTTTATTTAATACTTGTGGGGGTCGATAAGAAGGCAAATATCGTCTCAAGGGGTCGACGGGGTAAAAAGTTTGGGGGCCCCCGGGCTAACTGATAATAATGAAATTTGACAAGGAAGTACCGTGTGCAATGAGGAAGGATATAGGATACTTTTATGTATAAATAACATCTTTTGTCATGAAATTTTGCAAAATAACTGAATCGTGACAGATAAACGTATACAGTTGCAACTATATGCAATGTGATACGGCTGAGCGGTCTGGTAGCTCATAGTTTAGGTGTTTTAATTCATAACTTCGGAATAAAATCCGCGTGGAGACAAGAATTTTTAATAGTTTCGTTTCATATGATAAGCCACGCCGGAACGTATCGTGGTTTGGATTCCACGTTAAACCGTAGGTCCAACTACGATAGAGGTAGAACGCGTGGCCAATAGAAACTGTAACTCAGGCTGCCAAACAATCCTTCAGGATCTCCCGGCCAACCATGCTATATGCTCTCATACTTTTTATGTTATATCGGTCGCTCAAGCTTTGTTTCTCTAGCACTGAGCTTGTGTATAATCTGTCCATAAATTTCATGTACAGAAAGAAACAATTTAGTTCCGACAAACGAATATGTTAGACAAATAAAACAAATTATGTCGCAACTGCAAGACGAAATAGTAAAATGTCTATCGGTGGGCAGTGTTATTGATACTGCACAAGTAACAAGCTATCACACAGAGTTCCTTAATTCATTGTTGTTATCAGGAGTGCCTTTCTATAAATTAAGATAAAAGTTTGTGTTCCCATACTACAGAGACGAAACCCCAATGCTTTGCGACGGCACACGCCTACTACGCGGGAGGTGACGTAAGTAGTCTCCCAGAGTCAACTCTGCTCCCCCCCCCCCCTCCTTTTTATAGTTTGATGCTATTTTTAAAAATGTTTCAAATTGGTTTTCTTTATGAGACAAGTTAAATGCTGATGGATTTTCCGTCATATTATCCCTACTCCGTGTTTTTGGGACATTGTTTATATAACTAACGGCTTTTTGCATCTAATTATAACAAAAAATCTCTTAGTTTACGTGTACGAAAACGCGGGTAACAGTTTATTATTATTATTATTATTTAATGGCCTTGTTAGCCATACATTCTTGATTTTCCTATATGTACCTATCGTAGGCTTATTATATTCATTTTTTTATTTCTCTCTCTCTGGTAAGGACAATACAAGACGTACACGACACATAGTTAAAACCACCCATGCCCTCGACTGGACTCAAACCGGCGACCCCTGCAACGCAAACCCCTACGCTGGTTGGGTCAATTGCGGCTAAAATTTAGTTAATTATATGTGAACTTCTAATATCCTAGCCTAGATTGGTCACCAATATCGCGTAAAGCAATATATTTTCTTTTAAAATATTTATGTCTATTACCATAAACACTTTGTAAGTATAGATACAATCTGGTTTTTATAATCGTAAAATTTTGTTTCAAAAGCACGTATTAGAATATATTTATGTACCATTTGTTAGCTCAGTGTGCATAATTTACTTCTAGTTCACATTATCGAGTTAATACTGCTTTCACAAAAAGTCATAATGTTTACACAATTAATACACCATTCGCATAATTACGATTAGAAATCGGTAACATGTACCCGACTTCCGTTTAGTAACAAGTTAATAATTTATATTTATGAAAAGCGTAACTAGTCCTCTATAAACTGGGTTACTACTCACTAATATTATTAAAAAAAAAAAAAAAAACTTTGTTTTGCTGTATGCAAGGTATGATTTACTGCTGAAAGAGCAGAATTTTACAGCACACTAACTGCTTTTTGTGTTGCTCACCTGGTTGCGTCACTGAACATTGTAGATTCGATGGGCAATGTCGGCAGCAATTTTTACAAGCTTACAAATCTCTGGTAAACTTCTGACTTCACAGTCAAAGTGCTCCATGACACTTGGGATTGCACATACTCTACAGGCACTCATTATTTGGTAGCAGATTAAGTTAAACATGGCACAAGAGATATGCGTGGAAATCAGAAACAGTGCCAGTTAGGTGACCGAACCAAGCTTGGGACACTCAAATTGCGTTAACATTTTGATCAGGTCCCGACAAATTGGAGTACTCACCACTAAATTCAAGATGTCATCGGGAACGTTTTGGCTCGAGTCGCAGAGGGCCTTGGCGCCTGAGAGGGAGAATATGACGGGCGCCTTCGATACGGCGAGAGCATTCTTCATGGTATGCTGGGAGGTGCGCGACAGGTCCACAATCATCCCCAGGCGGTTCATCTCCCGCACCACGCTCTGTCGACGCAAATAGTCAAACAAATGAGTTTAGTAAAGGGTTAAAGTGCAATGTAGTGACAAATACACAACAAATCATTTAAAGAACAATTACATTATTTCCACATTCTACTTCAAAAAGGTGTTACCATCATGTGTCGTCGCTACAATCAAATCGACTACACGGATATCTGGAAACAATCTGGAGACTGCAGCACATTCAACTGATAACACGCCTGCTACTAACATTAAATGTACTAAATTTTAATACATCAATAAATTTTGCGTTAAGTGAAGACTTTGAATTCTTAGAAACCTGTATTTCATCTTTTGAAAATAATGCGAATTGGAAAACATACATTTGAAATGATTGAAAGACTAGAATAATCAATAAAAGGCAATATTATTATTAATAATATTATATTATTGCTATTATAATTACTCCACGATTCATTAAAAGCTGGTAGCGGAAGTTGCGTTCAGTCCATCTTCATGTGTAGTCTTTTACCCAACGGAAGGGATATATGGGACCTGGCAAGACGTTCCTATGGGCTGTTTTGAGGAACCATCCCAGCATTCCCCTGGAGTGATCTGGGAAAACCCAGGTCAGGATGGCCGGAGTGATGTCTCGCTACCTAGTTCTGTCGAACTTTAAGTTTTCTAACTCCATCATCAATAACATAAGAATAGAACAGAGTCAATTCTAGCCCTGATTTCCTTCATCTTTATTTTCTCGGTCATTCCTAGATACGAATGTTGTTGCCAGTAATACATATTTTCAGTCATCCTTAATAAGGTCTGTTGTGAATTTTTCAATTAGCTTCTGCCGAGAGTAAAGCCTTTGATGTTACAGATCTGCCGAACCTAGCTCCTTCAACGTCACAGTTACGCTTTCGCTCCAGTATATGCTGTATACGTGCCACAAATCGGGCGTCTCTTCTTTGGATCTTTTCCAATATCTCTGTTAAACCCTTTTGATGGAGGCCCAGTACATAGAAACAATAGGGAGGTCGCATCAGTGCTTACGACCTAGAAATCGCATCTTATGTTTTTAATTCCCAGTTATTGTCTCAATATGTTCCCTTCACAACAAATTATTATGAATTGATACTCTTAGGTATTTAGCGGAATTTACCATTCTGAAGATAATGCCATTAATTGCATATTTACTTGTTTGAAAGACCTGGCATATTTTAGCGTCCAGCTCCAGTTTCTATTATTATCACCAGGCGATGATATTCAAAACCGAGTTGCAACAAAGCACAATTGTGCTGGGTTATTACTTCACGGTAAGTAATAGAATCATCGGAAAATAGTATTTTTCTCTCTCTTTTACGTAGAAAAATTCATTGATGTTTGTGAGAAACATCAGTGGAGCTATGGCACTGCCCTGGGGAACCGCGGAACTCAATTTCGGTCAGTGATGTACGCTCACCGTTGACAATAACGCATTATGTTCTACCCTTCAGGAAATCGGCAACCTAGTTACATATTAGTATTGATATCCCATTTCCATGGAGTTTTGTAACTAATCTAGTACTAGGCACAGTGTCGATTTTTTAAAATCTAGTTAGTAGCTCCCCTTCATCCAAAAATGCATGGATTTTGAATTGATGACATATTTTAAAATTCTGCAAAATATTGAAGTTAGAGAGATTGGCCTATAAGTATGAGATATTCCCCCCAATTTTAAATAGTGGACTTAGGGTTGCCGTATTCTACTCAGTTTACTTGTCCCAAGGAGGCGGTATATAATTTAATTAACATTTCCAATGTTTAGTCTATTAAGAATGCCGTCTGGTCCTGGAACCTTTATTATTCGCTCGACGTCATAAATGGGATCTTCCATAATTTTTTTTTGGTACAAGTGATAAATATCGGGTTTTCTTCTACGTTTTCTGTTGTGAAAAACTAGTTAAAAATAGTATTCAAAATTTTTGCTTTCTCTACACTAGTTTCAAATATCTCCCCATTTACATTATTCAGTGACGAAACAACATTACGAGAGCCTCTAATTACTTTGACACGCAGTGACATTTATGCCACATAAAACCAGCACACTCTGATCTATAATTTTTGCTAATTACAGTCATTTATTTCAAAATTAACTGTAAAGTTTCTTTTTCTTCAAATAGTAAACTAATTCAGATAATAATAATGAAGCTTTATTATGGACTAGGAAACCCATTGTTGTCGCGGCGAAAGAGGCTCGCCAGCCAGCTTCCCGAGCACTGTAGTACACTCGTAACATACCTACATTACATTCATAGCAGTACGCACAAGATCACTGAACAGCATTGTCATGATTTAGGATGATAGGATGCTCAGGTAACAGCCTCAACATGTATGAATGCGAAGAATTTGAGAGTTTCAAAAGAAATGGATATTGATTTTTGATGGTATTAAAAGAACATTTTAAAGAATTTGTAATTTAATTTGTTGTGCAAGGAGATCGGAATAAATTAAGTTAATTGGCATATTGTATTATTATTTCAATAATAATAATACCTCTCATTGGAGTAGTTAAGAAAGTGAAAGAACTGAATTGAATTAAAAAAAGAAATCACATTGTGTTTTTTTTTATTATTATTATTATTATTACTCCGCGATTGTGGCGGAGGGTGCATTGCACCTATCCGGAAAGGTAATGGTTTGGAAGGGGTATAAGGGATATGGCAGGAGGCGCCCATGGGCTATTGTGAGGAACCATCCCCGCATTCGCGTGGAGTGTTCTGGGAAAACCATTGAAAACCCAGATCAGAATGGCTGGAGTGCTTTATCGAAAGCTACTCCTGTCGGATTTTAAGTTTACTCGCCCGGTAAATCCTTTCTATTCCATTCCCTAATCGCTCGTGGGAAAAATGAGTACAGAAATGAATCGGTTCTGGCCCTGATTTCTCTTATCTTATTTTCGCGGTCATTTCGAGATATGAATCTTTTGTGATGGTAAAGAGAAGAGCATGAAGAAGGCAACCCGCTCGAGTGCTCGAAACAGTTAGATGGCCAACTGTTGGTAGTGAGAGTCAAGGTTGTTACAACACGACCGGAACTTCTTTTAATTAGTGTTCAGATCTTCAGATTAGTTGCATTGAAATCCTTTAAAAGCTTCACGCATTTCCTTAGGAATTTCCGCTCGCAACTGCACTGATTTAACGCGATGAGTCCTCCGATTTCATTACTGTGGCATGTAAACGTCTTTAACTTTTCGGTTGGTGACACACCTGCATCGTTTACCTTGTGGCAGCAATATACTAGTTTATCTCAATCATGTTTCAACGTTAAGTTACATTTAAAAGTTGCCACAACCGCCTTGTGATTGCTTATACTATCTTTTTTACAAGCTGTATCTACAAATAGCGGATTGCTAATAAGAAAAAATCTTCAATAACGAGGTAGCTTTGTCCCAACACGTTGCTCTTTGATCATCTAGTTCTAGAGAATTTTCCACGTATTATTCTAGAAATATTTCAGTTATTTACTCATTTTTCTGTCTGAACTTGCAGTGACCGTTTCGGTAATATTCAATGTGATTATCTATCTTGCAAATACCGCGAGTTGATTTAATGTTAATACTGCCGAAATTCTTACTAATTTCTGTTTATTAATTTGATCTAATTATGCTATCGACGTGGTACAAGGCCGTGAAGTTATCATTAACACTTTTTTATGGCAGTTCAGTTGTATGAAACTCAAACACTGGGGAAAATTGTTCTCTGCAATTGCCTAGCTATCAGGATAGAATGAACAAAAGCTGAGCATTCAGATGATAATATCAGTAGTAGAGTTGTACAAAACTTCTCAGGCGTCCCACTGGAGAAGCGCGTCAATCAGATAAGGCGTTTCAGGGACGTGCTCTGACTTCGTCTACTGCCGAAGTAAAGTTATCAAAGAACTGACAGATAGAATGGAGTGGCGTCATGGCCTATAACTTCGAATGCTAGAGAAGTATGAAAAGAAAGAAATATTAGTAAATGATAATCTGGGTCTATTGGAGAAGATGAATTGTGTGGAGAGTAAGGTGAGTGGTGGGAGATATATCCAGCACAACAGAAATTATTCCTCCGTTTTCTAATAAATTGTTAATCTTTGGTATTACGGGTTGTTCTATCAGAGATGGAGAAATGATACGCCCAGTGAAGAATCGAAATGTGAACTGACGGAACATGGAGAGCGCATTCTGACTTCGACAGAGACTCCAGGGATACGGCGCCCAGCTGTTCGCCAGCAGAGAGAAAATCAGACGACTGATGGCCTCTTGCGAGACTGCACCCGGCTGATTGAGGACCGCGCCTAGCTGGGACCAACGCTACGCGATACGTCGATATATGCTCAACTTGTTTCTTCGCTTGTCTTTCCTTCTTAACGGTAAATAATCCACCAACACCATCGATGACAATAAGAGATGAACGTGCTCCTGATTACAGAAAACATGAACTATTTTTCAAATACCTTTGAGGAGACAACCACTAATCCTAGCAATTATTTGTTTCAATTTCAAATATGTAAAGTATTGTTTTCGTTTTCATAAAGCAAATAAATGCAATGTACGCTTTCTTTTATCATTTTTATCACTTATATTTGATTTGAAATATCACAGTGCCATTGATTTGTGTTTGGTTACGAATCAAACGCACAATCAATTCTTTATTCACGGAGCATGGTGGGTGAGTAGTTAACCCTCTGGCCTCACATTCTGGAGGACGCCGGTTCGAATCATCGTCCGGGCATCCTGATTTGGGTTTTCCTTGGTTTCCCCAAATCACTCCATGTGAATGCCGGAATGCTTCCTTCAAAAGACCATATACCTTTCCTTGTCCTTAGTGCCATCCCTCCTGTAATGACCTCGACGTTCACGAGGCGTAAAGTCATAAGTAAAAAAAGATTATTATTTCATTAATAAAAAATGCTTATTAAAGTAATATATTAAATGGGGAACCCGGAGGGGTGTGGAGGGTGGGGGGTGGAGTACTTCAAATAAGCGCATACCCCATGGAATCATAGAGGTAAAAAATCCACATTTAGCCCTCAGATTGTATGTTAAGTTTCTTAGATATAAAATGGAGTTTGTTTAGTTAAATATAAAATTAGAATGCTTACGAATGCAAGTCAGTATTTTTCAGATGGCGAGAAGATAATTGTCCCATATTGGGGCTGAAAGAATGTGTGTTTCTTGTGTTTTCTATTTTATTTCACGTATATATAGCTTGTAGAAAATACAGTGTGCATTTTTTTTACAGCTAGAGCTTAAAGGAGTCCAGTAATCGGTATCAATCTTTTCATTTGTTATGTCTCTTGTCATGTGTTGATGTTTAGAATTTACTTATGGTCTGTTGGTAGGAGTTAGACGTCATTTTATTTGTTTGACTTGTTTTATGATGATTTATCGATGGATTGTCTGTTCTTATGATATGTCGACTCATTTACCGATGTTTTGTTTATGGTCTATTTTCGGATTCATCGTTTGTTGGGATAAATTACGTATTTTATTGGAGTCTTTTGCTCCATTTTGGTGTTGATGCGGTTAAGAAGTAGAAATATAGATATGAATGTCGAGAGAACTTCTTTTTATATATATGTTTTGCGTGTGTAGGATTGAAATGGGTTAAGCCATCTGAAACCTGTCGACAAATTAAATTCACTGAATAGAATCGTTACTGAATCACAACAGGTAAACGTGAGGACGATAATAGATTTCATACAAGCCATAAAATCGCAGTTGGCAAAGGAAGATTTACGTTTGGAAAGAGTAGATTCGCAATTCGACGCTATGTACCAGAAATTAGCTAAAACCGTTTCGAATGTGGAATGATGCAGAGGAGAAAGTTGATACCATAGAAAATATTACTTACTTAGAACAAAGAAACAGTTTATTCATGCATAGTGGAACAAAACTTTCGGGAAACAGATTTACGACACTAAGCTTGATTGTATAAATGGGTTACTGTCAGAAGTTACTGTGTTTGTATATGACATCTTCTTTACATAAAAAATCCTAGGTGCGTGTAAACCACGTCATCAAGAACGAGACAAACCACTTGGCCAGTATTGTTGGTCAGATGGCGCTGAAGTAAATTCCTATATTTACAATAATGTTATTTTGAATTCGATATCATGATAACTCTATTCCTCACAAAATTTTGCACTACCAATGTTTTTTTTTTTTTTTTATGTATATTGCCAGATTTCTTGCTGTTGCACGGAGGTATAGCGTGCCTGTCTACAAACTAAAAGCCTTTTACATTGAACTATATTTCCATTTATTTATAGATACTTCTCTCTGCGACCGATCTATATCTTCTATGTATATCTATATATATCTATAAAACGAAAACCGGACATATTGGTCGTATAAAAACTCGTAAACTACTGGGCAGATTTCGTTAGAGTTTTCACTGTTTTAAAGCTTAGAATCTTAATTCACTTGTCTGGCATGTCTTATGTTTCAACGTTAAATAATGTAGGAGCGTTAAATGAAATTCTGAACGTATGGTGAGAAATTCCACAGGAGGGATCACTAGATGCCGCTTACTCCGCACTAAACACACAACACAATGTCTCTGACCATATCCTTTAATTAAAGTAATATGATAACTTATAGTAATAACATTACCGAAACGAACAAAGATCGATTTTTAGGATGTGGTAGACTTTGTAGTTCTATACACTATTGTGGGCTGGTGGCAAATTGGTTAACGCGCTTGCTTATTAATACATATTAAAAAAAATCTACCTCTGGATCTAATCTCAATGAGGGCAAAGATTTTTATTATTATTATTATTATTATTTTGATCGTATGAGCCATACTTGGAAGGTCAGTTTTACGGATTCCACATTAGACCGTTGATCCCACAAATTTAGGGGTGAAATGCTTGGCATATTGTAGCTGTCTAACAATTCTTTAAGTGTACATGCGGAAGTAAGTCTCTATCTTTTTGTTACATTTTGACGACTAAATATCTATACCGAAATTGACGCAATTTGACAAGAAAATCTGCAGGCATTGCACAGTACATTGTTTCCGGTTTAATAAACAGTTGTAGTCACAAAATTTTGAGAAATTACCAAATGGTGGCAGAGCGACGGATGTGTGTGTTAGTCTGTATTGATACGTCGGTTGCTCAAGGTGTGCTTCTCGCGCATAATGTTAGTGAATAATTTATTAATAAATTTCGTTTAGTGAAAAAACGTATTATTTAGTACAGTAGTAGTAGGGGAAAGGGGAAGCAAGGAAGAAACCGGGAAAACCCATGACTTCATGGTGGTGGGGCGACCTCCCTCCCCTCCCCTCCGTGACGTCACAAGTTCCTTGACCGGCCACCCAGATGGCAGCATCTCCCAAGGGCTTAATTTCTTTGTGCGCAGACATTCCACTTCCCCAGGAGAGCGGGGAATTCCGCCGCCTGGGGCGTGTTTACACAGGTGCGCTCTCGTTGCGACCGGTGTCGGCTTGCTCAGCCAAGGCATCGGGCGTTTTGGCCTTGCACAACCTACCGGGACATAGTATCCCGGTTTCCGATAGATGGTGGGGCATGGCTCATTTTGAGCTCGATACGCGGTTGTGGAAGCTAAAAATATTTTAAGAAATATTTCCAGGCATAGGTGCATAGTATCCCGTTTCCCGATAGTTGGCGCGGCATGCTTCATTTCTCAACGCGATAGGTATTTACCAAGCTTTTCTCCCTTTGACTGCTGTAGACGTGTTAACGCGCGTGGCTACTACTGCGCCCAGGTGCTCCAGACGAGTATACACGCGCCGCCTTGCCACTCTGTCTGTGCTCCAGACGTGTATACACGCGCCGCCTGTCTGTGCTCCAGACGTGTATACACGCTAGCCTCTTAGCGGCCTGGTCATAAAGCCATATTTCCTCCCAGGGTGGTTAGTTGTTTTCCTCATTCGGCCCTTGAGCGTTGGCAGCTGCGATCTAATTTGTGTTGCCCTTTTCCTTTTAGTTTTCGCTGAGAAAATGGCATACAGTCATTATTTTTTTAAATTACTTAAGGTCTCTTAACAGCGAGGTCTTTAGAGATGGTAAAGAATGGGGGGCAAGGAATGGGAAGTAATTCGGCTATGGCCTTTTGAAGGAAGCATCCCGGCATTTACCTGGAGTGATTTGGGGAAACCATGGAAAACCCAAATCTGGTTGCCTGGACGGGGATTCGAACCATCGTCCTCCCGAATACGCCGTCGCGTTTGTACCGCGGAAGAAATCATGGAGATTCTTACTAGAAGCGACAGTGAATATGATCACTTTGATATGGATGACAGTGATAACCCTTCGACAGGATCTCGATGTAATTTTCCTAAGCTGTGTACATCAGCTAGTGGTAAATAACCATTTTTCAGAGTTTGAAGCTACAGATTGTGCGAGCGAAATGTGTGGAAAATGAGAATGCTTTAGTGACGCGTTTAACAGCTTGTGCTTGTCGATTAAGCTGCAGGACACAAGTGGGGATTAAGTTAACTTTCCAGCAGTTTGTCATTTTTCCTGATATTTCTAACGGAATATCATCTGATATCTATTTGCTGATGAGACCAACAGATACGCGAGAATCAATTCACACTATATTTTCACAATGAAGTGGTTTAAAAAGTTCTTTTTCCACATTCTCGAACACTGCATTTTAAATGCTTACGCTCTTCACCGAAAAGTAACCGGACGAAAAATGCCAGTTGCAGAGTTTCGTCTGTTGCATCCATAAATTTAATTTTCGTGAGGTAACTTTCAGGATTTCCTGACACCCCCCCCCCCTCCGTCTTGTATGATCAGGTCCGTGAGACGTCCCCCCCCCCACCTAGAAATCGCCCACGCAACTTTTTGAGACCTTTTTTTTTAGGTCGCAACTTTCCAAAAGCTGCATTTTTCGAGAAAATACATCGACTTTCACGTCATTTGTAGACTTTTTTTTTAACTCTACAGTCCAAAAAATTTCACGTGATATTTCCGTTGACCCCCTCTCTCCCTTGGTAATATTTCGCCGCCCCCCACCCATTTCACCTGACGTAGTATATGGACGCCCCCATAGAGAAGTTGTTGAAGCATATGCCACAAAACAGAACGAACCTGAAGGACTGATGGGTTTTTGAGGCTACGAATTTTGAAATGAATAACGTATGTGAGGTAATACTATACTTTATCACAATATTTTCATGAAAACAGGTACACATAGATTTTATATCTTTCCAAAATGTTTAGTTTATGACGGTTTTTTTATTTCGACCGTTAACGTATTTTAATGGAAGAATTTATGCTTTTCAACTTACTTTTTATTCAGTTATAACAAGGCAAGCTGACGCCATACTCTCTAGGTGTGGATACTAAAATTTTGATTTTCGTTTTTAAATTTCGTAAAGTTGACGGAACGGCTTTTCAATAATATCACAAATCACCCATTCCCACGGCTGGACTCGAACCGGTGACCTTCGGCACTCTAGCCCCAACGCTACCGATTTGGGATTAATATCCACTAATGTAGCCTTTTTTGTTTTTAGTAAAAAATAGCAATGGTTCACGCTTAATCAAATGCATGTATATTTCACAAAATCACGACACAGAACCTAAGAAAATATTTTACTGTGCTGAAATATTTGCACCTTGCTGTCGATAGTGTGTGTACAGAGATTTCGCAAGAGAAAATGGACTCTGCTTGTCGCTGGGCAAACGGAAATAATGTTACTATACGCCGAGTATAACTCCATGGTTTCGAAATACTTGTCACATTGAAATACCGATAATAGCAGACAGACAGCAGGCAGGAATACCTGAAATATTTCTCTTAAAAGCTTGGTAAATACCTATCGCGTTGAGAAATGAAGCATGCCGCGCCATCTGTCGGGAAACGGGATACTATGCACCTATGCCTGGAATAATTTCTTAAAATATTTGCAGCTTCCATAACCGCGTATCGAGCCCAAAATGAGCCATGCTCCACCATTATCGGAAACCGGGATACTATGTCCCGGTAGGTTATGCAAGGCCAAAACGCCCGATGCCTTGGCTGAGCAAGCCGACACCTGTCGCAACGAAAGCGCACCTGTGTAAACACGCCCCACTCACCTGGTGAAGTGGAATGTCTGCATACAAAGAAATTAAGCACTTGGGAGATGCTGCCATCTGGGCGGCCGGTCAAGGAAGTAAGGTGCGCCATGTTGTGACGTCACGGAGGGGAGGGGAGGCGGTCCCCCCACCACCATGACGTCATGGGTTTTCCTGGTTTCTTCCTTGTTTCCCCCTTCCCCTACTACTTACAGTTATTGATTTTCTCAGTCCTAGTACTTTGTGTCTGCTTAAATATTTCTCGCTCCATTAAATTTTGCCTTTTTTTGACATGCGGGCTTAAACTGGCTTAAGTTGTAGCTCTACCACAGCACGAGCAGCTAAAGTTATTAGAACCCAAACATCAGATGCCCATGCTGAAGAAAGAAGAAAAGACCAATCTGAGATAAACCTGCCCTTAGTTAACACCCTCCCCCCCCCTCTACATCCCCTCACCTTCATTTGTTTTTCTGTTTTTAAATATGTTTGGAATTGATTCTCTTCTAGAGACAGGTTCGACGGTAGAATGATATAGTGATGGCCGCCTCCAGCAAGTATCGGGAAACAACAGCCCGTACCTTCACAGCTATAGTTGCCTGGTCCAGTTTGTTAAAAATTGGGACGGAAGGGAAAAAAAAAATCGTGGTTCTGGGTTAGAAATCGGGACAGCAAAAAAAAGATGCTTTTATGTAATTAATGTTTATTTTTATAATTTAGGTAGACCAGAGGTAATTTCTACAGCTATCTATCATATTATACCAATTTACGAATCTTATTACTAAACATTGTAATAACAGACTTGTTAGTTACGACAAGTAACAAAATATTATGCAAAAAGTATAATTTTAAGTATTAATTTATACTGTTTGTAATTAGAAAGCAGGTTATCAGTTTGGAAATCGCAATCGTAGAAGGAACAAGTCTGGGAAATACTACGTCACCTCTGGTTTCCCGCCCTAAAGCAGTACTGCCTGGTTGGCCTCCGTTTAAGAGAAATCGGAGATTGAAAAGTGCTTAAATTGTAAGTAAATGAGCTAAACTTGTACGGAAGACCGGTAGTTTATACCTGCTCGTTGAGGCGGTGTGATCAGATGCGATGAGTCCGAGGTTCGATCCTCCCACCCCCGAAAATGTTTTTTTCTATTTGTATTTTTTAAATTTCTTATTCTATATTTAAGATTAAACATTTTTTTGAAACAAATTCTAAAAAAAATTTATTTTCCTTTCACAAATATGCAAATATTAGGATGGTACCACCGAAATGTACGCATTTATGTCAGCCAAGTGATTTCTATCATCAGTTAAAATCTTATATCTTATATATATATATAAAAATAGACGTGTTTTTTCCTATATTTCACTTTTCAGCCACCACTACCTAGCACAGATCACTGATGTTTGTGGGTGGAAGTAGCATGGAGTTTCCTGTCGTGCACAACGTTGGCCGAATGCCGAAAGCTGTGGGGATGTGGGAGATATAATGATTAAAGTTGGTCAGTGCAGGGCGTTTTCATATTTCGACCAAAAATTCGAATCTCCGTATACTTCTCTTTCCTGCCACAACTACATAACATAGAGCTTTGGTGTTTGTATGTGGTAGTAGAATCGTCTTTTCTGTCGTGCACTATGGTTGTTAGATGTCGGTAGCTTTGGGGGTGTGGGAGATATGGGGGTTGAAAGTGGTCGACCTGTGGCAATTTCATACTTCTGCCAAAGACAAAAGTGTCATGGTGTATCACTTTTCAGCGAAAACTATAGATCACAGATAACTGGCGTTTGTGTGTAGTAGTAGCAGAAAGTCACCTTTCGATCACAACAGCGGCCGATTTTCAGAAACTGTGGTACTGTGGTAGATATGGTGGTTGCAAGTGGCCGACCAAGGATATTTTCGTATTTCGACTGTTTCCGCATATGTCACTTTTCTGCCACAACTACATAGCGTAGAGCATTGGTGTTTGTGTTTGGTAGTAGAATCGTATCTCACGTAGTGCACTATGGTTCTTAGATGTCGGTAGCTATGGGGGTGTGGGAGATATGGGGGATGAAAGTGGTCGACCTGTGGCAATTTCATACTTCTGCCAAAGACAAAAGTGTCATGGTGTATCACTTTTCAGCGAAAACTATAGATCACAGATAACTGGCGTTTGTGTGTAGTAGTAGCAGAAAGTCACCTTTCGATCACAACAGTGGCCGATTTTCAGAAACTGTGGTACTGTGGTAGATATGGTGGTTGCAAGTGGCCGACCAAGGATATTATCGAATTTCGACTGTTTCCGCATATGTCACTTTTCTGCCACAACTACATAGCACAGAGCATTGGTGTTTGTGTTTGGTAGTAGAATCGTATCTCATGTAGTGCACTATGGTTGTTAGATGTCGGTAGCTATGAGGGTGTTGGAGATATGGGGGTTGAAAGTGGTCGACCTGTGGCAATTTCATACTTCTGCTAAAGACAAAAGTGTCATGGTGTATCACTTTTCAGCGAAAACTATAGATCACAGATAACTGGCGTTTGTGTGTAGTAGTAGCACAGAGTCACCTTTCGATCACAACAGCGGCTGATTTTCAGAAACTGTGATACTGTGGTAGATATGGTGGTTGTAAGTAGCCGACCAAGGATATTTTCGTATTTCGACTGTTTCCGCATATGTCACTTTTCTGCCACAACTACATAGCATAGAGCATTGGTGTTTGTGTTTGGTAGTAGAATCGTATCTCATGTAGTGCACTGTGGTTCTTAGATGTCGGTAGCTATGGGGGTGTGGAAGATATGGGGGTTGAAAGTGATCAACCTGTGGTAATTTCATACTTCTGCCAAAGACAAAAGTGTCATGGTGTATCACTTTTCAGCGAAAACTATAGATCACAGATAACTGGCGTTTGTGTGTAGTAGTAGCAGAAAGTCACCTTTCTATTACAACAGCGGCCGATTTTCAGAAACTGTGGTACTGTGGTAGATATGGTGGTTGTAAGTGGCCGACCAAGGATATTTTCGTATTTCGACTGTTTCCGCATATGTCAATTTTCTGCCACAACTACATAGCATAGAACATTGGTGTTTGTGTTTGGTAGTAGAATCGTATCTCATGTAGTGCACTATGGTTCTTAGATGTCGGTAGCTATGGGGGTGTGGGAGATATGGGGGTTGAAAGTGGTCGACCTGTGGCAATTTCATACTTCTGCCAAAGACAAAAGTGTCATGGTGTATCACTTTTCAGCGAAAACTATAGATCACAGATAACTGGCGTTTGTGTGTAGTAGTAGCACAGAGTCACCTTTCGATCACAACAGCGGCCGAATTTCAGAAACTTTGGTACTGTGTTAGATATGGTGGTTGTAAGTGGCCGACCAAGGATATTTTCGTATTTCGACAAAAGGCATGTGTCTCTGCAGATTTATCGTTTCTGCCACGACTACATAGCATAGAGCATTGGTGTTTATGTGGGGTGGTAGAATCGTGTCTGTTGTCGTGCACTATGGTTGTTAGATGTCTGTAGCTATGGGGGTGTGGAAGACATGGGGGATGAAAATGGTCGACCTGCGGCAATTTCATATTTCAGCCAAAGACGCATGTGTCGCGGTGTATCACTTTTGAGTGAAAACTATCATCGGCGTTTTTGTGTGGTAGTAACACAGAGTCACCCATCGATCTCAACGTTGGCCGAAATTCGGTAACTGTGGGAGCGTGTGAGATATGGTGTTTGAAATTGGTCGATCATGAATATTTTCGTATTTCATCCAAAGACTTGTGTGTATCCGTAAATTTTACTTTGCTGCCGGAACTATATAGCACAGAAGACTGGTATTTGTGTGTGGTAATAGTATCGAGTCTCCCATTGTGCACTATGGTGGTTAGATGTCTACAGCTGTCAATATGAATACTTTACAATCACGAACGAATTTGTGGGTACCAACTATTATATTATAATTGTGGAAGTAAGTTTCTGTCTTTTTGTTACGTTTTGACGACTAAATGGCTATATCAATATTGATGGAATTTAACAATGAAATAGTGTAGGACGGACACAGGACATTTTTTCGGTATGAATAACAGTTTTAGTCACGAAATTTTAAGAACTTATCGAATGATGAAAGACAAACAGATTCGTGTGTTAGTCTGTGATGTTACGTTGGTTGCTCAGTCGCGCAGTCTGTTAGTGTTTGATTTGTTAATAAATTTCGATAAGAAACAAAACTTATTATTTAGTATAGAAGTCAATTTGCTCTGCACTGTTCTATTCATTTGTGTCTGTATAAAAGTTTCTGGCACCAATTTGTCTTCCTTTTTGACATGCCTTGCGGACGTAAACCTGGCCTAAGGTGCAGGTCTAGAAGACAATGTGCTGCTATTAGATTATAAGATAAAACCAAGCTGAAATAAAGCTGCCATCAGTTAACCCCCCCCCTCCCCCTTACACACACACACATATCCCCGCACCTTCGCTTACTTTTCTGTTTTTAAATATGTTGTAAATTGATTCTCTTCATGAGACATATTAGACGATAGGATGATATAATGATGGCTTTCCATCATATTATGTCGACTCGGTGTTGTTTGGGACAAATCTTACTAACAGTTTTCTATATCCAATTCTGGCAATGAAACTCCAAGTCCACGCGTACGAAGTCGCGGGTAACAGCTAGTACTAATAAAAAAGCTTCAAAATGCGCCGGAACTATTGCAAGATAACCGTGCAATATCTTCTCGTGAAGCTGCTGTTAAGATATACTCTCTTATTCACAACATTTTTCGAGCGCCTGTATTTCATGGCGTGATAAAATATTCCTGGTATGGTTCAAAATTAACGTATAACAGGCTGCAATTTACAAATGTTAACGAAACCTGCTTTCCTAAATGAATAATAAATACTGTATGTGACTGTCGAAACATATCCTTCATAAAACCTGGTGTGCACATAATTTTTGTTTCAAATGTTTTTATGATTTATACCATCCTGAAATTTGCGTATTTGTAATAGGAAAACACAAATTTTGATTCCAAACAAATTCTTAATGATACAAGATGGAATGGCATTAAAATAATAGAAAAAAATTTCGCGGTTAGTGGGATCGAACTTAATCACTCCGACATTATAGACTGGCGGTCTTCATTAAAAGTATAGCTCATTTACATACAATTTACGCACCTTTCTTAAACTACGATTTCTCTTAAACGGAGGCCCAACAGGCAGAACTGCTTTAGGGCGAGAAACCAAAGATGACGTGCTATTTACCAGACTTGTTCGTTTTACGATTGCGATTTACACACTGAAAACCTCTCCTAGTCAGTTGAGATCTGTCTGGCGTCGACTACAGTTGAATTGAAGCAAGGTAATCGGCAATCGAAGGGTGCTTTCTAATCTTCTCTTCCGAAAACAGGAAGTGTTATTTCTTCGTCCATCTATCGCATGTCGCATTACATCCGGTCGTGGAGTGGGGATAAAGTGAAAGGCGTTCGGCAGAGCAGCCAAGGCCAATATAGCTGCGCCGATAGCTCGCATCAGTTGACTATTTAGCATTTTCGACCGTTTAGCATTTAAATTCTCACTTATTGGTGCTATTGTATTTATTATGTATTCCGTACTCTTAAAATTTATAGTTGGATATCTTGTTTACAATTGACTTCCCATTTTCCAATTATTAAGTTCAGATTAAGAACGCAATTTTAATACCCTGAATCGAATAATTTTCCAAAAATGTTTAGTTAAATGTTTAAAAAAGTGTCACTTGCTTCATGGTTTCATAAAACCACACAGTTTTTTTTAATTATTTAATAATGTATTAATGAAATTTGTTACAATACAAATTGAAGATGGTGTTCAATTGAAACTATGCTTTGACATAATCCAAGGATAATCGGTTTCGTCAGATACCAAATTATGTTAGCCAGGGAAAATATCCTTTCAGTTGCCATCTTGGAAACTGGTATGGTATTCATAACATGGGAACAATTATTTTTCGCAGATTAACCATTCCTTGATTTAAAAAAAATAGTGTGCCATTTCTGTAGCAAAGTCTTTGTTCTCTTTTGCTGCCTTTACTACGCTACAAATTCCATCATCAAGTTCATCCATTCCTAAAGACGTGTTAAGTTTTAGTTTTTAAATTATAATATCTATTGCAGCGTAAATGAGTCATCTTGCAGAGAAAGTGGCTCAAGTAAGTCGAATTTGCTTTCACTGAGTTCGCACTTGGTCTCTAGGTATCTTAAAAAATTTCTGTACAACGCATAACAATTTTTATTTTCGAAACTATTTCATTCGGCAACTTTTTAAATAAATTGCCGCACTTGAAGCCGGAAAATCATCTTCAATCCTCTACTTAAACTTGTTATTCAGTGTAACCATTATATTGTAATATTCGAAATAAAGCAATGTTTTAACTCTAAGTATGGAATATTGCAGGACCTTCTGAGTATTATGCAAGAAAGCCAGGTAGGATTCTGTTTCCTCAGAATTAAAGAATTTTTAGAGCACAATGGGTCATTCGTTTTCTGCAAGAGATATAAAGAAATCTTTTCGATGCCGAATGGTTTCGTAACAGGAGTGGCAGGGCCAAGGAAAACCTTGTGAAATGAGGTTATACTCATTCCATCAGTGTTGCGGTGGCTATTTTTAGTATAGATTTTGTAGTATAGATTTTAGCAGTAAGAAAGGCAGTTTGCTTTTAAGTCACCGTAGTGACGTGAAAGCGTTATACCCGACTCCAGCGCCCAAGGTCACTATAGTTGCAGTTTTACAGTGAGAAAGTCAACCAGCACGGCTTGTAAACGAGAAACACATCCTCTAAACACGTGAAGTACACTCCTGAACATCATGACATACAACCAATGACAGGAGCGGGTTCCCCACTTTCAGAGCCGGGGACGTTTCGTGACACCTCTAAGATGTCCGCAATGAGAAATTTCGTAGGCCAAAAATCATTCGACTGGTTTGATGCAATTCTCCAACACTTCCTATCCTGTATTAATTCTTGTCGGGTTTGCCGCCGAATCACATTTTCTACTGTCGAGCTTTCGGCGACTTTCACTGCCGCCATCATCAGGTCTGTTGTGTCTGAAGGAACAACAACAACAAAAAAAAACACATCAGACCTGATGATGGCGGCAGTGAAAGTCACCGAAAGCTCGACAGTAGAAAATGTGATTCGGCGGCAAACCCGAGAAGAATTTATATCGAAGATACGCCGAGAAAGACTTATATATCATACTTCCTATCCTGTGCTAACCTCTTCATTTCTACATACCCTTTACAGCCCACGTCCTCAATTATCTGCTTCATATATTCTAATCTCTGTTTCCTCTACAGTATTTACCTTCGACTGTTCCAACCACTAAGAAATTAACCAATCCAGCACGTCTCAAAATATGACCTACCAGCCTGTCTCATATTTCTATAAGCTTCTTCCACAAACGTCTTTTTTCAGCTTTCATTTACAAAACTCGTTCATTTCTTACTTTGTTTGTCCACTTAATTTTCAGTATTCTTCTGTAGCACCACTTTTCAAATGCTTCTATTTTCTTTATTTCCGGTATTCCTAAAGTCCATGTTCCGTTGCCATAAAGTGCTGTGCTCCACACAAAGAGTTTTAAAAAGTTCTTTCTAATTCGTAGATCAATATTTGAAACTAAAAGATTTCTCTTTTTCATGACGGCTCTTCTTGGTAGTGCTATTTTCCTTTTAACATCATTCCTGCTTCGGCCATCGGTTGTAATTTTACTTCTCAAGTAACAGAATTCACTTACTTCTAATATTGCATTCGATCCTATTTTTATATTTAATCTGCTACTATTGGTATCATTTCTGCTACATTTCATCACTTTTGTCTTGCTTTGATTTATATTCAGTCCAAAATCTTCCTTCAGTATTTTATTCATGCCATTCAGTAACTTCTCAATATCCTCATCCCTCTCTGCAAACACGATAATGTCATCAGCAAATCGTAGCATACTGATTTTTTCTCCCTGAAAACTTATGCAACATGGAAATTTTTCTTTGACTTTCTTCAGTCCTTCTTCTACATACAAGTTGATTATTAACGGGGATAGACTACAACCTTGTCTCACATCCTTTTTGATTGATGCATGTCTCTTGTGATTCTCTACTTTTATTATAGTCACTTGATTCTTATATAGTTTATAGAGTATTCTTCTATCTCGATACTTTAGACCTGACTTCTATAAAATTTGGAACATCTTGCCGCACCTAACATTATCAAAAGCTTATCAAAATCTTATTCTAGATCAACAAATGACATAAAAATAACTTTGTTTTTCTTGATCCGCCTTTCAAGTATTAATCTTAAAGACAGAATTGCTTCCCTTGTCCCGCGATTCTTCCTAAACCCAAACTAATCTTCACCTACTACCTCTTCTACTACCCTTTCCATCATTCTGTATATTATTCTGGTCAATAATTTTGAACCATGTGTTGTTAGACTAATGTTGCGATAATTCTCACATTTTTCGGCTTGTTCTTTCTTTGGAAGGGTGAATATGATATTTTTATTAAAATCAGTTGGAATTTCTACTGTTTCATAACTTTTGGATATCATATTTAATAATCTCTCGATTCCTTCCTCTCCTAGGAATTTAAGAAGTTCTGCAAGGATCTCATCAATTCCAACTGCCTTATTTGCTTTTAAGTCATTCAGAGCCTTATTAAATCCTATCCTCAATACAGGATCTCTAAAGTCATCATTGTCGACATCGCCTTCCTTTTCTATTACACTATTGTTCAAGTCGTCCTCAACATAAATTTCCTCAATGCATTCTTTTCATCGGTAAACTCTATCTTCTGAGCTTAAAAGAGGTTTCCCATCGACAGCTTTAATGTTCATACCTCTTTTCTACATTTCGCCAAAATTCTGTTTGATCTTTCTATATGCAACATCTACTTTACCTACTGCCATTTCCTTTTCAACTTCTTCAGATTTTGCTTGTAGCCATTTTTCTTTTGCTATTTTTTATTTCCTATTTATTTGATTTCTAATTTTCCTGTACTGCTCTCTTCCTGTTTCATCCTGAGCATTTTTGTACCTTCTCCTCTGATCCATCAACTCCAAAATTTCTTCTGTGATCCAAGGTTTTCGGGCAGCTTGTTCCCTAAAGCCTAATGTTTCATTACCAGGTTTCATTATTTTGGTCTTTAATGCATTCCATTCGTCCTCGGTTGAGCTCCTTTCAGAGTTACTTCTTACACCAAAGTCTACCCATTTCTGCAAATTTTTGTCTTATGCTAGATTGTTGCAGTTTATTCACTTCCAGTCTATTCTGCTTATACTGCTTCTTTATTCGCTTAAATTTCAGCCTGCACTTCATTATTATCAAATTATGGTCAGAGTCTATGTCTGCTCCTGGGTACAGAACTGGATTCCTGAATCGCTGTTTGACCATGATATAATCTAGCTGATATCTGCCTGTCTCCCCACGACGTTTCCAGGTGTTTATTGTTCTTGCATGGTTCTTAAACAGTAGGTTTGCCACTACAAGCTTATATCTTTCACAAAATTCTAGCAACCTGCTTCCTCGCTCATTTCTTTCTCCTAGACCAAAACATCCTACAGTATTCCCCTATTTTCAGTCTCCCACTATTGTATTCCAATCACCCATGATTATTAGATTTGACTCCCCCTTCACATAGTGGATTAATTTTTCAATTTCAGCGTAAATTTTTTCTATTTCTTCGTGATCTTCCTGTGACGTTGGCATATACACTTGTACTAATGTGGTTGGGACGGGCTTAGTTTTTAACCTCATCAAAATAATCCTGTCACTAAACTGTTCATAATAACTCACCCGTTTCCCTACTTTCTTGTTCATTACAAATCCTACAACAGTGACTCCATTGACAGCTTGAATGCTAATTATCCTGTGTTCCCCAGACCAGAAATCCTGTGCGTCCTTCCATTAAATCTCACTAATCCCAACAACATCTAACTTAAGTGGTTCCATCTCCCTTTTTTAAGTTTTCTAACCTACCTGCATTATTCAGACTTCTAACATCCCACGCTCCGACTCGTAGAATGTTTCTATGTTGACTATGTTAGGCATTTTTATATCACTCACCCTCCGCTGGCTCAGAAGGCTTCTGCCATAATTCAGAATCCAATGATCCTCCGTTGCCAATATCGGAAAACCTCCGATTTATATGTCTATGCAATGTAAATATACGATGCAATATTTTTCAATAATAAATCAAGTAATAATTTATATTATTCCAAGGAAACTTACTTCGTGATTTGAAGTAGGATTATGTCTCTGTGTATGTGTTTTATCCTAGCCAGATGCCGACTGGAAACAGAAAACCACAGCCGACAACAAGTGAGCGCCAGAACTAAACCGTCAATGGGGTAAGTATCACCACTCGCTCGGTCAAAACGCGACATCTGTATAAAATGTGAAGTTGCTGAGGACCAGACCCTGAAACATATGCTCGAGTGCCCTATGTATCCATCATCGTAGATGATCTGTTTCGAGTATCTCCGAATGCACTTGAAAATGCAACCTTCTGGGCGAAATTTGTTTAAAGTTGTTAATTTGCTCATTGTTTTAACTGTGTATTTCGTGCTTGCGATTCCAGTATAATAATAATAAAGTGCAGAGAAGTGATGCAACTTAATTAGGCAATGCGGTAGCTCAGTTCGTAAAAGGCGTGTGACTGAGCAACAGAAGGTGCCCCGTTAGATCCTGGTCTCGGCTGGAGTATTACGGCCTTAAAAGCTACGCTTCCCTTCTGGTAAATAGTAGGTAGACAAGGACAGAGCTGGCGCAAATACCGTTAATCGATGACGTCACAGGACAGGTGATGGGGAACGCATAGTTTACCAACCCACCACCTGAAGCAGCATTAACTGGGGAGCTACTGTCTATCTCGGATCCCGTCCAGCGCGGCTGTCCACTATTCTGACGCATCACCGCAGGCATATAGACATTTCTAGGTTTACCGCTAACCGGTGTGACAGCGCAATCTCAGTCTCAGTGTTTCTGACCGCCCCGTTACAAGCCATCGCCTGATGCGTTGCTCGCTAATTCAGAAGTAGGACTCGCCGTTGGTACTGGTCTATCAAGAATATTTTCGTCTGTACATACAGTACAGGACGATTCCATTAGGCGCTATTTCGAATGTATCATTACGGATTCACTGGTGTGGAATGTACGCGTCATGTCATATACTGCTTGGTGGTATAAATTAGAGATCCCTCAACAATTGTTATTACCAAACATTCGAAGGTCATGTGTTATTTATATTTCGAATTATTATAATTCATTATATGTTTAGTTACCATAAAATTAATTTCTGAAATTATTTTTTCGTATATTTATGGGACAAAACGTATTGTTGCCTTCTGCAAATAATATTATTGGTTGAAATAACAACTCGTGTTAGTTGTACATTGTGTGAGGTCATTTCTTCGTAAGTATCAAGATGCCATTTTTTTATACCCACTCCAAGTTATCTTATTACTCTTGATGGTCATGCTCTTACATGTCTATTGTGATATTTCAGTTCTAAGCGCTATTCTGTTTTTATTTATAGTATTTCATACTCGCCATAACAACACTATACTAATTCATAATACTCAAGGAATATACAAAATTGTTGGGTAGGGGGTTCATAAAATAAAAAAAATAATTTATTGACAAATGATACAGATTTATGAAAATTTTAAAATATATTTTATTGTATAATTATACATCATTCAACACTTATGGTTTCAGTCCATGTGTGTCGTAGGCATCTCTTGTATTCACATACTGCCCCCTCCCCCATTTACCTAATTCTTCACTTAATATCCATTTATTGCCATACACGTTATGAAATTCCATGCCAAAGCATGTATACCATTAAATATTGCTAATGTTTATGAGATTGGAAATGTGTTGATGAGGGTGACACATACTCTCTGTCACATATTGCTGTGAATAACATAGACGTGCAACCTGCGCGGGTATCTCCAACTCGAATGGCATGAGGGGAGAAAGAATTCATATAAACATCAAATCTCAGCATCTCGACTGCGGCTCAGTGGTTAAGGCATCTGACCAGAGATAGAAAGGTACTCGGTTTGAATCCCTGTCTGGACGGTGATTTTCATAAGCCCTTAATCCACCATCACCTCTGGAAGAGTTTGGTGTGTAATGTGAAGTACGCAAGAACGCTTCCGTGGCTCGAGCCTGACACTAAATCTTCTGGGTCAGCTTTTCGCCCAGAGTGTGGGGAAGTTCTTGCAACGTTGGTCGCATCTCCTTCTAGATCAATGAGAGGTTGTCTTTGCTTTATATGGCATTTTCGGGCGTGTCGTTCCCGGTTTGTTGGCATAATTCGTTATGACTTCTGTCAGTAACGTGGTCTGCTGTTGTAGTAGCTGCATGATGACGCTTAAACTTAAGCGTTCGGAGTAAATGCAGTCCGCTTGACTTCTATGATGGTGGGTGGCGGACTGCTTTGCCGTCGCGGTTCGCTTTGGACCGGACTCTGTTGACCGTCGACCGGTGTTACCGCCGCTGTTGTTGTTCTCCCCAGCGTAGGACGAGAATAAGATTATCCAGTTGTGTGAGCCCTATTGTATTTGGACCAAGAATTTTTTCAAAATGGAAACAATCCATGACATGGCTTATCATCAGAATAGGACTTATTGAAGATTATGGCCCAGACATCTCTCGTCAATTTTCCTTTATTTCTTCCAACTGATTGTCCTGCAAGTTTCCTATTTCAGTTTTAGCTAACCGACCCTATCCGTTCAACAATTTTCCATCCTCTAATGTATTTTGTTAATAATGGCATCTTCATATGCCTTAGAGTTCACCACATTGTTGTATGCCTTACTGTCACCATCTGCCAAATATTTGGTGTACCGAACGTCTCTTGTTTCTATGTACCGATGAAAAGTGGGCACGGGACCAAAACGCACGTGGTTGGAAAATGCAATTAAATGTCCGATTTTTTTTTTAGCGTAATCCTTTTTAGGATACTTAAAGAATACCTTAATATATCGAAATATGATGAAAACAGAAAATAGATTTGTTTTTTGACCTGAACCAATGGGTGGTCGTTTATTTTTAGCATCCTTCGTTTTCACTTGTGTCATTATTTCAGCCTACGTAATCTGTGACATCGATCTTCATCACAGGTAATAAGAAAGAAAGGTGTCAGAACCTGTGAAGATTTGGGATCAAGTTTATATCGCGATGCATGGTGACACGGATATGCGATACAGGGAATGTATTAATTCGCGTGTGATTGAACCTTTGCTTTTCCAGCGGCAATATAAGCGGAGATTGTAGTTAGAAAGAAATGCAACCTGGACCAAATTGCAACTGAAGCTTTTTGCTACAGAAAAAAGACGAGAAATTACAATGAGCTTTATTTTATAACAATTCTATTTGGTGAAGCAACCGCAGAGAAATAAATAACCATAAAACTCCGTTAAACCCATCAAAAATGACGGGATTAGTATCATATAATCAACGTGTGTTACAGACAATGTCCCGGATCTGGGAGGATAAGCGGCAGATCGCTGGAAATATGAAGGACGTTTGCTGACATAAAGAAATAGTGGCAGTTTTCGGCAATAAAAATAATGTCCTAGATATGTGACTAACCGGGTAGTGTCCTGGTCCGGGGGGAGGGGGAAAGTTAATCATGTACACCATAGGTGGCCAACCTTTTCAGCAGCCGGGCCAAATTTTAGAACTACAATTCTCTACCGGGCAGCATGCATATCTTTCTTGGAAAAAATACTTTAATATTTTTATTTAGCAATAAAAACACTTAAAATGAAATATTCATATGTAATGAAGTATTAAATATACAATTACCTTAATGCGACTTTTGTCATAGTTTGGCAGAACTAAGGGCATCAGTGTTGATGTCGAAAGAAGTTGTGGCTACACGCATAAAGTTCTCCAAATGAAGATCACTGATTCGTGTTCTGTGTTGTGACTCGATACTGTTCGTCCGGCTGAAAAGCTGTTCACAAATAGCGAAATCATCCGCAAAGCATGTTTGTAAAATTCAGGATATTTCTCCTTGTCCAGATATTTACTGTAGAATTCTTCCAAACCAACCTCGTGGAATTTCTCCTTAAGCTATGCATCACACTGCAATTCATAATATTCCATTTACAAATTTTCTGGCAATGAATTTATATCCACGGAGAATGGCGTTAAAAATGCAGAAAAAAAGAACTTGATGTTTTTTGAAATTTTGAAATCGGTTTTTAAACTCAAGTTTGATATCAATGAACTGTATTTAATCGACATGGCCTGTGTCACAACTTCTTGCAATAATAGCGTGAAAACATAAGTGAAATATTTATTTTTCAACTGTTGTTCCCAAAGCCCAAGTTTCATTTGAATTGCGGCAACAAAATCAAACATATTATTAACCAATTGGTCTTTGCCTTGCAAACAAATGATCAGGTTATTTAAATGGCTAGTTACGTCGACTAGAAACGCGAAGTCACCAACCCAAGCCACGTCTTCAAACTCTGGGATACTTTTCAACTTGCTTGCATAGAATGATTGTATCTCTTCCTTCAAATCAAATACTCTTTTTAACATTTTCGCAGTATAAAACGTAAGGTAATTATAGTCAGAATCCAAATGCTTGAGGAATTTGACGGCGGTTCAACCCCTTCGATGTGATGAAGTTCACTATTTTGAAAAACACGTAAATGACTTGATCCATTTTTAAAGAAATTTTTTTTGATGAATAAAGCAATGAAAATTTGATGATGAGGTATTATCAAGTTTGTAGGCTTCATTTTCAATCAGTTTTAACTATCATGTTTTCCGACCATTGCTGGAGCTCCATCTGTCGTCACGCCAGATAAGTTGTGAAGTTTTAACGGAAAACGATATAATGTTGTTGTAACTGACTAACAAATCGCGTGCAGTTGTGGTGTTCTTAAGTGGATATAGAGCCGCTAATTCTTCTGTTTTGTTTAAATAGACATCAACACCTCTTACCGAAATCGCTATTTAGATCTGTGCTTTCATCCTATGCTAGAGAATAATATACGAAATCAGATGAGAGAGCCTTATTTTTGAAAATTCTATCTTCTTTCCTGGACACATAATTCCAAACATACCTTCACCATTTCACCATCTGAATACGGCTTCGATTTCTTGGATAATATCGAAGCTACTGCATAGCTCGCTTTTACGTGGCATGTTGTCTCTGCAGCAGTGCTAGCGAATATCTGTTGCTATGCAGAAAGTTTTCTTTTAAAGTTATTTACGTGATCTAATCGAAATTGTCCTTGGCACTCATCAAACTTATTTGCTTGTTTAGTTTCATAATGCCGTTTCATGTTATGGTCTTTCAATACAGAAACAGATTCTTTGCATATTAAGCATATGGGCTTTGTTTTAAATTCTAAAAAAAAAAATAGTTAATTGTCCACTTATCCTGAAAACTTCTCAGTTTATCTGCAGATTTTCGCTTCTTTCACCCAACATCTTTACTAGTTATGCCATTATTTGTTTGAAGTAGAAAAAGAAATGAATAAAAGTCAAGTGCTAGTATTTACCAGAAACTACTAAAATCGCAACACTTTAAAAAAAAGTAATAACGGGAACATATGCAGTAAAGATACAGCAAAACAAATATCATGTATTTTGAACAATAACAATAGTTACATACACACGACTTACGTAAAACAGAAACTAGTTCTTGAAAGTCGATCACGTCTACACGGCACAACTACGAAAGTTCAGCAGACACATGAAATGTAGACAATGTATTTAGAATCAAATATAATTAATGTAAAGTGCGTACTCCCACTATGGGTGGAAACATTAACTGCTAGGAGATCAATTCCCGACGCAAACGCTCCAATAATCAATTAGCCGAACCACTAACGCGCTGAAAGTTACAGTAACATAAGCCATGATGAGGCTCGGTTGTACTTCCTTCCAGTATAGACTGTCCATCCTCGTAAGATCAATCTAGCGATGATCTTGGTTCAATATCAGCTTAACTTAGTGTAGATATCACCATTTAATTTAATTTAATTTAATTGCAATGGAGCACAGGCTCCGGTGGCAATTTCCCTACACACCCATCTTCCCCCTATCCTGCACCTACCTACATTTGCCCTTTACAAATTTTATCTTTAAATTCTTTCAAAGTTTTCGGTAAATTATTCATCATTTCTCTTGGTAACTCATTCCAATCCCTGACACCCTTACCTAAAAAAGAGAATCTTCTCACACCCTTGTGCCTGAAATCGAGTGCCAGCTTGTGGTTATGGTCATCTTTTCCCTTGAAAGTCAAAGTTTAGGTATATAATGATACAGCTCCGCGGGCCACAAAATGACCTACGGCGGGCCACAAGCGGCCCTCAGGCCGTGGGTTGGCCATCCCTGATGTACGCGAATCTAGCAAGACTTCTGAAGGGAATAAATAAATGTGACAAGCATGGCCATAATGAAGAAAGGAACAGAATTTCATTGTTAGCAGGTAAAGATCCGGGTCGGAGAGGACATATGTGATAGGCCGTAAGGCCTTAAATAAATTGGACAGGGCTTACCAATAAAATAAGATTACAGTTTTAAATACACGCTTTTGTAGCAATGTGACCTAAAAAGTTAAAGGTAATATTTAAATATAAACAACAGCGTTAACATGTCCCACAATTCAGTCAACATTTTTAAATAAGCATAACATAAGAATAAAGTCAGTATGAAAAAGTTAACTTTAATATATAAAAAAAGTTTGCGGTGCTTGGTATAAGTAATATTATTTTTTAATTTGTTTTAAATCGCTCACTGTTCGGAAAGATAGTCATTATGTAGGCCTACAAGTAGAGAGCACCCAACGCTTCTTTATACTAAAGATAACCTTTTAATCAGTGACTTTATTCTTATTTTAAACTTATTCAAAAAGTTATACTGAATTGTGAGACATCCAGCTGTGTTTAACAAGGTGAAGTGAGCTCTGGTTGTGTGTTTGAACTGCTGTGCACTAAACCTGAAATACATGGTATATACCAAAACTAGTAGGACTGATTAAAAAAAAAAAAATTGAAGATATCTTTATAATTCCTTAATCCTCTTCGAAATAGCACCCTTAGGCAGCTACACACCAAAAATTACGCTGCTGCCATTGGCCGTAGGCCTTCTGGAAGTCAGTTTCGGGGACTCTGTTGAGAGCCCTCGTCGATGCTGCTTCAACGTCCTGGATTGAGTCAAACCGCTGTTCCTTCAGCTTATTTTTCATCCATGTGAGTAAGAAAAGTCAGATGGAGCCAAATCAGGACTGTACTCGGGGTGCTCATGACGGCGCGGCTTGGCACGTTGCATTGTCGTGATGCAGAGTCCAGTTGGCGGAGATGACTGGTCGGACACGATTCACTCGGTCTCACAGGCGGGCTGACATTTCCACGTAAAAGTTCGAATTGACAGTTTCCCCAGGGAAAACGAACTCCTTATGAATCACCCCGCGACGGTCAAAAAACACGATCAGCATTGTCTTGATCTTTGATTTGCTCATGCGAGCTTTCATTGGAAGCGAGGATGAAGAAGGCAACTGTTGGCCCGATTCACCGTTGCTGCACCCCGCCTACAGTCCCAATCTGGCTCCAACTGACTTTTTTTTTATTCCCACGGATGAAAAAGTAGCTGAAGGAACAGCGGTTTGACTCAATCCAGGACGTTGAAGCAGCATCGACGAGGGCTCTCAACAGCGTCCCAGAAACTGACTTCCAGAAGGCGTACGGCCAATGGCAGCAGCGTAATTTTTGGTGTGTAGCTTCCAAAGGGTGCTATTTCGAAGAGGATTAAGGAATTGTAAAGATATCTTCAATAATTAAAAAAAATCAGTCCTAATACTTTTGGTATAGACCTGTAACTCGATATCAGCTACGTTTTACCATTTAAATTAGTTTAAAGCTTTCAGTTATAAAAAATAGTTAAGACTATTGTTAGTGAGGCGAAATAGAAACATTTAGGAACATAATAGAGTTTCAAAATGTTAGTGGCTCATTCTCATTTCTCCTCGCTAGATTTTGATTTAGAAATAAGGTGAAAGCTTGATAGTCAGATTAACTCGAGCAAATTGTAATTAAACTGTTATGCATATCTAATTTAACATCTCAATTTTCTTGTGTAACTAAAAAAATAAGTGTTATGGATTCGAATTGTTATAGATTGTTGCTAAGACGTATTTCCACTTTTTTTATCTTAAAAATAACAGTTTGTTATTTTTCATTGGTATTACAGCATAAAAATAACAATAAGGTCCTAGAAATACAACAAAACAGTATAAAAAATACATAATTGTTAGTATCTGACTTCTGCTTCGATAGTATCGATTTAACTTTTTTTTATGGAAAGCAGATGTAACTCCTTAATTTCAAAAGGTATATTTAAAAATTATTTCAGTCTTTAAATATAATAGTATCTTAATCACTTATTTCAGTCATAAATATAGTGGTTTTAATAGCAACTTCTTAGTAAAACTAATTTAAGTATTTGATTAAAGTATTTTTTTCTATATGTTAATGACAGTAATTTCATTGAGGCTTAAAGCTCTTATACAATTTAATAAAAACGTAAAAAAATGTAGTATAAACTTTATTAGACTAGTTTATCAACTAAATTTAAGGTTTGTTTAGAATGTGTTAGAAGTATTTGGGAAAAATCATTGGAAAGTGTGGTGTCTGTTGCAGGTACGGGGCGAAGGGGTTGGGTTGTAGTTGGTTTAACAAAGTGGTTTCATTGGTCATGTAGGGAAGAGGAAATGTAGGAAATAAATGAGGCTCTACAATGGTTTTGTTTACTTTGTCTTAGGGATGAAAGGATGAGGGAGATGGGCGACAGGATGAGTAAGTTGAGTGAAAGGATCAGCGCTCAGCCTATGGAGTCGTGGCCTGTGCACGCTCCACTTGTGGATGCTCAGCATGTTAGGGCTCAGCATGTAGAAGCTCAACTTATGGAGGCTCAATCTGTAGAAGCTCAGCCTGCGGGGTCACGGACTGTGGGGCTGATCTTGTAAAGACTCATGCTATATAGGCAGAAAGTAGAGATAGTGGGTTGGAGGGAGTAGAGAAGGATGGTTGGGAGCTGGTAACAGGGTGTAGGAGAAATATAGTCAATTGGATGAAGATGCCAAACACAAAATAGTTCTGACCTGTTGACAGAGTCAGGAGTAGAAGAGCCTCCTGTAGATGCAGGAGTAGGTAAGATGAAGTAGGCTTTTATGAAAATGGGCGGGCAAGGCAAGAATATGGAAGAAAGGGTTCTGCTGCTAGATAACAACCATGAGAGAGGCTTAGGCTCTTTTCTGCAGGATAAGTTAGGTACAGATTACCAGGTCACAAGTTTTTTTCAAACCTAGTGCGACATTAGCATCGGTAATAGAGGACATAGGTTGACTTTGGGGGAGTTTTACAAAGGACGATAGAGTAGTGATAGTGGGAGGTGAGGGGAATAATATTGATAGCAACGCGAGATATACTATCCGAAGTGACCCGAGGAACGTGGTGAAGAAGGCGCAGCATACCTGGGTGGAACTAATGCAGGTCCTAAGTAGCCATGACAGGCCACAATTGAACTATGCGGTGAGGCGGGTAATTTTGGATACGGAAGTACTTCTTGGCAAAGGCATTATTTCTGTCTGAGGGGTTGTGCCTGTAACACCATTGGTAAGTCACCAGGCATTTCCTACACCTAAGTAGAAGAGAGCAACTGTGTACTTTCTGAGTTGTTAGCAAAAGCAGTAAGGGAGCCATTTTCCAGTGATAATGGGATCAGGACTGTACCTTTTCGATGATTGGGGTATGCTGATGAAGGGATGGAAATAGATGATCAATGTTACACTGATTCATCAATGACGGAAAAAATCACATATGTTAAAGAAATAGATGAAGTTGCTGAAACAATAACTGACTGGAGTAAAACTGGGAAGAAGGAGGTTATTTCTGAAAACATAAAACAAGTAATAAGGGTGTCATTGGTGAACTGTAAAAGTTTAATGAAAAATATAATCGAATTTCCAAACTTAATAGAGATACTTGATTCAAAAGTATTAATTGAGGCAGAGAGTTGGTTAAAAGAAGAAGTACTAGACAGTGAGGGTTTTCCCGATTGTTACAGAGTGTACCGCCGAGACAGAGAAGCAATAAGTGGAAGAGTTTTCATACTTGTTAACAAAAACCTACCACAGTTCACTGGTGTTTATAGATTATGGCCATGAGTTACCTGGAGTAGATTTTTGGGGTAGTAAAAAAGAAAAAAAATCACGGCGTTGGCTGCTGACAGCAGTGGGAGAATGACAGATGTAGATGAGGCTCTTGTGGAGAAATTAAATTCATACTCAGGTTTCGGAGGTGAGAATAGAATGGTCATAATTGGTGAGATTTTTAAATTTACCAGGTATAAAATGTGTTGGAAATAAGATTAATAACACAAGGAAACAATGATTTGCAAATACCCTAATTAGGGAAGGACGATATACACAAGAAGTAGAACAGTAGACTAGAAAACAAAATATTTCGGATACATTCCTAATAAAACCCGATCATAAACTTGTGGGGTGTCAAGTAACTGAAGGAAGAAGTGATCATAAAGCAGTTCTGATGGATATCAGTAAACCAGCAGCCAAAATTTAAGGGGGAAATAGGTACAATTATAAAAAGGCACAAATTTCGAATTTGAAGAGATATTTCAGAGAACGTTTCAGCAAATGGAAGGAAGGCACAAGTACAGTAGAGTCAAGGTGGGATGTGTTTAAGGAGATAATAAGAAAGGGGGAAGAAAAGTTTATTCCAAAACAGAAAATAAAGTGATGTTTAGAACCTGTGTACTATAATAGGGAGGTGACGAGCTTAAAGAGGTTGGTAAGAAGAGAACAGGAAAGAGACAGCAGGGTAGTAGGGAATATTTGAATAAGGACTAAATAATAGTTAAGAAAGTGGCTAAAGATGGGTTGTAAATACAGGGAACATTGACTGATGCATCTATAAATTTATGCGGCTATGTTAGAAAATTGAGAGGAAGGAAGGCTCTTGAGATATTTATAGAAAAGTATGAGGAAAAAGTTACTGAGGATATGAAAAAGGAGGAGATTTTAAATAACTAGTTTAGTGAAAGTATTAGGGACAATGAATTAGAAACGCGAGGGTCTAACTCGGAGACCAAGCTTAACAACACAATTAGAAATAAACAGACCAAAAGATCTGAAATTTATTCTGACGATACTATGAAGGAAATAAGAAAGCTGAAAAGTATAAATGGGCTGCTATAGCTATAACTACTACTGATATCTTAGATACAGCCGGATTTGACATTGTACCTTATATCTTGAAATATTATTTAAATTGAGTCTATATACTTGCTGCTTAGCAAAGGACTGGAAAAGTGCGATAATAGTACCGGTACATAAAGGAAGGGTGAGAAATAGTCGAGAATTGTAGGACGATAAATTTGACATCAGTTGAAGTGAAATTAATGGAGAGATTGTTATGCAATCTCATCAGAAATATATGTGTGGAGTGTAAGTGGTTTTCAAGTAGGCAACATGGCTTTAGGCAAGGATATTCATGTGAATCTCAGTTGGTGGGATATATGCAAGGTATTTCAGATTAATTGGACAAGGGTGGCAAAATTGATAGGGAAACACTAGATCTTTCAAATGCTTCTGACAGAGTAAGCCATAAAATGGCAGTAAATAAGGTCAAAAATATTAGAGTGTATGAGAAAGTTATTTGCTGGTAGAAGAAGTTTTAAAAGGTAGAAAAGTGAAACTGAGTAGGAAATGCAGTATCAAAAAAGTGTAAAAATGGGTCCCTTGATATTTTCTGGAAACTACCGCAGAATGCAATCAGTTACAGATATGATAAAAAAAAGATGGAATGGGATTCATTGCAATACACGATGAGGGATAAGAGTGTAATTGGAGTGTATAAGTCCTCTATTGTTGATGAGGCATGGAAAGATATTGGTGTAAGAATCAAAGTAATGCATGAAAAGGAAAATATGGCCATGATTACAAGGTGCCATTCGATTTTAGGTACAAGGGTGTAGGAAGATTCTCTTTTCTGTGTAATGGTGTCAGGGAATGGAATATGTTACCCAAAAAAAAACATATTTTTTTTTTTTTTTTTTTTTTTTTTTTTTTTTTTTTTTTTTTTTTTTTTTCCCTTTCATCAGTCTTTCGACCGGTTTAATGCAATCCTTCATCCCTTCCAATCTTGTGCTGACCTCTTCAGCTCTACATATCCCTTACAGCCCACGTCCTAAATTATATGCTTCATATATTCTAATCTCGGTCTTTCTCTACAGTTCTTACCTTCGACTGTTTCCTCCACTAACAAATTAACCAATCCAGCATGTATCAAAATATGACCTACCAGCCTGTCTCTTCTTTCCCTATGCTTCTTCCACAAACTTCTTCCCACACCCATCAAAAAGATTGAAAGAATATAAAGTTAAAATTTGTAGTGGCAAATGTAGGTGGGTGCAGGGAAGTTGGGTGGTAGAGAAATTGCAACCGGAGCGAGCGCTCCATTGCAATTTTAGTAAATATTATTAATATTTAAAGATTATTTTTATCCTTTTGTTTTATATTGATAGAAAATTGTGTATTCATTTACATTTTTAAACAAAAATTTCGTTGTTAACAATTTAGTTTACAATGGGCATTTCAGGATATATATATATATATATATATATATATATATATATATATATATATATTTATATACTGTCACTGATATTATTATTATTATTATTATTTTCCTGCTGTCATCAATCTTTCGACTGGTTTGATTCAATCCTCCATCCCTTCCTATCTTGTGCTAACCTCTTCATCTCTTCATATCCCCTAGAACACACGTCCTCAATTATCTGCTTCATATATTTTAATCTCTGTGTTCCTCTACAGTTCTTATCTTCGACTGTTCCCTCTACCAGCGTGTCTCAAAATATGACCTAGCAGGCTCTCTCTTCTTTCTGTAAGCTTCTTCCACAAACTTCTTTCCTCACCCATCATTTCCAAAACTCGTTCGTTTCTTACTTCGTCAGTCCACTAAATTTTCAGTATTCTCTTGTAACACCATATTTCAAATGCTTCAATTTTCCTTCTTTCCGGTATTCCTAAAGTTTATGTTTTGCTATCATAAAGTGGGGTGCTCCACACAAAGAGTTTTTTTTTTTTTCCTAATTCGTAGATCAATATTTGAAACTAAAACGTTTCTCTTTTTCATGAAGGATCTTTTTGCTGGTGCTATTCTGCTTTTAACATCATTCCTGCTTAGGCCATCAGTTGTAATTTTGCTTCCTAAGTTACAGAATTCACTTACTTCTCCAGTTGCATCCGATCCTATTATTATATTTAATCTACTAGTATTGGTATCATTTCTGCTACATTTCTTCATTTTAGTCTTGCTTTCATTTATATTCAGTCCAAAATCTTCCTTAGGTATTTTGTTCATGCCATTAAAAACTTCTCAATATCCTCAGCCCTCTCTCCTAACAAGACAATGTCATCAGCAAATCGTAGCATACTGATTTTTTTCCCTGAAAACTTAAGCCACATGGAAAATTTTCTTTGACTTTCTTCAGTCCTTCTTCTAAATACAAGTTGAATATTAACGGGGATAGACTACAACCTTGTCTCACACCCTTTTTAACTGATGCATGTCTCTCGTGATTCTCTACTTTTATTATAGCTACTTGATTCTTATATAGTTTATAGAGTATTCTTCTATCTCTATACTTTAGACCTGACTTCTGTAAAATTTTGAACTTCTTGTCCCACCTAACATTAACAAAAGCTTTTTCTAAATCAACAAATGCCATAAAAGTATCTTTGTTTTTCTTGATCCGCCCTTCAAGTATGAATCTTAAAGACAGAATTGCTTCCCTTGTACCGTGATTTTTCATAAACCCAAATTGATCAGCCAATATTTCTTCTACTACCCTTTCCATCCTTCTGTATATTATTCTAGTCAGTAATTTTGAAGCATGTGATGTTAGACTAAATGGTGCGATAATTCTCAAATTTGTCGTCATGTGCTTTCTTCGGAGGTGTGAAGATGATATTTATACTATAATCAGCAGGATTTTCCCCCATTTCATAACTTTTTGATATCAGCTTGAATAATCTTTCGATTCTTTCATCCCCTAGGGATTTAAGAAGTTCTGCAGGGATCTCATCAATTCCAACCACCTTATTTGCTTTCAAGTCATTCAGACCTTTATTAAATTCTGTCCTCAAAACAGGATCTCCTAAGTCATTAATGTCGATATCGCCTTACTTTTCCAATACACTATTGTTCAAGTCGTCCCCAACATACAGTTTCTCAATGTATTGCTTCCATCGGTTAGTTCTATCTTCTGAGCTTAAAAGAGGTTTCCCATCGGCAGCTTTAATTTTCATTCCTCTTTTATTCATTTCTCCAAAATTCTGTTTGATCTTCCTATATGCAACATCTACTTTACCTACGACCATTTCCTTTTCTACTTCTTGACACTTTTATTGTAGCCATTTTTCTTTTACTATTTTGCATTTCATATTTATTTGATTTCTAAATTGCCTGTATTGCTCTCTTCCTACCTCATCCTGAGCATTTTTGTACCTTCTCCTCTGATCCATCAGTTCCAAAATTTCTTCTGTGATCCAAGGTTTTCGGGCAGCTTGTTCCCTAAAGCCTAATGTTTCTTTACCAGCTTTCACTATTTCGGTCTTTAATGCATTCCATTCGTCCTCGGTTGAGCTCCTTTCAGAGTTACTTCTTAGACCCAAGTCTACCATTTCTGCAAATTTTTGTCTCGTGCTAGAGTGTTTCAGTTTATTCACTTCCAGTCTGTTCTGCTTATACTGCTTCCTTATTCCCTTAAATTTCAACCTGCACGTCATTATTATCAAATTATGGTCAGAGTCTCTGTCTGTTCCTGGGTACGCTTTACTATCTAAAACTTGATTCCTGAATCTCTGTTTGACCATAATATAATCTAGCTGATATTTGCCTGTAACCGCAGGACGTTTCCAGGTTTATATTCTACTTGCATGGTTCTTAAACAGTGCGTTTGCCACTATTAGCTTATATCTATCTAGCAACCTGCTTCCTTACTCATTTCTATCTCCTACACCAAAACTTTCTACAGTATTCCCCTCTTTTCCTTCTACAACTATCGCATTCCAATCACCCTTGATTATTATATTTTCCTCCCCCTTCACATATTTGATTAATTCTTCAATTTCAGGGTATATTTTTTCTATTTTTTCGTCATCTTCGTGTGACGTTGGCATATACACTTGTACTAATGTGTTTGGAACGGGCTTAGTTTCTAACCTCATCAACATAATGCTGTCACTAAACTGTTCATAATAACTCACCCGTTTCCCTACTTTGTTGTTCATTACAAATCCTACAACAGTGACTCCATTGACAGCTTGTGTGCTAATTATCCTGTGTTTCCCAGACCAGAAATTCTGTGCGTCCTTCCATTTAATCTCACTTATCCTAACAACATCTAACTTAAGTTGTTCCATCTCCCTTTTTAAGTTTTCTAACCAACCTGCCCTATTCAGACTTCTAACATTCCACGCTCCGACTCGTAGAATGTTTCTATCCATTCTGATGACTCCTCCCTGAGCAGTCCCCACCCGAAGATCCGATTGGGGGACTATTTTACCTTCGGAATATGTTATCCAGGATGAATCCATCATGATATATGTAATTTGAAAAGATTACATGTTCTCGAGATATCCTTTGGGTCTTTAATGCAATGGTTTCCCGTTGCATTCTGCATCCCCATGCCGTTGATCATTTTTGATTCATGCGCCTTTTGGGGCCGCTTCCAACCCCAAGGGCAAGAGGGTGTCCTGAACCGCTCCCCGCTCTTCCGCCCTCCTTTCAGAGGCCGTTGACAAGCTATGGGTGACTCCTTATACCGGGTATATTTCAGTCGCCAGAGCCTTGTCCGTGCAAACAAGATGCACCACGTGAAGGAGAGGTTGACATTTGGTTGGAAAAAGCTAGCATAGTCTCTCCCAAACCCTTACACCCCACGTTGCCATGAGATTATTATATTGTCACCTGTTCATAAAATGTGGCCTTAATTCCAAACAATGCGTTTATCTGAAAGTGGGTGAAACTGAATTGATAGATTCCGTTACTTTCATATTATTATTGTCAAAGTTATGAGAACTATAGGACTCAGCTATGGAATTATTGTTTTATCATTAGTTCGTAAGTCTGCAAATTTTCAAACAAATCGAACGTCAGGAAATGGGAGAATAATGAAATAAAATATTCCATTGCATTCAAACATTTTTCTATTGTTGCTGTCAAAGTATTGAGAATATCAGGACATATCTATGTAATTATTGTATCTGTGCCGGTTATTATTAGTTATTATTTATAAAAAAATTTCAAACAATTCAAAAGTGGGTGAAAATTGAATTAAAAAATTCCTTTTCTATTTTTACTGATAATGTAATGAGAATAGTAGGACAATGCTACGAAAATATTGTATTGTCACCGGATCTTAATATTCGTGCAAAATTTCAATCAAGTCGGACGTTTGGAAGTGGGAGAAAATGAAATTGTGAGATGGCGTTACATTCATACAAACATACAGGCAAAGATATTATAGCTTGTATTGGCAATAAAAATTAATGACTTCAATATTGCGACAGAAATAACTTTTGCTTAAAATAAAAAATAATGAAAGTCGCTGTTATTGTGCTACTAAGAAATAAATGTTTTTACATTGTCAGTAATTTTGCTGTGTTTAGGAGAATTTGCTTTATGTGTGATTAGTTTCCGTAAAGTATTGCTTCATTGGGCTTCATGGGCTGCCATTGGTTGGATTTGTTAATGGCATTTATGTCTTGACACATTTTTTCAGAGGCAGTACAACTATTGACCTAACGATGACAATCCTCGGAACGAGAAGTATTATTCTAGTCGTCGTAGTATATGGTCGGGTAACTAAAGTTATAGAGCATCGGAGAACTCACCCGTCCGAAGTCACTGAGACCACGGGATGTGTCTGTCCACTGTCCACCAGCCCTGAAAAATCATCAAAATGTATCATTCAATATCAGATATAAGTCAGCATTTACAAAACCAAAATTGTATTAAAAAATAATAGTTTCTACCAATTATTGACTGTCTTAAACTGTCTCCAAACCTTCAAACCGAAATCGAAAATCGGTTCTAAATGGAGCTGAACGTGTAGGTAAAACAAGTCTTTCCTACATCTCAGATTTTTGGATTGCGGGTCCTCTTACAATTTGTGGATACCTGATTTGTACCTGCTAAGAGAGATTTAAACAAAGACGCATCTCACATCTTTCTCCAAATGAAATTAATTATGTAAATTAATTTAGTTTCTTCTCTTATTATAAACTTCATAATTCTTAGGAGTATATTCAGATTTTTAAAGCATTTTCTATAATTGATTACAGGACCCCCTTTAATTAGAGCTGCAAAAGTGGAACGAATACCGCCAGAAGTTACTTACTTACTTCGCATTGCATTCGTGTATTTCTAATTCATTTCTTTCCACTTTCAACATACCACAGAACCTATTAATAGCATTCACTTTATATAACAAAGAGTCTCATGACCAAATCAAAACCACAATATTAGCCATCAATTAACCCGTGATGTTAGCTGAGGGATCCCCTATACAGAACATGGTGGAGGTGGTGAAGCCATAGGTAAATATCTTGAAAAATCAATGGCAGAATTTTTGCATATTAATAAACCATCGGTTTAACAACAAAAGAAACAGAGATTCAACCAAGATCCAACTTTACATATTGTGGTGTACCATTTGTTCATTGGTAACGAGACTGATTAAAATATTAGTTATGAATATTAATAACTCAGTTCCTTCCATTGTTAATATTAGAGGAGAAGGTCCAAATACGGGCTACCAATTTAATTTGGTCCTACTGAATTGCCTCGTAACTCAATGCGGATAATTGGCTCTTTGACAGTATAAAAAATATCTTATAAATTGTAGGCATTCTCATAGATTAATGCTTCAGGAAGCTATTTTTTTTCAATTTTGAAAAGAAAAGTGGATTATTTTTAATAAAATGTGAAATAAAAAATAGACTTTTCTCACCTATGGTCACGTGACATAAAACGCTCTAGGATAGGTGGACGATTGAGTGCCGTCACACGTCTGTAAATGCTGCGGTTGCGAATGAAGCGTTTCCTATTATCCAAGTTTGAACTATTTTTACTGTTTGTTGCTGGTCATTTCTTGTTATTAATGAAATTTCATTTTGAATAGAAAACCGAAAACAATTTGTACAACGGAAAAATACCGAAAATAGCTATCTTATTTATGGGGAGAGAAAAACCTGACTTTTATTCTGCTGAGATTAAAAATGTAACAGCTTCAGTTTGAGAATCATTTATATTTAAATTGTTAGTTAAAGATTGATTGTTTTGCCCTAGCAAACCGTACATTGAAAAATTCTTTACTCCAAATTTTTGCAGTAATGCTGAAAATAGAGAAAAGTTTTATGGGTGTCGCAAACAACTGAAGGTATTTTTTGAAGCTAATAAGTAGCCCTTTAAAATAAATATAATAAGAGATCGGTATAATGTGGTTTAATGAACTAATACTCAACATGAAATTGGCTCAGTAGTTTTTTAATTAAAATAATCTCGCTCTGTTTTAATGATGCTAATGATTAAGTTTAAAAATTACTACGGAAAAATCATGGGTAAACTTATCTTGAGTCTCGCTAAAAGTAATAGCAATACACAAATCACTACTAGCACGCAGAAACTAAGCGTAATCATCGTCCAAGCTCAGTTGAATGGCGTGACCGACTGGAGTCACAGCAATCCCATCGTTCAAACTATTTTTTCTATTGTTAACCGCGAATTCGTGGAAAATATACCTTTGTTCCTAGTAATATGGTTCATACACTTTGAATATAAATTGTTTGTTTAATCATTTACCTACATCGTTTCACTTCATCTCACACGAAGAAACTGTGATGTTTAAGTGTTTACTACTAACATAAAGCAACTAGAAGTCAAGGTAGCTGCGTGATTGAAGACTGGTAATTGAATTCAGAACGTCCTACGTTCCAACCTTGGTTGGGACAATATCTTTTTGCGTGCAAATTTTTTTTTTTTTTTCCTTGCGGCACCATGTTTTTATTCGATGAATTCATAATGGTTGCTAAGAGTCATGCAAGCTTTTGAAATAAATTGCTACCATACAAGAAATTTTGAACTTACCAGAGAAAGAGTATCATACAAAAAACATAGGTTCACGGCGGTGAATAATTGAATTTATTTCAGAAGTGAGATCATTTGTAAGAATTTCACGCTGGTCTTGCAACAGTTCCGGAACGCTTTGTGTCCTTTTTCTTGGAATTTTTACGCGACGATACAACTGCAAGTTACCTTCCTGACATAAATGCGTCTATTTAGGCAGTATTTACTTTTAATGTAAAAGTAATTTTCATAAAAAAAAAGTTTTTTGGTGTGCAAGTAACGTCTGATTTACTTTTTGAAATCTTCTTTTTTTTTTTAAATGGTTGTAATTCACTTGTTATCCAAAAATCTGTGAAGCCTTCTGAAAAAAGAAAAAATTAAATTGATGTTTTGGTGGATTTTCGGGAAAAAATGATTATGTGATGCAACCAACAGCAACTAGTATCTAAAGAAAAAGACAAAAGAAATTTTGAAGCGAGGATCAAACCTAAGGACACTAACTCTAATAACACTCGCCTACATTTAAATGTACGAAATTGCGGTTTAAATGAGCTTCAAAGAAAATCGTTACTTTGTCACCAAATTAAATTGAAGTTGTTACATTTTTAAGCTCCGCAGAATAAAACTCGGTGGTTGTTTCTATAGCTAACTCCAACGATAAGGTGTCTCCCCTGAATATTTTTCCGCTGTAGGTTTTTACAAATATTTCTCGATTATATATACGAAACGAACTTTCATTAATAAGAAGCAACAAACAATAAATATAGTTGAAAACTGGGGCAATAGGAAACGGTCCATTCGAAGCTGCAGCTTTTACAGACGTGTGACGTCACGAATGTCATTGCCCGGGCCAGGCCGCAAAGGAGCATTTTGGCGGCTTTCAAATTCTTTAAACTTTAACATTGAATTTTACGCAAGTCTATGCACTTTTGTCAAAACATCTCTCTGCTTTGTGAATAAGGTGTACCAATAAACAATTTAAAACCATTTTAAAGAAGTAGTCAAATACCTAACTTTGATGTCACTTGCTTCTACAAACAATCATGAACGTGATATGAGGGTTCGATACGACAATAATCTTTTTTTTAAATTTCCAAAAACCAAAGAATTTTAAAAATGTATAATGACTGATTTTCAAGGGGTGGTCTTTATACGGGCTACTTGTATAACATTTTTAATTTTACAGTCCAGCACATTCTGTCTATGCCCAACCTTCACACTTGTTGAAATGTGTCCACACTTCGAATGTGACATCATCTGAAAAGAGTCCATCACAGAAAATGTATGTTGCATTGCCGTCACCACGTTTATCCCACAGAGAAATCGTCAACTCGTCATCGTCATTGTCATCATCAGAATGAGGGATGCCATGGGCTTCTTCCCAGTCCATCTCTTAACTGAGCTTATTTAATGGGCTTTTTGGTTTGGCTTGGTAATTTTGGATTCTTATTCTTTGATGAGGCACCTGATCACACTTTCACATTCATCTGACAGTTGTTCAAGGCTGTAGGCTCCACACTTTTATTCAACCATTAGCTGTTATGATGTTAGTTTCGGAGCACTTGCGACCACAATTGCTTTTTCTGTGAATTGTTAGGGATCGTAGGTACCTTATATGGACTAATCCTTCTGGACGTTTAACCTTGAGCAGTTAGCCGTTGATCTGGGGAGCTGAAATCTTCGCGTTTACTTGCCAAGAGCTAGTCCGTTATTGGACCACCAATGGTAACCCGTTTTTGGACCATTTAGTATTTCAAATTGATGGTCTCGGCAGCCATTAAAAATCGAACAGGACATGTGTCCTGCATGAACCCCAGGTCATACACTTTGAGATACGTTGGAAGCGATTTACTTTACTGATTATACAAGAAGGAGATAAATTAATGTTGACATACCTTGAAAAGATTTGAGTTTGTCAAAAGCAAGTTTTCCGATAAAACAATTGTCGCCAATGCACGTGTGTCACGGACCACGTTCATTTGCTCACTACTCTTCTCCTACGACCTGATGTTCCTTTTGGTGCCATTCTCGTGCGTGCGTACAACTCTGCTCCCCACTTTCAGCAAGTAGCCCTTATTTAGACCCTAGCCCGTCTTTGGACCTTGTCCTGTAGTAAATTATAAATAAATTCTCAATTAAATTTTTTTTTTTTTTTTGCTGTCGTCAGTCTTTAGACTGGTTTGATGCAATCCTCCATCCCTTCCTATCCTGTGCTAACCTCTTCATTTCTACATACCCCTTACAACCCACGTCCTCAAATATCTGCTTCATATATTCTAATATCTGTCTACCTCTACAGTTCTTACCTTCGACTGTTCCCTCCACTAACAAATTAACCAATCCAGCATGTCTCAAAATATGACCTACCAGCCTGTCTCTTCTTCCTGTAAGATTCTTCCATAAAAATATTTCCTTTTAACACATATAAGAAACTTGAAAGTTATAAATGATAGAAGACTTATTAATAATTCTTCATAAAATATAAATCAAATCAAGTTAAAAGATTCACTATATTTTGAAATTGAACTTTAAACTATAGATCGATTTATTATGCTCTGAGTTTTTATTTTTATTTTTCACTGTAGCCTCGCTAAGATATGTAGATTTATCTACAGTCTCAAATATGTTGTTTTGGGATGATTTGGGGGAGTACACTTTAAGTAAAAACCGGCTTTGACCATTATATACATATATAACAGTCTTTAGGGAAACCACTGAGTATTCTTATTTGCGCCAGGTAGGGATCATCATCGCGATCAACTACATTAGTAGCTGGACGATGTTCCCCAGCTGGTTGCATCTCTCTGAAATCGTGGTTGCACTATTGGTGCATCGGATAACCCACTGTTCCGGTCGTCGAATGGGTTGGTGGCCTCCACCTCGATTGTAATTGTTGTCGACCGGTAGGCCCGCTGACTTGGTGAGAATTGCAAGCCTCTCTTTCGTTACCTCTTCTTGCTGTTCGGCTGTGGTTGTGGCCGGGTTGGGGCTGTCTACTTGCGGCGGCCTGTAATCTTCTTCTAACGGGGTAGCCCTCATAGCAGGTGGCGTGGTCAAAGCCGCAGTTCACGCAAGTCAGCGTGTCTTCACGCGGGCGTGTTCAGACTAGGACGCTGTGGGTTCCCCCGCTGCGGGTATACCGCACTTGATTGCGGCAGTCGACTATTCGGTGCTGGAACCCCTGGAATAAATAGCATTGTTGGGGCTTGCTTCCTCCTGTTCTCCTATCTCCGAACGTGACTACTCTTGGCTTGGTTGACTGTCGCGGCCGGCTTGGCAGGTGGAGAACTGACTTGGCTGCTGGCGGCGGTGGTGAACTTGGTTTCTCTGGGCCCGCTCCTGTCTGGTGCTGGGGGTGATGGTGAACTGCCGTCTTGGAGTGTTCCCTCATCCATATTGGTGGAGTCTTTTGAAAAGGCTTCTTCTTGTTGAATACCCGTTGGTGAATGCCAAGTATTCCCTTGGAAGTCTATACTGTATCTTATGTTCCTGGCTTACAGGAATTCCTTGATATCTTCGATGACTTCTTGGCTCATACAGGTGACCAGCAGATGGGTTCGTAATGAGCATGTATGCATCAAAGTGGTCTCGTCCTGACGGAATCCTCTTGATGGGGGACGTTCCTGGTGGTGTGTACTACTCTCCTGTTGTTCGTTTGGCTGCACGATGACCTTACGGTTAGATGACGATGTCGACGGTGTCTCCTGCTCCGGCACATTTAAATAGCAAAGAAAACATTAATTGCTATATACAAAGACTGGTAGACCATTATACATATAACTGAATGGCTTTTGATCAGTTAAACAATCGAACATGAATGATTCCATCATGTGATTCGCATACCAGTGAGTGATCAGGTTTTGAATGGCATAATGTGGACCACAAAATCGTAGACATTATCGTAGTAAAGTTTTGAGTTGGCAGCTTGATGTCAAAGACCGCAGCGTTGCGTTCCTTACTAGTTCATCATCATGTCACAGTAATGTAAAGAAATATCACTGTAAGGGATATATATATATATATATATATATATATATATATATATATATATCGACCTTGTGTACATATTGTAACTTAAATTAAATGAATAAAGAGGAATCATTAAAATTCACTCTGTTAATTATTTTTTAGCTTATAGCTTATAGCTTAGCGCTTAGAATCAAATCTTGGTCTTTATTTCCATTTTGTGTGTGTATGTATACACGTATTTAATGTATTTACGTTATAAACAATGAATGCAAGATAATTTGAATTGAGTTCTGATGTCAGACTACTACTGTAAATAACAGAATGGGTACCACCGCTACTACATCTACTACTACCGCTATAGCTACTAATATAACTACTAATATTAACATTATCATTATTACCACTATTACTACTAACACTAATATTTCCACCACCAAATGTAGCAATCGCAATTCGATTTCACTAACGTTCAATTTTATGTTGTTGTTGATTGCGGTCCGAAATCAGTTCCCAAGAACAGTCAGCGCAGTGAGCCGTACAGTCCATGAAGATTGACCTCCTGAAATTCCATCACGTGATTCACATCAGATTTTGAATTGTAAAATATTCAACGTTAAATCATAGATATCACCATAGTGCTTGTAAGACATTTATGCTGGTAACTATATTGTACTTCGCGAAAAATTGTCTCTCAACTCAAAGTTTGTGGTTATGAAAGTTCGATAATTATTCCCACAGAGTTCTAGAAGCAGGTTAATCTAATTTTGAATAGTTCGTTGTCACTGTAGGTCGCCAGGAAGCGTGCAAACCAGCCCGACACAAAAAGTGGAGAGATAATTTAAAAAAAGTCTTCAAGTACGAGATTATAAACCTAAGTCCACCACACATTTATTGCAATTACTAAGAACATCAAACAGGTTGGCCACTGTCACATTTTGAATATTAAGGCTAATCGGAACCTCGTCAATAGTAGATTGCAAGATTCTTCAGATAAAAGGAAATTACCAATTGAGTCAGCTTTACACCAAATTACTTTTAATATCACAATTAATGTTCTTCTGTTTTCTCTGCACTGTTCAAACTTTATATAACACACACACAGTCCCAGCTAAACATATTCAATCTTCTTCAAGATGCTCAATTCGCCGCACTATTATTATCGCGTCGCACACTACGCGACGCGAGCCGCCCGCTACTATAGCTCGGTAACGACTGACTGGAAACAATTTATTCGTCCGCTTACCCAAGTAGTATTTACCGATCGGCGGACGAAGACTGTGATGTTAAAAGCTCTTATAAGAAATCCGGATACTGCAGTACAGTTTGTGTAGAAGACGGTATAACCGATCAAAAGGCGTTTGTTACAATTTTGAGATCTTCCCTGACATTGAAACATAATAAAGATAATCTCGTATATTGATTACAAAAGGCAAACGATGCGCGTTTGATGACTTGGTAGACAATTTTGAAAACTGAACGCTGGATACAAATTTCGGGAAACTTTGGTGTAATTTGAAAGCAATAAAATGGAAGGGTACAAATCAAATCGGTTTCAAAGAAGTTTATCAAGGTGAATAAGAACTTTCCATGGTTCAGTTTGGAAGTGAAACATTTGTCCAGTAAGTAAAGGCGTTTCCATGCCATGATAAAATATTCGGAGGACTCATATTATCTCGTTAAATTATTTTAGTTGCTGGTGCAAGTGCGTAAGGCAATCCTTGAAGATTTTAAAGACTTCCAAGCCGGAAAATTATCTGGATTATTGATTTCTAATCCAAAAACGTTCTGGTGGTACATCAAACTAATAAAAGCCTTACTTAAGTTATGCCGTCACTGATTAATGGAACGGGGTTATTGGAAACTAGTATAGACAAATCAGAAATTATGAATAATATTTTTAACAATGCTTTCACAACATGAAACGTAGAGGAGATCCCGATATTTATCAATCATGTGGAGAAAATTAAGAAACATCTTGTTCTTGAGGTCGAAGGGATAACAAAACTGATTAGGAACGTAAAATCGATAGGTAACTCAGACCAGGCGGTATTCATACTAAATAATATTCTAGGCACTCAAATGAAATTGCACAATATTTGATGAAAATATATACCGCCCGCTTAGAAGCAATCCAGCTGAATTGAAGAACGCTATCGTAAGCTTCGAATTTAAAAGAGGGAATCTTAATGTTCCACAGAATTATAGACTGATCTCGTTACCTTCAAACTAGGGATGTAGCGGATATCCACATCCGCAAATGCAGAAATTTCGCGGATGTTTTGTTTACATTGCATATATATTATTCTTTTCTCTTTATTCAACATTCTACCCATCGTCGCTTAGCTAGCAAAAAAGTTGTTTTCTGACGATCTTGCAATAAAAGTAACAATAAACAAAACGGTATTATTGCCAAAGTGACGAATTTACAAGTTTGAACTTGCATTTTAAGTAAAGGTCAGGCAACAATAGACCGCACCCAACCCGCACACCACACTGTGTGTCGGCCGTCATTAGTTTGGTTTAATTTTTGATAGTGCGGGCCGGTGTCGGTCTGGTCGATATGGAGAGGCGTAAATAAAGGGTTCAGAAATTTCTGGGATTTTGTGACTAAATGATGTTTTAGCGTTACTTGTTGCTTTAGAAAAGTGTTCTTTTTTCAGTCTTACTTTGGACTCATCAGATGTTCGTAAAATGTAATTACAGTGCTTGCATGTTCGCATTAACAAATCAAAGTTCTGGCTGAAGTGAAGGTCGATTTTAAGGCCTGTAAAAATTGCATCCGAAATCCGGATTTTGAACATGGAGGCCTACCATCCCCGAATAACACTCCACAAGCATCCAAATTTAAAAGTACTTAAAAATATGTTCTCAATCATATAAAAGTACATTTGTGTTTTGGGATGACAAGAATAAATGATATATAAAAAAAGGACGTTGATTTTACTACGTTTGATTATTTATTTGTCATTATATCCAGATTTTTCTCTTTATTCAGATGGTTACAACGTACGATTGAGGTACTGATAGTCCCTGGTTCCAATCCCTGTCTCAGTTGCAATTTTCATGGGTCTTAAAATTTACAGTCACCTCCGACAAAGCTTTGATTTGTTAATGCTAAGATGCTGGGTAGCTCCGTGGTTCGAATTTCACGTTAATCTTTAGGTCTCCTTTTAATAATACGTGACACCGATAGAGTTACACTGCGCGGCTGATAAGAAACTCTATGACAGGAATTTTTAGATCACATGAAACTATATTATTTTACAGAAACTTTGCAGTCTGTACTTAAATTAAAATGTATAATAATCTTATTATTTTTTGATAAAAAATTGAATGAATCGAAATGAACCTATAACCACTTTCACGGACCATCAAGAATTTTTTTTTTTATCGAAAATCGGATCTCGTAGGTCCTACAAGTTGCACTGTGAATGCGCCACTAGAACAGTGGGAAGGTGGGTGGCGAGCACAGAAATGAGCGTGGCGGGTAGATGGTAACGGCGAGGCCTCGCATTCGTGAGGATGTCGGTTCGAATCCCTGTCCGGGAATCCAGATTTAGGTTTTCCCTGGCTTCCCCAAATCTACAGGCGAATGCTTCCTTTAAAGGACAATGAAAGAATTCCTACCCGTTCCTAACCCCGATTTTTTCACGCATGTAATGACCTCGACGTCGACAAGGCGTATAGTTAAAAGACAAAAATAATCGAACGTGGAGATGCGCAGTGGCGTGGCCTTGTACTTGACGCTTGCTTTAGTCTAGCCACTAACTCCGCAAAGTTTATATGACAAAGAATGGTTTTTAGACGCGTGCGTAGTAATGTAAATAATTTAATTCACTTATGATATCATCCCACATTTTTAGTTGTAGAAAGATGAGGCAAAAATAAATCAGTATATGGAAATAGAGTTTATTTATGAAAAAGATTGATTTTAAATTTATTTTTGATAAAAATCTTAAAAACTAAATTATTACTCCGGAAAAAATCCGCATCCGCGTTTGTCAAGCACTGCACATCTGCAGCCGCATTCGCATCCGCAAAGATGACATTCGTAACAACTCTACTACCCTCCACGCTCAGTTCCGTGCTACAGATTTCCACTCCGAAATTTGAATAAATTAAGGTAGCGGTTGGCTACAATACACCGGGACACCTTTACTCACTGGTAATATAATGTTATATGTTCCCAGCATTTCGAGAAATAATGTTTTTTTGGAAAAATTTAAACAAAAAGATCCTGCAACCTTCTGGGGTACCAACATCGCTGTTCTACTAATGTTTCTTCTACTTCTGTGTTTATTATTGTTAACAATAATGGGGGACTGCATTATCCCTAAGCATGTATTGTGCGCATATGCCTAATAGCTGAAAATTGTACATGGAATGAATTCACTCTCTGTAAATTGAAATTAATTTCAAACAAAAACTAAAAATAGTTATTTTGCGAGGATATAGTTTTAATGATTTGTTCACTGCACCCAGGGATCACATCTTTGAAAATGTTTATCCTGAAAATGATGTTATCATCCTCTCGAAAAAAATTATTAACAAGTTTCCCAGGCTGAGAAAGTATCATTTGCAAAAATGCATAATGAAAATCAGAAAGTGTCAATCAGACAGAAATAAACAAAACTGTGCTGTAATATAAAAAAAGAAGTAAAGTTAATTTCTTGTAATTATTAACCTTATATTCTCGTCTCATTAATATAATTATTATTAATTTTGTAATTTTACTCTCCAGATGTTGAATTAATGATTACATAAAATTAATGCAGATGTTGGCCTCTTGCCAACTAAACTAGTGGTAGTCTCTGGCCAATACAAATGAGAAAAATAAATGGATAGTGGCCTTAACATACAATATTATAATTTGAAACAAAGGGGTGCACTTGCATTCAAGTTAGAAGTATTTTTAAAAATGTATTTTAATATATTTTGTTGGTCTTGGTCAGACATGATAAAATTGGTTGATAAGGCATAAATCATGATTGAATTTCCTAAATACATGTGGTAAATTGTTAAGTCTTTAGAAGGAAATTATCTTAGTATAACAAAGAACAAAAAAGATAAAAGTGTTCACTTTACAAAAGGCAATCCTATTCCTCTTGAGTTAAGATTCATAATATTTAATTAAAATTGCAATGGAACGCACGCTCCAGGGGTGATTTCCCTTCAAACCCATCTTCCTCCTTTCCTGCACCCACCTACATTTGCCCTCTACAAACTTTAAAATATTTCAACACCTTAGTTATATTATTCATCATTTCTGTTGGTAAGTTACCATCACACTGAAATAACTGCTCGATCATATTCATAATTCCAATAAGAGACTCTGTTTTTAATGTAAAATTGAACATATAATGATTGCTCAGCTTTAGAAAAAACTTAGTTTTGTCTCTCACCTGTTATGTTTGTGTACCGGTGCTTCATCAGTTTTCCATCGTTATATTTATAAACGGTTTACTATTATTGAAACTTTAACATTTTGCAGGATCACTTAAATTAGCCTGCTTGATGAGGGAGAAAAAACTTAACACTTCGCAGAGTGATAGAGAGCAAGTCCAAGACTAAATAGAGTTAGAGGCGTTCTGTTTTTGGCAAGTGTAGACCCTTAACAGCATAAAAATTTCCATTCTACAGTGGTTTGTTATATGAGTGTAAGAGGATTTCAAAGTTCCCCCAATCAATTGCACCTGACATGGCGCTGCCAGCCGTCTTCAATTCGCTAAGAACTCTGGTCGCCTTTGCACGCAATAAGAGGGGCCCGGTTCCATCGAAACCTCTTCACCACACTTACACCATTTTGAGTCCACAACATTCCGATTTCGAAGGATACTATTTATGGGCTGCGACCGGAAATTTAGTTTATTAATTAGGTTTAGGGTTGGAGATAAGTCAAATTTAATCTCTCCTCTAAGGTTAGAATCATATTATAGGTTTCCTACCTGTTTTACTGTTATTCCATTGTTTCTGTCATTCCGCTTATAGTTTCTACCTAATGAACATCAAATATGTTGCTTGATCACCTATGACTTCTGCTACCTTATCATGTATCCCTTTCCTGAGCCAGTATATGGCACCCCATTTCCTCATTTCAAGATCCACGGGCCAGACACCTAAGACAACGGTAATGATTTTTTTTTTTTTTTTTTTTTTTTTTTTTTTTTTTTTTTTTTTTTTTTTTTTTTTTTGCCACAGTTCGGTATGTTTATATGAGCCTCAATAATATGATTCATTGGACAAGTTTGACTCAATGTTTTGATTTTACTTTGCTTATAATATTTTTCCACATACTTGCTTAGCAGCCCTCTTAATAACACAAAATTTCATAATGGTATAGTGTTAGTATTTGGGATGGAACAGATAATTTTTTATTTTATTCATGACAGTCATTGCTAGTGCTATTATCTTCTGTAATATGGCTTCGAAGTTTAATCGTTCAATAAACTGAATGTACCTGCACACTTCTGCGAATTGATTTACAGTTGATTCATGCTCTTTAACAACATGAATATTGTATTATGTAGTGCTAAAATTTACTTTATTGCACCATCGGCTGAGTTAATTAAGTACTGTATTCCGGTCGTTTTCAATTTCTGCTCTAGTAACTACTTCCACAAGTAACATATATCATCAGCATAAACAGTTGAAACTAGCAGTTTAGCAGTTTGGCAAGTATTCTTTGTACACAGGTTGTCTCGTTTCATCCCTACAACCCAGAATATGGGACCACAAACCGAAACTTCGTGAAATTCTTTAGTACAGATCTGTGTAAAGGATGAATTCTTGCAATTCAAGGAAGCAGATCTAAATCTGCAACAGTTCCCGAAGGTATTACAACAATCTTCCTGAACAACCAACCATCTTCAGCCAAGCAAACAGGGCGGGAAGCCACAGATTGTTAAATTCTTCCCAGATGTCCAGAAAAATGACCACTACATACTTTTTTCTATTGCTACTAATTATATTCATCCAAACATTTATAGCATCCTCTATCGAATTTCCGTTCCAAATCCATATTAACTGGTATTAATTCCCTTGAATTATCTAGTTTGGTAATTTTTTGCATAGTGGCTTTCCTTGAACTATGTTTTTTTTTTTTGGGCTTTATGCCTCGTCTACAGCAGGTCATTAGAGGTGGAATGGGATTGGAGCAAGGAACGGGAAAGAATTCGGCCATGGCCTTTTTGAAGGAAGCATCCTGGCATTAGCCTGGAGTGATTTGGGGAAACCATGGAAAACCCAAATCTGGATGCCCGGACGGGGATTCGAACCCACGTCCTCCCGAATGCGAGGCCAGAACGTTAACCGTTCACCCACCACGCTTTGAACTATGTCAATAACAAACTGACCAGTTAGATTTGGATAAAAAATTATCCTTATAATCTCCTTTATTGAGAATTTCTATCCCACTGCATTTTCAGGTTCCCGGAGCTCTGATCTGATGTAGGCGTTGTTCAATTTGTCTATCGCGGTTATTACTTCTTCAGATGTAATATCACTTCCTTCCTCTTCACACCAGCTACGCTACCACATATTTCTTCGTGGTGTAGCTTATTCTTCTGTTTCTTCTTCCGGTCTGTCATATGGTAACAAAACATTTAATAACTTTCCCGGTGAGTCTTTCCAAATCGAGATAATTCGTCCATCTCTTGATGTACACAGTCCAGTCACATTAATGTTACCACCTCTCAAAAACAAGAATAACCACCTTGCACACAGCGGATCGCTGCGAGGCGTGCAGGAAGAGAGGCAATTAGGTTTCTGAAGGTGTTGACTGGGATGTTGAGCCATGCCGACACCAGTGCCGTGTCCAGCTGCGCTAGATTACGTGGTTGAGGATCCATGGTGCGAACAACCCGATAGAGGTGGTCCCACAGATTCTCTATTGGGTTTAAATCCGGTGAGTTTGCTGGCCAGGGGAGTAAGGTAAACTCATCCTGGTGCTCTTCAAACCACGCACATACACTGCGAGCTGTATGACACCTTGCATTGTCCTGCTGGCAGATGCCATCATTCTGAGGAAAAATTATTCGCATGTAGGGGTGAACATGGTCCGCAAGGAAAAATACCTACTTGTGCTGATCCATCGTGCCTTCCACAATGACGAGTTCACCCAGTGAATGCCAGGAAAACATTCGCCAATCCATAATGCTGCCTCCTCCACATTGGATCCTTCCGGCAATTGTTGCAGGGTGTTTGATTTCAGACGTTTCACGCCGTATGCGCCAACGTCCATCTGTCGCCACTCTGTGTACAACCAGTTGCGGTAATGGCGTGCAAATTGCAGCCTTCGTCGCCGATGAACTGCAGTCAGTATAGGTGCATTAACCATCCGTCTGCTGCGGAGGCCCCTTGCGTGGCAACGTTCGCTGAACCGTTGTTGAGGATACACTCTTGGTAGCCCCTTGTTTCATCTCGGCGGTCAGTTACTCAACAGTTGCACGTCTCTTTGCCCGAACGCATCTCCGTAGCCTTCGTTCGTCTCTGTCATCTATAGCCCGTGGTGCACCACATGTTCCAAGCCGCTGATTGTGAATAGTGTCATTTTGCCATGTACGGTATACTTTCGCCATAGCGGCACGTGAACAGTTACCAAAATTAGCCGTTTCCGAAATGCTTCCACCCTTGGCCCGAAAGTCAATAATCATGCCCTTTTGGACATCGGATAAATCGCTACATTTCTGCATTACGCCAACGATTGAAATGCTTTCCGATAGAGAGAAGCGCAGCATCTGCCAACCCCGAAGGCGTTGGCTGTATGTAGAGAGGGGTACCTATTGCTAGTCAACAACATCTGCCCCTGCCTGCTTTGTGGATATGCTGCATTTCGCAATTGAGAGTATCATTTCTATTTGCTTAATGTATATTTATATATATATATATATATATACTTGTAAATGACTTTGGCATTTGGTGGCGGAGTCCAATGTGCTCGTAGTCGCCTAGGTTTCTTACAAGTTCATTTTATGATTTGTTGGCACTTTCGTAGAACTTGTGCGCTGCTGATATCATACTTGTCTCCAGTTTTGGTGTTTGTGCCAGTAGGTGGAGGCCTTCTGTCGGAAAGTCAAAAGGTAAGGGCAGTACTCTTTTTAAGGCACGGTTTTGCAGTACCTGTAGCTTTTTCATATTTGTTTCTGCAGCGTATGCCCACACTGGGCTGGTATACTCCATTATTGGCCTGACTAGATCTTGATGTACCGGGACGCCGCATCTTGGAGGAAGAGATGAGGCATGTTTTAGGACTGGGTATAGGACTTCCAGTCACCTGCTCACCCTGCTGCATATATCCTCGACGTGGTGCCTCCAATTCAGCCTCTGGTCGAGTGTTACTCCCAGGTACCGCAATACAGCCTGCTGCGGAATCTGCTCCCCGAATAGCGTCAGACCTAGTGGCCTCGGTCTTCCTTGTCTGCTGAATACTATTGCGAGGGGCTTCAAAGCGTTTATCTTCACTCGCCATATTGTCGCCCACTCGTCGAGTTGTTCTAGAGCTTCTTGTAGTCGCCTGGCGATAAGCGGTAGGCTGCACGACGAGGTGAAGTAAGCCGTGTCGTCGGCATAAAGTGCCGTGAAGATAGAGGCAAACCTGGGAATGTCCGCTGAAAATATTAAGAATAGCACCGGACCGAGAACAGATCCTTGCGTGACGCCAGCCCGGACGCGTCTTCTCGTCGACCAGGATTTTTCCACCCATACTCTGAAGTATCTCTTGCTGAGGTAGCTGCGGAGCAGTTCCACATATCTTCTCGGGATCCCAGCAGACTTCAGTTTGAATAGGAGTCCTTCGTGCCAGACGGTGCTGGACGCCTTTGCTACATCCAGCTGTATCTGCGTCTATTGTAGGCGTCCACTCGCATCAACTGGTGTGTCGTCGAGTGTCCCGGGCGGAAGCCAAACTGCTCGTCGGTGATGATGTTATGCCGCCGAATATACACCATTAGCCGACGCAGTAGTAGCCGCTCGAAAGTTTTTGACACCGCCAGCAGCAGTGAGACCGGCTGTAGTGCTGCGGAAACGTTTGGTCCTTTCCCGGTTTGCCTGCTTCCTTCCAGGCAGATGGATACTTTCTCTGGTCTAAAGCATTCTTGAATATCTGTTCCAAGCGTTCCACTGCAGCTGGTGGTAAATTCCGCAGCATGAGGTTGTTAACTCCATCGAGGCCTGGTGCCTTCCTCACCTGGGATTTCCGTACCATTTCCTGAATTTCATGGGCGTCGACCGGCTCTATTTCTTCCTCATTGTATGTGTAGTTTTCCCAGTAGTGATGGACACTTTCAATGTGGTCGTCGTCATAAGGTTCAGGAACAGGTCAGAAGTTTTCCTAAAATACGTCTGCGAGTAAATTAGCTTTGTCCTCAGAAGTGAACACCAGCCCCTTTTTACCATGCAACGCTGGAGTGCGTGTTTTGGGGCGCGTGAACTTTCTGGTCTGCTGCCAGGCAATTCCGTCATCTACCCTCAGCTGCTCTACTCGGTCGCTCCACTGCTGATTTCTATGTGCCTCGAGTTTGGCCTTTACCTCAAGCAGTGGCTTGAACACTCGGTCTCGTGTTTGCTGCCGGCTCTTTCTCACCCGGTTCTTCTCCTTTATGAGTTCAAGGAGATCAGTCGGGAGCTGGCCAGGCTGGCATTTCCTCGCACGTGGTGCAGCATTATTCGCAGAACTCAGTGTGAGGTCTGACCATATTTTGTGCAGCTTCATCTAGATTCTCGACCGGTTGTTGAACTTGCTCCTCCATCCTCTGCTGGAGTTCGGCGCGGAAATAGTCCCATTTTGCCTTTGTACAGTTTCTGCCTTCGTCCTCCTCCCTAAAGCTGTCCACCTCCCAGTCCGCCACCACTGGGTTGTGGTCCGATGCGAGCTCTGGTACTGATTGCAGGTATGTTCTCGCCGGAATGTCTCGTGTGACGAAGTCGTCAAGCACGTCCGGTCTACGTCCCTCTCGCGCTGGGAAGAATGTTGTTTTTTTCAGGGGCCCACACTGCAAGTCCTCTCCGCAGAGTTTCTCTTTGCAGCACTCTCCCGCTAGGGTTTGCTGCCCAGGTATGCCAGTCGGAGTGCTTGGCGTTAAGATCTCCACCCAGGATAATTCGCCCTGTGATGTTATTAATTGCTGTTATATCAGCTGCGGCGAGCGTAGATCCAGGAGGGTGATAGGCCGCTATCAGTGTGACGTCTCCATCTATTGTGGAGACGACTACTGCTGCTGCTTCGATGCTGGTTAGGTTTGGTAGGGCTATAGTGTGGTGCTTTATTGAACTTCTCACGTACACCGCGACTCCTCCACCAGCTGTTGGCCTGTCCCGGCGGTATGACTGGTAATTTGGGACTGTGGCTTTGACTCCTGCTTTAAGATGTGTTTCGCACACTAAACAGATATCGATTCCGTTGTCCTGTAAGAAGTTTTTGAACTCGACTTTCTGTTTGTGCAAACCGTTGGCATTCCACGTACAGATCCTAAGTCCATCGAGAGGTCTAATAGCCATCTTCATTGTGTTGACCTGCGGTGAATTGCGCTGTGTTTGTTTTTAGCGCTGCCGGTAAGACGGTTTGTAGCTGTGGCGTAATGACACCTAGCCCTTGTACCACTTCCGCCAGCTGGCCGATCAGTGACCGCAAATCCGGCAGCAACGTGTCAGTGCTCTCGATTCTGACATCTGCGTTTGCTTCCCTTCCAGCCTCTTTTGGCTGATGGGGTTATGTTTTCTTGTGGTGTTTATAGGGTTTCTTGTTTTTTTTTTTAGATTTGCTGCCCAGCTTGTCTGTTCCGCGCTTCCTTGTAGGTTGGGCACCATCTGTAGGAAGCCACGTGAGCTCCTCGACAGTTGTCACAGGTGGTTTGCCCCGTTCCTTTCACCAGAGAGCACTCCTTGGATGTGTGGTTACCTCCACACTTGACGCAGGCCAATGGCAATCGACAATGCCTGCTGACATGGCCATACGCCTGACACCTGAAGCATTGTAGAGGTCCGCGCTCTGTCCTTTCCTTCTCGACGATGACCTTCATATGCAGGAGGTGGTCGAGCTCCACTATTGCCCTGTTTTCTATGCTATCTTTTATTGTAACCATAAACAGAGGCATAGGTCTTTTCACTAGGCTTCTTTCAGGGTCACCTGGTACCTCGAGTTGCATCACTGCTTCCATGGAAAAGCAAACTTCGATTAGGGCAGACTGTACTTCTTGAGCAGGGAGCATATTGGCAAGCCACGTATTACCCATTTTACCCTCCTCTCGGTGGCCAGAGGAAAGGAGTAATGGGGTGTGTCATCCTCTTGAAGATAGTTCTTTACCTTCTTATAGTCTCCAGTGGTTCTTACTTTAATTTGCACCCCATATGCTGTGGGCTTGATATCGAAAGCTGCCTCGCATACTGCCTCCAGCTTCCGGTTCATTGTCGAGATGTTGCCTGTGATTTGAGCAATAATGGGTGGTATTCTTCTACCGTACCCGCTTGATGTCTCTGGAGCTGCGGCTTCCTGTTGTTCCTCCGCAAATGCCGCGAAGCGCCCTGCTGTTTTTTGGTGAGAGTTCGAGTCGGAGTCAATCAACTGTACAGGACGGGCAGTCTTCTTAGGTTGCCTCCAGTCTCCTCCCTCGTCGTTGTGCGTACTTTCCTGGACTGTGGATTTGGCACTGACACCTTTTTTACTATCATCCTTCGACGTGGATGTATCAGATCCTTGTTGATTGGTGAACTTCCTGACTGCTGTGCTCGCTGACTTCTTGCCGGCGGTGTGGGTCGACTGTGCCTTCCCGACAGCTGGGCGCTTCGGCACAGCCCCCCTTCCGACTGGGTGGTCGACGAGGGGCTCCACTCTTGCCCCTTTGCTGACCCTTTTTAGCTTGCGGCTGACGGTCAACTGCGCGTTTGTAGGCGCTGGCTGAGCTAGGTTTCTTCGCCCCTCCAGCGCCTCTCACTGCTGCCCCTCCAGCCCCTTCCCTGGCGGAGGCAGGAGGCTGTGGTGCAGCACTGGCTGCGGCTGGAGTGCAACTGACAGCTGATGGCTGGGCGCACCATTCTCCCCTCCATGGCGCAGCGTCATTGTCTCACCCATCAGCTGGCTGGACGCAGCCCCCCCCCCAGGCGCCGGGTGGACTGGTTCCATCTCCGACTCCCCCTCCGGCTCAGAATGGACTCGTCGCTGGGACTCTTCTGACTACTCCTTGCGTGGGTCGACCGCCATATCGCCTTCCCCTCCGCCGGGCTGTGCTATATCTCCGCCGCCGGACTGGTTGGGCACTGATTCCCCTCCTAAGGGCTCCACGTGCTCCACTGCACGAGGTGGAGTGGCCTCCCCTTCTCGAACTTGGCCTGGTCCTCGGAATGTGGTGGCCGGCCTGGTCCCCGCTGTTGGCGCGGATGCAGAAACATTTACGCGCGGAGAGGATGATGTAGTCTTCACTTTATCGCGCGACGCGGATGAAGGACATCCTTTAAATACACTCCACTGTAATGTGCTGCCACCTGCCTATTGTGATTGGTTATTTCACGTCGACGTCGAAAGTAGATGGTGGTCACATTAATGTGACTGTATTGTGTAGATATTATTGTGGGAGGTATGATTTCATCTGCAGCTATTTTGGAGGGAATACTCATGGATTATTCATAAGAATTTCCTCGCGACTTCTTCCTAGCTTTATTGTTTTGACTCTCTTGAAAATCTGCCTCTTCTGAATGCAACACTAGAAGAGGATACTTTTATCTGCTGCCATCAAGCTTAGTTGAAACAACTTTTTGTTCTTCTCATGTTTATTTTCTGGAAATTTTCAGTCTTTATTTTGCAAGCAGGATATACTGTTCTTTGCAGTGATATCGCATATTTCATGGTCCTTTTTATTTCCTTTCTGTCTATGTCGAAGTGATTACCTGGAAGATCCAGTACAATAATCAAATTTCTATGCTTTTCCCATGCTGCCTTCTTGGTTAAGTATAAAGTTTTAAACTTCTGTTATATCTGTCTGTTATCTCTTACTTCAAGAAGTGATTATCAAGCTTTTTCCTGATTTCCTATAGGTGTGTTTGTAATTGTTACATCTATATTTGTTCTTGAGCCACCACTGTTGCCGAAAGTAGGAAGAGTATATGCTTGGTTTCTGATCTGTAGATCCAATTCGTTTATCAGTTCTTCTAGTGGTTGAGACTTCAGATCTCCTGTCAGTCTTCATACTGCGACAGGAGGATGGACTTTGTATCAACATCTGTTACAATCTATACTGCACAATTTCAAACATCTGCGCCTCTCTCCCGTATTCTGTCTAGATATGGTTAAATCTCGTCACTGTATCAGAAACACGTAGTTACTATTATTAGGCTTCACAATGCTGCTCTTATCTTAGCACATACCGTGTATTTATCACCTAAGTTTTTAGTCACTTATTTTTTTTTTTCAAAAAAGTTATTTCAATCATTGGGATAGTGTCCTCTGTGATTATCCGTGATATTGGAGGCATGTGCAGGATTAACCTTATCAGGAATGTTGGTTTTTGAGAAAAATAAAATCTGATCTCATATCATAAGCCTCTATTCTGATTTCGTGTAAAAAAGTAGTGGGGAAAGGTTGACCATGGGATTTTTACGGTTATTCCAAGACCCAGTTATCCAATGGCGACTGCCAGATATCAACACTTCCTGCTTGCATGGCTTGCGCGCCGCCAGGTGACCTCAATCTGTGAGCTTACTCAGCTCTATTTCGGTCTGTACCGTTGCTCGATAATTTGGACGCGCTGCCAGGAGACAGCATTAACTCCAATCTGAATATTTCTGACACGACAACGCAGAAGGCATACAGTGGGTTCTCGGACTATTCCACATGGCTCGCGAGACAATACAGGCCACAACTATTTCGGACTGTCGTTAAGTAGCTCAAGCCGACGGCCATCGCTACGAGCCATCTATCAAGTGTATTTGCAGCGTATCATTAAGGAATGCGGCTGCTTGCTGTTAACATTCGTTATTCCCAAACCCGTAATTTCCTTCGTAGGACCTTCGAAGAGCATTTTGTCATGAGTTATTCATATGTTGAACAATTGTAATTCATTATTTGTTTACTTATCATAAAATTAACTTCTAAAATTATTTGTCTTATTTTTTGGACAAAACTCCTTCTTCAAATAGTATTTTTGTCTCAAATAACAAGTGCAATAGCTACCGCCGGATATCACTCCTCAGCAACGTCTATAAACTTTTCGAGAGGATGCTGCTAAAACGTCTCTCATCTGTAATTGAAGACAAACTGATACCTCAACTAACCGGATTCGGAATAGCACGCTCCTGCTCAGACCATGTCCTACTCCTAACACAACTTAATGAAGATGGCTTTGAAAAGGGTTTAGTTACTGGAGTAGTTTTCGTTGACCTGACTGCAGCGTGTGACACGATCAGCATAAAAAAACTCCTTCCTAAAGTATACAACATTACGTGGGATATCGGTTTCATAAAAATAGACTACGATCCACTCAGCAATAAGCAATTCTACGTAAGCTTTCAGAATTAAAAAAGCCGTCCTCGAAAACCAAAAAATTTACTACCACAAGGAAGTGTTCTTGCCGCAGCATTATTTAACATCTAAACCAATGATCAACACCTGGACAACCGTTGTGTGTCCTTTATCTACGCTGATGATCTAGACCTAGCTGCTCAACATGTGACTTTTGGGGCCATTGAGGGTAGATTTAGAACAGTTCTTGAATCCCTTGGAACCTACTACAAGCAGAATGACAGCATGCCGAAGCCATAACCCTTATAACCCACGGCCTCAATTACCTGCTTCATATATTATAATCTCTGTCTTCCTCTACAGTTCTTACCTTCGACTGTTCCCTCCACTAACAAATTAACCAATTCAGCATTTCTCAAAATTTTACCTACCAGCCTGTCTCTTCTTCCTGTAAGCTTCTTCCATAAACTTCTTTTCTCACCCATCATTTCCAAAACGCGTTAATTTTTACTTTGTCTGTCCACCTAATTTTCGGCATTCTTCTCTAGCACCACATTTCAAATGCTTCAATATTCATCATTTCCGGTATTCCTAAAGTCCGTGTTTCGCTACCGTAAAGTGCTGTGCTCCACACATCGAGTTTTAAAAAGTTCTTTCTAATTGCTAGATCATTATTTCAAACTAAAACGTTTCTCTTTTTCATGAAGGATCTTTTTGCAAGTGCTATTCTGCTTTTAACATCATTCCTGCTTCGACCATTAGTTGTAATTTTGCTTCCCAAGTAACAGAACTCACTCACTTCTCCTATTGCATCCGATCCAATTTTTATATTTAATCTGCTAGTATTGGTATCATTTCTGCTACATTTCATCACTTTTGTTTTACATTGATTTATATTCAGTCCGAAATCTTCCTTAGGTATTTTGTTCATTCCATTCAAAAACTTCTCAATATCCTCAGCCATCTCTGCTAACAAGACAATGTCATCAGCAAATCGTAGCATACTGATTTTTTTCCCCTGAAATCTTATGCCACATGGAAAATTTTCTTTGACTTTCTTCAGTCTTTCTTCTACATACAAGTTGAATATTAACGGGGATAGACTACAACCTTGTCTCACACCCTCTTTAACTGATGCATGTCTCTCGTGATTCTCTACTTTTATTACAGCCACTTGATTCTTATATAGTGTATAGAGTATTCTTCTATCTCGATACTTTAGACCTGACTTCTTTAAAATTTTGAACTTCTTGTCCCACCTAACATTAACAAAAGCTTTTTCTAAATCAACAAATGCCATAAAAGTATCTTTGTTTTTCTTGATCCGCCCTTCAAGTATTAATCTTAAAGTCAGAATTGCTTCCCTTGTACAGCGATTTTTCCTAAACACAAACTGATCTTCACCTACTATCTCCTCTACTACCCTTTCTATCCTTCTGTATATCATTCTGATCAGTAATTTTGAAGCATATGATATTAGACTAATGGTGCCATAATTCTCACATTTGTCGGCTTTTGCTTTCCTTGGAAGTGTGAAGATGATATTTTTATTAAAATCATTTGCAATTTCTCCTGTTTCAGTACTTTCTGATATCACCTTTAATTATCTTTCGATTCCTTCCGCTCCTAGAGTTTTAAGAAGTTCTGCAAGGATCACGTCAATTCCATCTCCCTTTTTTGCTTTCAAGTCATTCAGAGATTTATTAAATTCTGTCCTCAAAACAGGATCTCCTAAGTCAGCAATGTCTACATCGCCTTACTTTTCCAATACACTATTGTTCAAGTCATCCCCAACATACTGTTTCTCTATGTATTCCTTCCATCTGTTAGCTCTATCTTCTGACCTTGAAAGAGGTTTCCCATCGGCAGGTTTAATGTTCATACCTCTTTTATTCATTTCTCCAAAATTCTGTTTGATCTTTCTATATCGAACATCTACTTTACCTGCTACCATTTCCTTTTCTACTTCTTGACACTTTTATTGTAGCCATTATTCTTTTGCTATTTTGTATTTCCTATATCTTTGATTTCTAAATTGCCTGTACTGCTCTCTTCCCGCTTCATCCTGAGCAATTTTGCACCTCCTCCTCTGATCCATCAGCTCCAAAATTTCTTCTGTGATCCAAGGTTTTCGGGCAGCTTGTTCCCTAATGCCTAATGTTTCTTTACCACATTTCATTATTTCGGTCATTAATGCATTCCATTCGTCCTCGGTTGAGCTCCTTTCAGAGTTCCTTCTTAGACCTAAGTCTACCATTTCTGCAAATTTTTCTCTTGTGCTAGATTGTTTCAGTTTATTCACTTCCGGTCTGTTCTGTTTATGCTGCTTCCTTATTTACTTGAATTTCAGCCTGCACTTCATTACTATCAAATTATTGTTCGATTCTATGTCTGCTGCTGGGTTCGCTTTGCAGTCTAGAAATTGATTGCTGAATCTGTTTGACCATGATATAATCTAGCTGATATCTGCCTGTATCCCCAGGACTTTTCCAGGTGTATATTCTTCTTGCGTGGTTCTTAAACAGTGTGTTCGCACTACTAGCTTATATCTTTCACAAAATTCTAGCAACCTGCTTCCTCATTCATTTCTTTCTCCTACACCAAAACTTCCTACAGTATTCCCCTCTTTTCCTTCTCCCACTATTGCATTCCAATCACCCTTGATTATTAGTTTTTCTTCCCCTTTCACATATTGGATTAATTCTTCGGTTTTAGCTTATATTTTTGTCTATTTCATCATCATCTTCCTGTGACGATGGTATATAAACTTGTACTAATGTGGTTGGGACGGGATTAGTTTCTAACCTCATCAAAATAATACTGTCATTAAACTGTTCATAATACAGTAACTCACCCATTTTCCTACTTTCTGGTTCATTACAAATCCTACACCAGTGACTCCATTGACAGCTTGTGTGATAATTATCCTGTGTTCCCCAGACCAGAAATCCTGTGCGTCCTTCTATTTAATCTCACTAATCCTAACAACATCTAACTTAAGTTGTTCCATCTCCCTTTTTAAGTTTTCTAACCTACCTGCCTTATTCAGACATCTAACATTCCACGCTCCGACTCGTAGAATGTTTCTAGCCATTCTGATGACTCCTCCCTGAGCAGTCCCCACCTGTAGATCCGATTGGGGGACTATTTTACCTCCGTAATGTTTTACCCAGGAAGAAGCCATCAGGATATATGTTATTTGAGGGGGTTACTTGTCCTCGGGATACCCTTTGGGTGTTTAATGCAGTGTTTTCCCGTTGCCTTCTGCATCTCTATGCCGTTGATCATTTCTGATTCATCCGCCTTTAGGGGCCTTTTCCAACCCCAAGGGTAAGAAGGTGACCTGAACCGCTCCCCGCTCTTCCGCCCTCCTTTCGTAGGCTGTTGGCAAGCAGTGTGTGACTCCATATACTGGGAATCTTTCAGTCGCCAGAGCCTTGTCCGTGCAAACAGGGTGCACTACGTGACGGAGAGGTTGACATTTGGTTGCAAAAGACTAGTACATTCTCTCCCAAATCGTAACACCCACCTGTAGACATACACCGGGAAATTTCCACCATCTTGGCAAGCCTTAAAGTGAAGGAAGACGTACGACACCCCTACATAGATATACACCTGGGCCATCGATACAAAAGTCCCGATCAAGCATGATGCGAACTTCAAAGTCACCCCCTGGAGATCCAAGCAATTAATGATTATTGGATTGTGAGAAGAAATTACAAAAAGATTTCGAGTGGATCAAGCCAAAAGACGGTCTACCACCTGAGTCTGAAGAACCATGGGCCATATGGAAATCGCTAAACAGGCTTCGAGTTTGAGATAACGCTGCAAAGAAACATTTCCCTCTTGTGGATACCTTGTAGAAAATCGATATCTATTTATCGTCATACACTATTTGAAATTCTATGTCACAGCATGTATACCGTTAAACATTGCTAAAAATCATTAGGTGGAAAATGTTTTTATAAGTGTTTCATATACTCTCTGTCTCACACATTACTGTGAATAGGAGCCTATTGATATAAACGTTTAACTAACAGGGGTGAGATAGCGCTATATATCAATTACGGAAGGCAAGCATTTACCACCACTTTGTAACTCTCTCAGTGATCTCAACAGTTTTTATTTTTTTTCAGTAGATACTATATCTTGTTGTCAGGACATACCTGTATTACCAGACAACAAATGAATAAAGTGTAAAACTTTCAGACCAATCGGTGATCGACACATCAATGGAGAGAATGATATGCAAATAACATCACAAATGCTTGTGAGCAAATAAAACTGAATTATAGGATGTAGTTGATGATATGAAACTCAGCAATTTAGTCACGATAAGGACACATTTCATTAATAGTTTAATTACAATAAAATTAATCCCCAAAATAACTTTCTAGCAGTCTGTCTTCACTTCTGATCAATAACACTGAGATCTATGTTGCACACAAAGGTAGCTGAAATAGTCTGATTAGTCAATCATGATGGAAAAGTTATTCTAGAGACTGCCTTGTAAGCCCAAAAGTTAAATCTTACAAGAAGATGAACTTACAAAACAACAATATGATATAATATATTTATTTTATGATGTGTTGTGAGTGAGATGAAACAAAAAATTAAATACAATATGTATTTACTTATATATAATTACGAAGTCTTTCTCGGCGTTGACAATACAAGTAATGCTCTCGGGTGACTAGCCCAGTTATAGAAGTGTTATAATAGTCACACAATATTTCGGCACTCTGAATCGTTGGCGCCATCTTCCGGTGAAGTGAGGTCAGGAACATGCGAAGCTGCTGAGCTAGACCAGATTCCCGCTGCTAACCTCTGATTGGTCGGCTGTGGAACCAGTCGTAGCAGGGGTCAAATCTCGATGCGGCTTGAATCGATGCCAAGGTGGAGTTACGGCTAGATTTGATGTCCTTTTTCACATGACATATTCACCAACGTTGCCTAGAACATGCACGACACGTTCGTCTGGGGCAGAAAGAAAAGTCTGCGGTGGCGGAACACAGTCTAGAACATGGCCATGGTTTTGATTTCGAAAATACCAGAGTACTGGCGCATACTGGTAGCTTCTGGAATAGCATCCTTACAGAAGCAGTAGAAATTCGTCTCGCGTCTAACCTCGTCAAACGCGACAGCGGCTACCAGCTGAGTGAAGCCTGGACGCCAATCATCAATACTATACGTCGACAGCGCGACCGAGACGCATTACACGGCGCGTCCAGATCAACGGAAAGTTCGGTAGTAACATAAGCGAGCAATTTGTTGCTCTGGCATTAATGATCAGCTTATGGGTAAGTTTTTGCCTTCTGACTTTTCCTTCTACCGAACGATGAGTTACTACGAGGCAGGACCCCGGCTACCATTGGTTACAAATCTGACCAATCACGTGGCAGCATGGCTCAATATGAGGCCCGCAACGGATTCGTGTTGACTCATCAGTTGGACAAACAATTTATCGTGAAGGCTTTGTTTTCGGATATCTTCTTCGAAGGAGCGGTGATTTTAAGCCCATCCGCTATATGTCATGTGAAAAAGGACATCAAATCTAGCCGTAACTCCACCTTGGCATCGATTCAAGCCGCATCGAGATTTGACCCCTGCTACGACTGGTTCCACAGCCGACCAATCAGAGGTTAGCAGCGGGAATCTGGTCTAGCTCAGCAGCTTCGCATGTTCCTGACCTCACTTCACCGGAAGATGGCGCCAACGATTCAGAGTGCCGAAATATTGTGTGACTATTATAACACTTCTATAACTCGGCTAGTCACCCGAGAGCATTACTTGTATTTACTTATACTTCTCACATACAAGTTGTACCATTAACACTAAAAAATTTTATTACAATATTATTATTATCCTCATCAGATTCTGGTAAGTTCTTGTCTTAGAAGCATATAGTCCAATGATGAACTGGGTGTCCATTGGGTTACAGAAACAATACTAATGTGCATATCATCCAGTGTTTGCACTGTAGCTATATTATAGCCACGCTGCTCTTTGTTCGCTAAAATATCCACAAATTCTGTATAGAATCTCGAAACTAGTTAGCTCCACTTCTTCTTGACAGTCAAGGCGCCGGGTGATGCGGGTTACGCACTGATGAGGTTCCTTCAAGACGAATCGCCTAAGAAGATACCGTGGGAAGTAAGAGTATTTGGATAAAAACATACTATTTTCAACCCGGCAACCGTTCGGTGGAATACGGTGTAATTGCCGAGTGGAAATTCGGTCTGGATGCAAGCAGTTTTGAATAAGTTGGACACTACTTCCAATACTTGGATCAGCTCTTTTCATTCGTCATACGTTAGTGTTACTTAATAGTGCCCCACTTTTTCGAGCACAACATCAAGTTAAAAATCGTGTTTAGATGATAACCGTATCGTCGAATGGTTTTAATCACGTGCGTTCAGCTGATACACTGACGTGACCACAAAATGAAGGAAGACTAATTGGGTGGTTTATATTCCCGAACACTTGAGCGGGACTGTCATTTGACGTCACTTGTGGTGAGGGTTTTCAATGGTGGCCGCCAGGTGTCAGCAGCGAACAGCAGTAACTCCAATCTGTGTGTCTCGCGTGCTGGATATACTAGAATTTTGGATGGTCCTTGAAATTTCTCATTTGTAATGACAGCAATACACGGTAGACCGGAAGTTAGCGACAGCAACGACAAATAACTAATTTATAAATTCATCAAATCACAACCATCTTTACCATTTAGGAACATTTGCTCCTGGTACCAAACTGTTCACATCATCTTCATCTCATTTCTTCCACATCACAATCCTCTCAGCTATTCAATAACATTTGCCCAAGTACCATGCAGGTTCAAGAGCCTTTCTTAATATATGTTGCAATGACATATTTTGGATAGAGTTGCCGTGTTACCATTTTATATCAAGGTAATTTCCGTTTAGACAGCAGCTGCTTATCTGTGTAAGTTGCTTGCAGAATTATATCGATTCAACTCCACCTTTTTTCAGCCAATCAGGACTACTTTCTCTATTGGGGTGCAATGCCCCCTATCTGACAAAACACTTCTGATTAAGGACCATTGGCTAACATGGTCATCAAACTGATGTCAAAACCAACTTTTTCATAGGAAACCCCCACACATCTACAAGCATCTAAAATATCACCACAGGTGCAGACACTAGCTCTATTAGGCATAAGATAATATCCAAACCTGGTCTGTGGTAAATTAATAGGTCATTCGAATATGAAAGTGGCTGTTTGCATATTTTATCCACCCAGGTCTCATCACCTATAGTCTAGTACCGGTTTGTGGTCACGGTCAGCTTAGGTTCCACACCTGAGAATTCTTCAACCAATACCCTTTATAACATCACTATACGCCATATACAGCACCCAATACTTTTCAAATTTTCCAGTGACATCCAGCCCAAATCCTGTATTGTGACAGTTGTTGAAAGTGTTCCACCAACAAATCTAGCGGCCCTCCCTTTCACCCTGCATTTGATGTACAAAAATGTTGACACCATATTACACCTCTATATTCAAGTAATGGTCTGACAGTTTGTTTGTTATCCAAGGCCTTCGCTTCACAGGTAGATCATGTCATCACGAATTATGCCCCAAAGTATATGTGGCGAACAACGTGAGAAAGACAGTTCGTATTCCAACACAAACGGCAAAAACTGTAAACGGTACAGTGAAATGGAATTGTGCGTAGCTCAGTACAACTACTGGCACCAGTCATAGGATCGAAATGGTGGGGCAATACTCTCCTTACTTTTCATCAAGCAGACGAGTTAGATTATGTTCAAAAATAGCACCATAAGCCTGAGTGTTTACACCAAACATATTGTTTATAACACTTAATTGATTATATGCTCCATCAAAACATAGATCACCACCATATTTCTCCCACACCACAACCCTCCCTGTCATTCAGTAACATGTGCCCAGGTACCACGAGCTGTAGTAGGCATTCGACTATCAGACACATATCATAACTCCCATATTCATACTAGGTCCCACACACAAATCCATACGTCACCACACGCACGCACACACAAACATAAGTGGAGGAACAGCAGATCATACATACAGACAGACGAGTTAAATGAAGGTATCACCATATTTACGCATACATACTCTGAAAGAGAGAGGCATAGACACACACACACACACACACATTTCCGTACCTACAGCTGGCTCTACACAACAAACAGCATCAATCATGGCAGTTAAAAAGTGAGACAGAAATCTCCTGGCTCATGACTGGTCAAAAAATAATCAGTAACATGTGTTACATCTACCAAACTCTTCACATCACATCACATCAATATGCGGACGGGTATATCGTGTTTCGAGGTCGGTATACGGATGCATATAACCGCTTTCGATCGCGATGAAAATACGGAAATCGATCGTGGTCCCGAAAAACCGGTAACCGGCAATCAGTCACGGCTCGGAAAATCCGGTAATACGTCACGGCCCGCGATTTTAGGTCCTGTTTATTACGGTATTTCTGTTCGCAGAGGTCATAGGAGCCAACTACATGTCGAAATTTCACCACTGTTTCTACGGAGAGTATGTACTCGTCCATTTCACTGTCCTGTTTACAGTTTGCTGAAGATTGTGCTGGGGTACGAACTATCTTTCACACATTGTTCACTTTATGTCTTTCAGGACATAAATCGTGAAGACAGGATGTACCTGAGAAGCGAAGGACTTAGGTTACAAACCTACAGTCAGTCCATTGCCTGTATATAGTGGTGTAATATGGGGTCCACATTTTTTGTTCATCAAATACAGGCGGGAAGAGAGGGGAGCTAGCTCTGTTTTTGGAATACTTTCATAAACTGACTTAATATCTGGGCTGGATGACACTGGAAAATTTGAAGAGTATTGGGTGCTGTATATGGCGTATAATGAGGTTATAAAGGATATTGGTGGAAGAATTCTAAGTGGTGAATGGAGCCTTAGATGAACATGACCACAATCTGGCACTAGACTTTAGGTGAGGAGACCTGGGTGAACAAAATGTGCAAATACCTCATTCATATATGAATGACCTAACAATTTACGACAGACCAGGTGTGCACGTCTGCAAATGTGGTAACATTTTAGATGCTTGTCGGAGCGTCAGGGAATAATATGAAAATATTGGTTTTGATTTCACTTTTATGACCATGTTAGCTGAGATGGTGTTATAATTATATCGATTGCACTGGTTAGTTGAACAAATCATGCATCTACCAAAAAAGTCATACTTGGTCTTGAATCTGAAGATTGGCGTCAGATGGTTGGGGGAGGGGGATACAACCCAATAGAGAACTCTCCTGGGTCCTAATTGGATGAAAAAAGTGTAGTAGTATCGACACAATACTGCAAGAAACTTAAATAGACAAGCAGCTGCAGTTTATAGAAAAATTACCTTGATATAAAATGGTAACTGGGCTACACTATCAAAAAAATTGCCTTACAATCTGTATTAAAAAAGGCTCTTGAATCTGCTCCTATCTTTGTTGTACTAAGGTACACGTGACACTATGGCTGAGAGGATTGTTATGTGGAAGATATGAGATGATGCTGTTGTGAACAATGTGGAATCTGGGCCACTGTTCCTAAATGGCAAAATCGGTTGAGATATGACGAATTTAAAAATTAGGTATGGTTAGCGGCTGTCTTTAAGTTCCCCGTCTATCGTGTATTGCTGTCGTTATGCTTGAGAAATTTAAACGAAAATCCGAAATTGTAGTATTTCCAGCAAGTGAGACAAGCAGATTCAGGTTACTGCTGTACGCTACTGACACTTGGCGGCCGCCATTGGCAACCCCACCACATGTAATATATAAACCCTCCAACTTGACCGGCGTGATTCTGTACTCATGTCTGGTAAAATAATATTATTTTCGTCAATGTATAAGCTGATCCCTGGTGATTCAAAGCGTTTGACGGTAGGTTATTCGTCTATATACAAATTTGAACCTGTTGTAGTGCTCGAAAAAGTTGGACACAACAAATTAACACCAACGTTTGACGAATGGAACGAACTGATCCAAATATTGGAAGTGGTGTTCGACTTATTCAACACTGCATGCACCCAGACCGAAGTTCTACTCGGCGAGCCACCGTCTCCTACCGAACGTTTCCGGGGGTGAAAATAGTATGTGGTGTCTTCCCAGCGGTGCGTCTTCGAGTAACCTCTTGTGGTGGATGGTAACGAATTTTGAGCTATAATTACTATAGCTGGGCGAAAGTTAATTACAGGCAGCCAAAGATGAATCCAGGGTAGTTAAAACAGAGAGTAAAAACAGTTAGAGGCTCTGCAATGCAAGCACACGAGCTGTAGCATTGGGAGGAATATTCTATGGAAAGAAATTGTCACTATGGATTCTATGGACGGGGAAGTTGGGCAAAACTGAGATGGACGAGCGTATTGGGGTCGTCCTGATCAGAGCTGGTCGAAGAGGTCGATTCTGGTGGAACCTGGATGGATTAGGAAGTCTGGACAGCTATATAGCTATGGAGCAATATTGTGATGTAGGGAGGCGAGCCACAGTCTGCAGGAGAAGCTGTCGACGACTACAGCAGCCATTATAACTGTTGGTAGAGAGCCATTGAAGATTATGGAATGTGGAATGCAATTAATAGGTTCAAGCAATGGGAGTCAGAGTCTGCAAATATGCAAAGGGTGTTAGGCATGTTATTATTGTAAATAACTGATGTAATAAATTGTACATATGCGAAAACCTTTTACTGAGAGATTTATTTATAAGTACTATTGCTCTCATGACTAAGATTCTTAATTATAAGTTTCCATCGGGAGCTGCAAGGCGAAAATAAAAATTTTGATCGTCCACTAGAGCAGGATTTGAAATAGTGTGGCGTCAGACAAGTGAGGGTAGCACTTATCCAGTAAGGTATAAATTAGAGAATAAATAAGAAGATTGCGAGACAAAAATTACAACTTCAGTATAAGAGTGTTACAGGATCGGCGCAGTGGCCTTCTTTTGCCATTCAGAAGCAGCAGGCAGAAATGGAGTGTAATAATCAGCACAACAGGACACAGCAGAAAAGAGTTAAAGGCCTCTGGGAGTAGCTGAGCTGAGGAGAGCTGCATCGACCATACGAAAACAGTGAATCTTAGCAAATATGCAAAACAGTGCGGGTAATTTTGTTGGCGCCAGTGGCGAGAGTTATGTGAAAAGGGAAAAACGTGAGTTGATTTTGCGGAAGTAATTAAGTTAATTTCTAATACCCTTTTGTGGCGAAAAAGTGATGAGTGGTGCATTTCTTGATGATTGCGAAACTGCGTTCAGCATTGTTGTGGAGGAAGAACAGGAGATACTATTATAGTTTGTGAATTCTTGGATCGGCGGTACAGCTAGACAGCGGATACTTACACGGGAACGAGTAAAAGAATGGAAGGCTGTGAGAGTGACAGTAGGGGAGAATTTCGGACTCAAATGGACAGTTGACCTTTATGCAAGTCATAAAACGAACTGGAGAGATTGCCGCAGATTGGCCGAGTGGGTTAGACGGAATTTTGCATGAATTAAGAGAACCAACAAAAAAATGAATTAAAAGGGAGTGAATTAAATGGAGATTTGAAATTAATTCATAATCTGAGCCGCGCTGTGTTCACAAACGGGCTAATCGACGAAAAGATTGTAACATTTCTGAGAGCACGAGGAACGGAGTTAACTTTTCGGAAACCATTGAAATTGCACTGTTGGAGAAAATTATAATTTTGTCGATCAGAGAAAAACAACATGCGGAATTGAACAGAGATAAGGGGGGAGGTTGGAATCGAAGGAATGAAGGAAGACCGGTAATTTGTTGAATTTTTGGTGGGAAAAATCACAACGCAAAACATTGCATGGCAGCTGCAAGAATACGTGAAGTGGAACGCACAGCAAGCGTGCGTTGCCAGTGGAGCAAGGAATTTCAGCCTAACGCAAGGGAGAGACACGCTACGGCGCGAGTTTGTAAACACGCTGACAGCAGGCATGTCGACAGGGAACGCGACGAAGTGGTGATAGAAATGCGACGATGGATAAATGGGCCTTTAAAATTAGGAGCCATAAATTACCAAGAATTTAAAGACAACTGCCGAAGAGATGTAAATCTAGGGAATCCTTGGTCCTGTGAACGGCGTAAATTATCGAGTTACACAGGAGAGTGTCGAGGCTACAAGCCAATGAAATGTAGCAAATGTCAGGGTTTGGGACATGACCCACGAGATTACAATCCGTGTTCATGTATAGATTAAGTGCGTGGATTGCATAATGATAGCAGAAGTTCGGGAAACTAAGGGCGAGCGGAACTGTGCATTCGAGTACCGTTCGGAGTCAGAAGTTGGAAGAAGAGGACTGCAACCATCAAAACCAAAATTTCTACACTGAGTAGAAATGCGAGGAAAGTATCGACGGGAAAATTAAATTTTTAGTAGATACTGGCAGTTCCTCGTCTGTTGTGAAGTCGGAGCGCATAGGAGGTAGCTTTAAGAAAAACATGATGCCTGGATTCACGGAAAACCCTATATTTACGGAAGGCGCGATATTGGTCACTCTGATAGCTGAACGAGAGCTGAAAATGTGTCGTAGGGTGCAAGTGGTTCCTACAGGAGTATCAAAACTTTACGATGTAGTTTTTGGTCGTGATTGGTTGAAGAAATACAAGGCCATCATAGGGTGTATCATTGAGAATTCACTGATACACCCTTAAGATGCAGATTGAAATTGAGGAGGTCGCCAGGCTGCGACAGAAGGAATAATTACAAAAGGAAACAATGGCACAGGATTGTATTCGAGTGGGTGCGCGACAGGAAAAAATAGTCGGACCTGCAGTTAAAGGGGTTCAGGAAAATACAGAAGCAAATTTATGGAAGCAAGAATTAGATGCAGATGTATTAGTTCCAGAAGCACTTGTGAATGTGCGCACTGCAAAATGTATCCTGCTGTGTTAAATGTCTCTGAAACAGAGATCGAGGTTAAGGCCGAGAAATGTGAGAGGCCACATGAAAATGTCAAGTTGCGGGCAGCCGCATCGAAGCAAAAGTTTCCACCGCAAGAGCGAAGTATACTAAGTGAAGACGGTTCTTGTGTAGAGTATATGGCGAAATAGTCTACTAGAATGTTATGTACAAGTCAAAAAGAAATTTTCCATTTGGAGAATGGTTCACTACAGTACAACGGCAGCCTAAAGCACGAAATACGTCGGAAGCTAGCAGCCACGGAGATGATAGAAGCGGAAGAATGACGCTTGAAGCTAAAGAAGAAGGTATTACGTGCAACATATCAACACTACTTTCTTTTGACACAAGAAGCAGTGGAACAGGAAATCCCATGGAAGACTGGATGGGGAAGAAGAAATGAATAATTTCGGCAGAAATGCATGACCTAAAAGGAAGCAATTGATCTGCGAGGAAGCAGAAAATAGCCGACGCTGGCAACAGTAGGGAAGAAGGAATCAATGCAGTCGTTAAGACGATAAATATATACGGGCTTAGAAGAGACGCCACATGCAGAGATATTACAATGCAGGGCACGCGTCAAGATATATACGTCGTCAGAAGAGTGAAAATTGCGAGCAAGCGGAAGAGAAACGCCACATGCATAAGTGTTAAAATATACACTTCTTGGAACGGAGATTACGCCGTCATTAATAAATAATATACATGTGAACGTAGAGGAAACGTCACAGGCAACAGTAAATGAAAATGGTAGTGATAGGGGAAATACATCACAGAAAATACTGAAGCAAATGCCTTGTGAGCCTAGATGGCTAAATCAGAAGAGGATAGTTCTAGAATTAACGGGGATTAAACAGAGTTCCCATAGTTAAAAGACGAAGATACGCCGGAAAAGCGGTCAAATACCAGGTAATGAGACTAAATAGGTATCACCGACGATGTTACATAAGTTGAAGAAAGAAGATAAAATCTCATGGAAAAGTGAAAAAAAAAGTTACAGCGGCGTCGAGTGGAACCAGCCGACGTGTCATGAAGGAAGGAAACATGGAAAACATCGGAGATTTAATACACAAGAAGCTAATAAGCAGAAGAAAAAGAAGGTATGAATCAGTATAGACAAAAGAGGAAAAATTATTCTACAGAAGAAATAAGAAGAGACGAAGGAAACGATGAAGAAAACGCAGCAAAAGAAGAAAGGAAAGAAACTGCAAGATGCAGAAGTACAGGAAAGCCTTGTTAAAAATTGCGACCGCTGCATACAATAATCCACCATATACGGGGACGGAGAGTTCACCTCATTTGTTAAACTATAAAAGGGGAAGAACAAATTATAAAATAATGCCGATGCGCATAACTAAAGAAGCATTGTCGTGGAGGAAACCAGGAATTTTAGAGCATAACTGTCTGACAAGTAAGGCGCAGAAGAGCGGTATCTATGAAGATTCCGTTTTTTTTTTTTTTTTTTTTTTTTTTTTAAACAGTTTAACGTCCCTTTTTAACAACGTGGTCTTTAGAGACGGGAAAGGATGGGGGCAAGGAATGGGAAGGAATTCGGCCATGGCATTTTGAAGGAAGCATTCCGGCATGAAGATTCCGAATTTTGTAATACGCGGAAAGAAGAACCGGTTGGAAACAGTAAACATGAATAAAATAATAAGGTTTTATTAGTGACTTGTAGGCGAGAGAACATAGCTTCCACGGCGCGAAGCCTTGGTAATTCAGATCGCAACTTATGCAAAAGACAAATTTTGATGACAAGTAACGACACCTATGCAAGGTCAGAACGTGGTTGAAGAATAAGATAAACTAATTTCTGGACAACTACGAGTGGGACTAACGCGGAAACATGTAGTCACCATAATAGAGCGAAGTGAAGGAGAAAAATACACAATGTATACCAATAAAAAATAAATAGTGGGTACAAATTAGTGTATAAAAATATTGGTTTGTAGTAAAATGAAATGTGTAACAATAAATAAAGACAGAGTGTGAAGTGTTGTTAATAAAAGGTAACGCAAGATAGTTAGTCTACAGTGGATGTGAAAGAGCATATATTAAGGGAAAAATTGTACGAAGCTGTATTGTAAAAACTTTACGAATTTTCCAGAAACCTGTGAGGAAGCAGAACTACCTGGCGGACGAAGCAAGAAAGCGCAGTTACAACATTCAGATAGAGAGGAAAGGAGGACGTAAATGCTGTTGTTAGGGTTTTAGTATGTTAGGAAAATACACAAGCCAGCAGCAAGGAGGACGTGAGAGGGTTCGTCTCTACAGCAAGAAGACCGAGACTTAATCAGCAGGGAAGCGAGAGGAAGGCCGTCGCGTAATCGGCACGGTCAAACAATCTTTAAGTGACGCAGAGAGGGGCATGGCTCGGACGAGGCGTTGACGTCACGAAAGGAAGCATCAGCCGGAAAAACAGACCGCGAGGCGGCAGCGAAACAAGACACGTGTGCGCTGGGCGTATGTCAATGGCAACGAAGAGCGAGGTAGTAAAGCGTCGCAGAACGGGCGAAGAAGACGGCAACTGAGCCATCACGCACACAACAATTATTATATACACATACATATAACTTCAATAATGAGTAAGAAAGGAAAAAAAAAAAACAGAACTATGTATCTATAGAGGAGGAAGGTGGGGAATCACTTTGAAGGGGAAAATAGAAGGATAGAGTGAGATAATAGTTAGGCGACAGAGAGGAACAGTCAAGTAATTTGGTCAGGGCATGTAGTGGATGGGCAAGGAATTTTGTGCTATAGTTACTAAAGCTGGGCGAAAGTTGATTTCATGCAGACAAAACGAATACAGGGTACTTACAACAGAGAGTCAAAACAGTTAAATGCTCTGGAAAGCAAGATCACAGACAGCATTGACTTCTAAGTGGGTCAGATAGTCAGCAGAATTGAACTGTAGCGAGACGCCATTGGGAGGAAGATTGTGGGGAAGAAATTATCAATATTGGCTAGAGTTCCACCCCACTATGGATTCTATGGAGGGGGAAGTTGAACAAAAATGAGATGCACGAGCGAATTGGGGTTATACTGGTGAGAGCTGGTCGAAGAGGTCCAGTCTGGTTGAAGCTGGTTTGATTATGAAGTCTCTACAGCTGTGGAGCTATAGAGCAATGATGTGATGTAGAGAGGCGAGCCACAGTCTGCAGTAGAAGCCGTCGACAACTGGAGCAGCCATTATAACAGGTGGTAGAGACCATTGAAGATTGTGGAAGGCAATTAATATGATCAAGCAATGAGAATTTGAGTCCACAAAAGGAAAAAGGGAGTTAGGTATGTCATTATTGTACATAACTGATGTAATAAATTGTACATATATGAATACCTTTTACTGAGTGTTTCATTTATAAGTAATACTGCTCACCTACAAATTATAAGTTCACCTCGGGAGTGGCAAGGCCATAAGAAAAAAAAGTTCGCTCGTCCACCAAACTCATCAGGGTGCAGCCTGCAGTGACCGGCACCGGGACCGGCGCAGTGACTGTCAACAAGAAGTGGGGCTACCTAGTTTCGAGACTCTATACAGAGTTTGTGGACATTTTAGCGAACAAACTGCTAAGTGACTATCATGTGGCTCCACTGCAAACAATGATTAAAATGCATATGAATAATGTTTGTGAAGTCCAATTGCCACCCTATTCATCATTGTACTAAATACTTTTAAGACAAGATTTACTAGTATCTGATGAGGATAATAATAATAACGTAATTAAAAAAATGGGTGATGATGTTACTACTTGTATGTGAGAAGTATAAATAAAAACATATTGTATTTAATTTTTTGTTTTATTTCACCCACCACACATTAAAAAATAATTATATTATATCATGTTGTTGTTTTGTAAGTTCATGTTCATGAACAAACTAACTCTTTGGGTTACAGGGCAGTCTCTAGAATAACTTTTCCATCATTATAGACCAATCAGAGGATATCAGCTATCTTAGTATGCATCATAGAGCTCAGTGTTAGAGATCAGAAATTATGACAGACTGGTAGAGAGATGGTTTAGAAGTTATTTTTATTGTAATTAAACAATTAATGAAATTTATCCTTATTGTGACTGAAGTACTGAGTATCAAATCATCAACTACATATTTTAAATCAGTTTTCATTGCTCACAAACATTGGTGATGTGATTTGCAAATCAGTCTTTCCGTTGATGTGTCGACCACAGTATTGGTCCGAAAGTTTTACACTTTTTTTTATTTGTGGTCCGGTAATACAGGTATGTGCTGACAACCAAAAGCAGTATCTACTGGGAAAAAATACCTGTTAAGATCACTGAGAGTGTTATAAAGTGGTGGTAAGTGCATGCTTTCCGAAATATAGCCCTATCCCTCCCCTGTTAGTTAACCGTTTATATCAATAGCCTCATATTCACAGTAATGTGTGAGACAGAGAACATATGTTTACCATATAAAAGTATATTCCATCTCATGAACTTTAGCAATGTTTAACGTTATAGATAGAATTCCAAAAAGTGTATGACAATAAATGGATATTGAGTGATGTATTAGGAGCGGGGGGGGGGGGGGCAGTATGTGAGGGCAAGAAAGGCCCATGACACATATGAAATAAAACCACAAGTATTGAATGATGTATTATTATGCAATAAAAATAAAAATTTTTTTTAATAAATCTGTATCATTTAACAATAAATTATGTTTTTTATTTAATGGAAACCATACCCCTAAATTTTTTATAATTCTTGTGTATGATGGAATAGAATTATATCTTTATTACGAGTATGAAATACTAGAAATGAATGGATAATAGGGTTTATAACTGATATGTTACAAGAGGCGTGTTGGGTATTATTGAAAGACATGAAACAGATGAAATAGAGCTCTCTGTGTGTATAAGGAACACATTGGCGACAAGGATATTGGAAGGGAATAAATGGCCATTAAGTAGCACCGAATATTCACCAAAATGCCATCACATGTCATGTTAAGAGCATGACCATCGAGGTTAATAAGACAATTTGGAGCGCGTAGAAAAAAATGGCACCTAGATATATACGAAAAAATGACCTTACATACTGTACAACGAACAGTCGCAAAGGTGATTGAAGGGAGGGAGGTGTGGTTTTCAAGTAGGGACTTGTTATTTCAGCCAAAAATACCATTTGTAGAAGAAAACAACGTTTTTTATCCAAGATATATGAAAAATATCTTTAGAAATTAATATTATGGTAATTAAATATTAAATGAATTATAACAAAAAGTCGCAGTGGTGTATGACATATAGAGTAGAGGAGGAGGTTGGATTTAAAGTAAGGACATGTTATTTGATTCTAAAATACTATTAACAGAAGGAAACAATGAGGTTTGTCCAAAAAATATGAAAAATGATTTTACAAGATTATTGATTATAATTAATCAATTAATGAATTATAATAGTTCGATATATAAATAACAGATGATAAATGCTCTTCCAAATTCCTTGGAAGAAATTTATGGGGTTGGGAATAACGAATGTTAACAGCAAGTAGTAAGGAGCCGCATTCCCTAATAATACGCTGAAAATATTCTTGACAGACGGTGCGTAGCGATGGCCGTCGGCGTGAGCTACTTAGCGACAGTCCGAAAAAGCCTGCGTTGTCTCGCGATCCTTGTGGAAAAGTCTGAGAACCCGCTGTTTGCCTGCTGCTATGTCGTGTCAGAAAAACTCAGATTGAGGTTGCTGCTGTCACCTGGCGGCGCGTCCTAATTATCGAGCAGCGGTACAGATCGAAATAAAGCTGTTTACTCTCACATATTTAGGTCACCTTGAGGCACGTAAGCCATGCAGGGAGGAAGTGGTGAAACCTGGGGGTCGCCATTGGAAAACTGAGTCGTTGAATAACGGTAAAAATGCCCTGGTCAACCCTCCCCCCCCCCACTACTTAGAACAAGAACGTTTTCTGTGTATTTAGTGAAGTAATTTCTGATAAAGAATTTATGGGTGCCTTAATGAACATTGCACTATGGCCAAGGAAGTTTCGTTTCGAACAGGATTCGTTCATTGGTTATAGAAACTATTTGTATGTTTCTTTAGGATAAAATTATTTTTCTTTATCTCTTGGAAATCTTGGAAAGTAGATTAAGGAGACAAAATGGATATGTTTGAAGATTTAAGATATATCAGATATATCATGTCAATTTCCCTCAGGTGAGAAAACGTTAGTCCCAGGGTAGAAAACTTTTGTCAAATGCTGAAGACCAAGTGCGAGTGTATGCGCTTAAAATCAGCGTTTAATCTGCAGTAATTGTTGATTCAGTTTGCTTATGACGAAATTCGGCTGTTTTATTTGGCAGGTGCACATACTTTGTTGCGGAAGATGATATTTGTTTTCTTTGGAATATTGGCCCACTGCCTCCAAGAATATGCTGAGTCAAAGGGGGATGAAATTTCATTAACTATTGCATATATTAATTGCTACTAGTGTTGTAAAAAAACGTTTTTTTTCTGGCTTGAAAAAAAAACATGAAAAAAAAACATGTTTTTTTTTCTGGAACACGTTTTTTTTCACAACTACTAAATCTCAAATTTGTAAGGCAGTTATCGTTTAAAATGACTGTTTTAGAATTTATTCTAAATACTTATCTTAGTTTAAAATCTACTATATTTTTCTGGTTCAGTAGAAAAAAAATTACGAAAATATTGGCAAAATTTACTGAAATTTTCTTTATGAACGGGGATTTTCCGAAGAGACTAGGTTTTGCGAAAATGAATCCCCATTCCCTGTTGTTTGGATTGATACTTGCTATTTGAAAGTGCTGCCAGCCTTACAAAATTACCTACAGATCTTTTAAAAAAATTAGGAATTTAAAATTTATCCACGGTTTTTTGCCTTATTGGGCTTTCCTTATATTCGTATACTTGTTAACTCTCAGAGTATAGTGGTACTGACTCATTAAATTGTCAGTAAGGGAGCGTGCATAAACCACATAGCTCCATTTTGGCCTCCTGTGAACCCCCACGTAGCCCTACGTGGCTTTTGCCTCCCCCCTGTTCACGAAGCATGTAGCTTTCTTCCGTTTTGATTCCAGAAGACATTTTGTACTGTTTTCTCTTGTCAGACTATTGTAAATTACATACGGATATAATTAACTGAAGGGAAATAAATACTCACATGCTGTTATGAGTTCAGTTCCTCATTTTAACTGTGAAAAATGTTACGAAAGGAAAGTTACGTGGCCTGGCTCGGAACCCCCCCCCCCTCTCCCCACGTAGCCTTCCAGCTAACCCATCCTCCCTCTGGACCGAGCCACGTAGTTTGTGCACGGTCCCTAATTATGAATCGTTTCCTTACAACCGTTGGTGTAAACAAATGATTGAAAAGAAATAAAGCTCCTATTTTGTATGATAATAGATTTTAATTCAAACTTAAAAGACCGTAATACAGAACTATTGGCGCAGTCTTTATGCACAGTGTGTAATTTGCTCACAATTTAAAATTGCAATCTCAAAATCTTTAGCGTACAATACAAGAACAACCAGTAAAAGAAAATTTAACTATTTCTGAAGTTAGAGGAGACAGAAGAAGAGACAGAAAATTCCGACACCGACCGAACTAGTGTTGGTATTACTGATACTAGTGAATGTGGTACTGACATAGAGGATGAATAAAATTATGTTACCTATATAGATACACTTATGAATCATTATGTGAGACATTATATGATTCAGTAAGACTTAAAACACACTTGTAAAATGAAAGTTTCTTAAATAAAACTATTTATAATTTATCAAATATATTGTTTTCTGAAAAAAAAAAAAAATTTAGAAAAAAAAACATTTGTTTTTTTTTTTCAGTTTGCAACACTAATTGCTACCAATCAGTTTGTACGTCGACGCTTACCACCATTTTTCTCATTTTCAGTACCTTCATGTCTTTAAACGTTTATGTTCTTGCAGATTTTCTTCATCTATCAGTTGTGAGATTGCGTCTCTTCATTTTATTTTTCACACCCACTTTGCCATCTTGCATTTCGACTGCTTTGTCTATGAGATCTGTTGTATTCGCCATATTAACTTGATCTGTCCTGCAAATGGATCGTCGACTGTTCATAATCTATGCTGTTGACTAAACGATGCAATAGTCGTTGATACAGTCTTTACATGATTTACATCGTTTCTGACTTGGAATGAGCGTCTGAGGTACCGACTTCTTATCACATTGATCATGCTTATGACCGTACTTACCACAATCACTACAAGAAACTAACTAGCAGTGTTTACTCACGTGACCAAAGTCTCTGCATTAGACACATTAGTGCCACTGTGTAATCTTTGCAACTGATTGCACTGAATTCCACATAATCTTACGTAGTTCTAATAATAATTTGCGTATAGCTGGGCTTGATTCTGCTTCGACGAGGCTGAATACAGGGCTCAAACCACCTACGAACTACTTCTTCGATAGTGTTGCTTCACAATATTGCTAATAGAATGTGTCCGAAAAACACGCTTACGGGCTCGTAGGTGCTGTGTCCGACTATCGACTTGCCCGACGCAGAATTTGATGGTGTTTGCTGTTTTTGGCAGCCTTCAACGACGCAGAACTTCACGCTGTCGGCGGCAGCCTTCCCCTACGCCGATCTTCACGCTACTTGCGACTAGGTCTGTTGATAAAATACCAATTTTTTTTTTTTTTTTAAATTCGATATTTATGAGTGAAATTTTTAGGACAATATATCAATATTGAAATGTGTAAATCGGAGTAGATATTTTTTTAAAAAAATATTTTTTTTTCATTTTACCTTGTAGAATATTCCAAGTTATTACTGGGAAAAACGATTACCTGTGTTGAACATGCAATAAATTTTCATAGATAGAATTTTAAGAAACAATGAAAATTTTTAAAATATTTCTGACAAATTGCGAATTATTTTAAACTCTCAGTTAGTGCTTCTGATTTTTTTAAAATTTGTATTCAATCAATGCAAAAGTATCTGCATTAAGAAACTAATTGTAACATACCAGGTATGGCCGGGAATGTCCCGGAATTTTATGTCTGGTCTCGTTACTGATAATGAATTAGCGGATATTAGTTTTTTTTTTCTCAAACTCAGTTCACCATAGTGGCCAAGCTAAGTATCCCATGCTCGCAGCGGGGGGATGGAATATACAAAGAGTTTGAGCTTTAGTCCCTTAAATCAGAGGTATTGAAACTGACAATAAAATGCTATTTAAATTTCCTCGGATTTTGAAAATTCTAGATGCAGTTAACATTAATTCCCTTTATACAGAGTTCACGTGTCTGAAACGTGTTTTTGAGGTCCTTCCAAAAGACGATAGAATCTGGGCCAATTCCTTTAAAACAAGCGTTTCTAATGATTTTGTAAATTTAAAGAAAATAGTTGGTTTTGTTTTGTCAGTTCCAACAAGCAATGCCTTTATGGAAACAAGTTGTAGACACTTGAACAATTTATCGACTAAAGAGCGAAACAGCATGGTCATGGATTTAATGAAGGCTGCACTGCAAACTTAATCAATTTTGAAAAATCTTGCCGAGAAACGTTATGAGTTTTGTAGAGAAGTGACGGAGAAAAATTTGTGAAGATAGCAAAATCTAGTGATAAATATTCAAAAAGTATGACATTTTAGTTTTTCCCGCCGTATTGTTGAAATAAATATCTCTCGGGGTTTCTGCCTGATGAAGGCAACGATGGCAGTTGCCGAAACTTTGTTAAAAGATCTAAATAAATCAATTAACCGGCAGAAAACCCGAGAGTTATTTATTTTATTTAAAAAGTAGTTTAAGATTTATTTTTATTGATTTTAATTTTTATTTAGCAAAAGATTTTCAATTCTTTTATTTGTTGGTTTAACCTGATGCAAAATTTAATTAATAATCCTAACAGAAGTGTTCAATTTTTGTTTAATATTTTTGAGGTTTTCATTGATAGTAACCGATGTTGATTATCTACCAAAATAAAATTTAAAAAAAATACTAAAATAGGTACTCGATTTTTGTTATAAGTTTAGTATTTTTCCTTTTGATTCATAATATCTTGTCAGATTCTTCGTGGTTTGATTAATACGGTAATTAATTACTCCACAATGTATTTCACTTTAGACGTGTGTTTATTCTCAAACACGATGTCAACGCTACAGGTTACATACATTCACACAATCCAGAGATTGCGTACAACGCTTCTTCCATAGTATAAACAATAAACAAACAAACAATAAACAATACTACTAACGCAGTCCTTGGCAGCCACAAAGTAAATCTGTATAAACTGACTCTCTGTCTTGGATGATCGCTTTATATAAACTACATAGAAATTTATGGAACACCACATAACCTTCGGCCAGATATTTCTTGAACATTAACAATTACTTAAACAATTGAAACATATTAAAAACCATCAGAATTGATACATAATTATTTACCATCATTACAAAACGGTCAAAAATGGAAATTAAATATACTTAAACACAAAATTATTCACAAAATTCATTTTAAACTGTAGTAAATATAGTTTAGACATCTTAACTGGCTTTAATACTTGGAATTACAAACATTTAAGCAATTCTCTTGCCCAATTCAGTTCTTAAACCTATTAAACAGTATTTACAAAATTTCCTTTCATTAATCTAAGCCTATTTACATTAATTTACAGTTAATTTAGAAACAAACATACAAGATCATATTCGAGCAAACTTTAGCTCACTGCAAATGCTTCATAAAATACAATTATATTTAAAGTTCAGGTATGAGGGCTGTTAGAACCCCTCCCAAGATTCACTTAATTTTACATAGATAAAATTGATTGAATCCTTCATGAAGTTAACCTGGCAGTATGTACACATTAGGCCAACATGAACAGATTAAAATCAATCACACATGATAAATTTTACAATTATACAATGCAAATACACAAGCCTTCATTACATGCAACATCCATACTTGGTTCACGACACTTATTCCAGTTAAAATCATTAAATGTCTATTTACCGATACAATCATTTTCTAGGTACTGTTTTACACAACAAACATTCAATTCCATCACCTTAAGTTGCAAATTAATTATTCACTTCAAATTATACACTTGATGTCTGCTTGCTAATGACGACAGTCTGTTTACTATTTGCAGATGATGTTTTGTCACCACAATGCAATAATTCTCAACATCATGAAAACAGCAATAGTCTGTAGACCAAAATTGTTACAAATTACTTTATGCATTGGAATTATTACACCTTAAACATTCTGTATCCTAATATTCACATCTAACTGGAGAACTCACAAAAACTATTTATATACATCAACTGACAAAATCTTATTCACAAAATTAGATATTTACACATGGTGACCCCTCCCCAAACCATGATTCCTACAACTAATTCTCTTAAAAAATAGCACGCATTAGGGTACCCCTCCCCGATTTTGGTGAAGGTCCCTACATCTTAGTGTAAAAGTGGGTTCCAGGTTTTCCCTGGAAACCTAAAACCATGTCAATTATTTTTTCCTAACTTTCCAATTTTCTTCCACTTTTGAATACACATTTAATACTACATTCCTATATAAACAGAGTTTCACTATATATTGAAGGATATACAAACTTTGAATCATCTGCAACAGCAGGCTTTGGCATAACCATAGAACAGCTGAGACATCAACTGGTTCTGTTTTTACAATTTGCTTGTCCCTTAAGAGCAATATTGCTGACAACTGGTATTACCAATTTACAATGATCCTTACTGCAGTTCAGGCTGTCATTATTTCTGTCTCCACTATCTATTATCTGATGACTAGCTATACCTAACAAACTATCTAAATCAGTACCTAAAACTGTCCTAAATCTCGTTCAATGACTTCTTTCACAACATAAGTATTTTTCTCAGCTACTATCACTTCACTATTATCCCCTACATCAAAGATTGTACAAAGCATTGTCTCACCTAAGTCATATTCTGTATATTTTTCCAAATCAGGAACTGGTTCAGATAAATACTTAATCCCACCCATTTCTTCAGTACCATCATCTACACCAAATAAAGAGCTAAATAATATATCAGCTAAATCACATTCTGTACATTTTTCCAACTTAGGGATTGGTACATAAGTCTTTTCAATCTCTCTCTTTTCAGTAGACGAACATTCTGACTCACAACTCTCCTCCTCATCTGGGTCTCCTATCCACACCACTGTATCACCCTCATCTTCAAGGTAGGTTTAAGAAACTCCTCAATTTCAGCACTTCTACAAACTTTCTCATCACCTATACAAGCACACATAGTCCCAACTATGCCATGCTGGATCACACCTGTTTCAGATAGCCACACTGTACTATAAATTCTGCATCCCTTTCGGTAATTAAGCTGTGACCATTCCGTAAATCTTCTACATGAAAATTATTACGTTTACACACTGATCTGAGTGACAAGGTACCGTGGCGGCCCCCTTCTTGCTCTGACCTATCAACAACCTTTGTCTTATCAGCATTATTAATTACATCCCTCATTACTATAACCATATCTTGGAATTCACTTTCTGTTACCTACCATTATGGGACTATTTTCTACATTACATTCAGGCAGAGGTAGCCCTAGAAAGTTTTTCAGGTGGTGCTAGATTTCTTCGTAGCGCCCCAAATGAGCAATCTCTTCTTATTAGTGATTAAGTTGCCCATATAGTAGATGGCATACAGTTCTTACATCCCACTAATGTCATAAATGTAAAAGTTTGTTAGTTTGGATATTCCTCTATTTCACACCGAAACTACTGAACTGCTTAGGATAAATGTGGAATAATATATTGGCCATCTACCTTTATCCCAAAAGCAGTTCCCGTGGAATTCGGATACGAATCTGTATATGAATTCTTTATGAATGAGCAAAGCCGCGGGCAAAAGATAGTCTTTATATATGAAAATAATTCTAACCTCAGAAAGATTAGTATAGAATGGCAGCGGTATGAATGAGAAACAACAGTAAAAAGGAATACTATGTGTTTGAAAACATTTATTTAAGCTACTGTGGCGAAGACAACGCTCACTTCACTTATACGTCAAATTCGCAGTTTTTAATAATTTCTTTAAAATATTTAAAAATAGAAAATATATGAAAATAAAAATTCCCACTCTTAATACCGAAAAATAACCTTTAACAAAATTTTGCCAGAACCCTCGCGGACTAATTCTTAAACAGGTTAAATGCATTTATCCCCCCCCCCTTTCCAGGTAAAACCATTTTCATCAAGTATTTTTCATTGATTTCGCCCCACTCTGAAGCTAATCCTCGCTACTCCCTTGGGACATTGTGCTAATAGAGTGACCAACGCATTCTCTATTCTATCGATCATATGCTAAAACATGTTCATTGTAAACAATTCTTCTGGATCTGTTGCAATTTCATTTATGGCTAATACTCAAAAAATCTTTACTTTCTTCTGATTCTGACTGGGTTAATAACAGGAAATTTTCCAGTCTGAGAATCAACTTCTCCAGCTGCAAGTTATCAGAGCTCAAATTCCGAGCTGGGGTGGAAGGGGATATTTTCACACCGACCCGAAACTGTTACTGACCTGTTGAAACTTGTTTTAGCTGCTTAGTTATAATGCCCTCTTCACATTTTGAACTCTCATTTCTCGGAAAAGTAGCCGCAAATTGAAATAAAAATTCCGAAATATGAGACGATAGGAAACCGCAAAATGGTAGCAACAATGCAAAAATGGCACAAAGATTATCGGTAAAGGGATCATATCAACCTAACCAGGTTAGTTCTGTCATAGTGTTCGTGGTTAGGTTGAAATTCGGACTGGACCAAGAGTAAAAAGTTTGCGGGAAATTCGTTGTGCGACATCCACCTCAGGAACGACGCATTTGTTTACAACGGAAGCAATCGATGTAGATTTTGTTGGACCCCATGTCACTGCATCGTTTCTTTCTATGTTTCGTAGTAGGTGCCGTCCATTGATGTTGGTTAGCCTTGAGTTCCAAGCTGTGTGCTTGGCGTTAAGGTCATTAGTGATCATAGGGTTCCCTGGCAATCGTAAGAGTGTTTCCATGTCTGTCTCGTTTCCAGTCCATGAGCAGATCTGCAGGTAGAGACAAGAAGCATTTTTTTCCCCGCTGAGGTATCCATGGTGATGCCCGTGGCTCCTATGATGGAAATTGGAGGTAAGGAGATCTGGTGATGCTTGAAAGCGTTTTTTTTATGTAAATGGCCACACCGGCACCAGTTGTCAGCCTGTCATTATGATAACAGGTGTAATTTGGAGTGGCTGCTTTTATACCTGCTTTAAGATGAGTTTCTTTGACCAAGCATATTTCTAGTTGTTCGTCTCTTAGAAATTCCTTGAATTCAACGAAATGCCCCCATAAGCTGTTAGCGTTCCACGTGCAGATCACTAATTCATCGATTTTAGCTCTCAGCATTGTTGGACGAAGTGCCATTGGATGCGGATTGGACCGCTGTCTGTACTGCGGCAGTTATCCGTGGCGGAATGTCTAAAATCATGCCATTCATGGCACGAAGACCTGCGATCATGGCGTTCAAGGTGTTCATCGTTTGCAACATTGTCTGGATCATATTTTGTAGCACTATGTTGTCTGACTGCTGGTGTTATTGATGCTGTTGGTGGAGCTGCTACGGTTGCTGTTGTGGTTTATTACTCAGTCTGCGGGGTTGTGCTGGAACAGTTGGTTCATCAGCTGGATTGTGGTTATTGGTTGTGATTGCGACGTGGTCGGTTTGCTGTCGACCAACTACGGGTGTCGGATATTTGGAGCCCACTGACTGTTGAGATGCAGAGTGGTGAACATTCAGTGGTGCTGACTGGAGATCTGCATTCGCTCCTTTTGCCAGAGCTGTAGTTTCTGCTTCCTTATCCTTCAACTTCTTTTTCCTTAATTCAGCTTGTGCTGCGTTGTGATTCTTCTGCCGTTCGGTGTATTTGCTGAATGCAGGGCACTTTCTGTAACTTGCTACATGTCGGCCACTGCAGTTAGCACATTTTCGTGGGCATTCACATTGTTTCGTGGCAAATTCACTGAAGGCGTCGTCACTGGCACACTTTACACACTTAAGAGGCATGGCATTTATAGCATTGGGTGGGCCCCTGGGGCTTCTAATTTTTCCAACAGTTATTTTAAGGGCTCATAAGGATGTGAGTTTCTATATGGCCCTGTTCTCCAGAGTGTCACGGAAGACGACCACATTCAACGGAATATCTTTCTTGGGGAGCGGAAGTGAACGGCTGTTCTGGGCACAAGGTTCCGGTCTTGAGTCCTTCCCTGATGTTTTCAGGTTGTATGTTAAAAAGCATGCCTCTCAGGGCAACCTTTATTGATTTGTTCGGTTCAGTCATGAATGTGTAGTAAGGTATTCGTTTAGTGGAGATAAGGTTGGTCACCTCAGTGTAGCCTTCTGTTGTCTTTGTGATAACTTTATATAGGTCTCTACCAGTGTTTTAACTTCAAAATCAGACTTTCAGGAATTCTTTAGGAGGCTATATAGTGTACTGTAATCATGTTTATATTGAATGAACACAGGAGCAGGAGGATTCTGCTTCTTCGTTGTAGACTCGGTCATTTCTTCATCTGCTGCAAGTTGCTCAAATTGATATGCAATCGTAAATTCAGGAGTAGCAATCTTAGGTTGCGCGGCCGGAATCGTGCGATACGGTTTCGTGAAGCTGTCTTCAACAATTATTGTTTTTCCTTGATGACCAGTTGCCATGAATATCTTTCCCTTAGGGCAAGTCGCATTATTATGGTACTTTGATGGTCCAACTTTGATTACAGCAGTGGTAGCACGCTTATTCAGTTGCTCCCCCTTCTCAGCAGAGGAAGCGGCACTTCCCTTCCTAAAAGAGGGGATGGAGGATTTTTCCATGATTTGGTCTTCATCTGGGTGCACTGCAGCTGATTCAGTGGTGTCCAATACGTCTTGGCCACGATAAACAGCTTAAGCAGTATACCGTAAAGTAGACGCGTATACGAATACAGATCGCCCTAGTACTGAGTTCAGTTCAACCTCTACGCCAGACAGCTGTAGTCTTATTTAGGCGTTGCCGACCGCAGCCCCGTACTCTGAGTGTTTACATATGCCTGTATTTGCATACGAATGTCTCTATTAGTTTCTTTGGCTGTACAGTGTATAATGCAAGTCATTTCATTCGTGGCCAGTTAATATTAATTTCACTGAGTTGCCAATTTGTATCTTTACCTGACAAAGGCTTTTAACTTCAAGTTTCCTTGCCAATATGAATTTAACAATTACAAGTTGCTATAAAAATCTTTGTTCTCGTATTTCTAGTGCCGGCCTCACATTCTCTAGTGAATTTTTCCTCACATCAACAATTTCTTTTCCAGTTTCAGATATAGAATATTCCGAACTTGAATTAGATTAAAATATTGGGGCTAGATCGATCCATTTGAAGTTCATTGCAACTATTTACGTTCAAGGAGGACATTAGCAGATCTATATTGGATTAAGTTCGAACCTACTTACTAAATTCGTGACTAAATATCTGCATGCAGTGAATTAACGTAAAGAGATGAGTAAAAAATTACAACTACTGCCCACCGAGAGATCCATGACGTCTTCTGACGTTACATGTACGTCCTGCTTTATGGAAAGAAAATAAGTGAGCTGAGACGAATGTGGTGTCAATACAGTAACGATACGCTTTATAAATGCGGAAATCCACTGACATAAAATTTTCTGCCAAAGATTATTACGGTCCGGCGCCTAGGAACGAGACTCTTGGAAACTGCCATGTTTGTCGACTGTTCGCTTACTACTCTAGTTAGTATATATGGAATGTGATTGAAGGATGATGAAACCTCATCTTGGTAACAAGAACATTAAGGTCGTAGCCTTGCTCACTCTGTAAAACGGGATAGTTTGCGATCTATTGTGTATCTGACGATAGAATACAATATGGATGCTGTTAAACGATAATTGTTGAAAATTTAGCTACGCTACAGACAGCCTCTACGTGTCTCCATGTTGATCTAACAATATTGTTAATTATGGTTGCAGTGGGCACGAGATCTTCGAGATTGGAACGAGGATCAACGGAAATGTTATGGTCATAATCAGATATGGCGTCTTCCAGGCGAATGGATGCTTGAAATACATTCCGCACCATAGATGCAGGCGAGTGTGGCAAAACTATATCATGGGAACATTAACCTCGGCGTCCATAAGCTGAGGACTCTGTGAAAATTGTTGCGGAATACCTGCTTTGTCGTCCGAGATATTGAGGCATCTTCCATCAACATAACTGTCGGTGTCACAAGATCAGAATCACGCTACGGTGGTTTGGTGGACATGAAAGTGAATTCAGTTTGCTGTCTTGGCTAACGAACTGGGCTGTTGTGAACCCGATAAAACACATTAGTGACGCTCTCTGGTGTCAGTTCTGCTCCCAAAAACCACCGACCCGTAAATTAGGCGAAATGGGTGACCTGTGAGTAGACATCTGGTGCTATATAACTCTTGAAACCTACCAAGATTTGTCGAATCCGTGCTACGGCAAATCGCAGCTATATTCCATTCCAAAATTGGGCCAACACTCTATTAAGCAGGTGGTCATGACGTTTTGGCACATCAGTGTAAGCTTTCAAACAATTAAACTGTAAATAATCTTGTGCCAGGAACTGCATTATATCGATGGTCTGCTCTGTGCAGTTTATTTCGACAGAAAATGATTGCTGTTGTTCCATTGGCACGTTCTTAACTCCGATTCCAATTGTTTCGTTTTTGTTCCTTACATGATTTTTTTAGTGCTACATCGTGGCCTATTTTTTTACCGTCACTCGACTTCGCAATAAAGATACACCAACATTACCTTATTCCTCCAGAATTTACTCTAAGTCGGTGTCCATAGTACCTGTTTATATTCTTTTCCAGCCCGAAACTTTTTGAACGCAATCGTGATTACTAATTAGACTAAATTTTAGATTACGAACAATTTTAATACTTTTTTTACTACTTGAATTCCATAACTTTAATCCTACTACGCCAATACTTCCAAACTAATTTTTATCACTATACATGAACAACGATGTAACAGTGACACACTAACATACCTTTAGCAACGAGTGGTAACAACCATAAAATATGCTGCAAGTTTATCTATACACATGAACACAATATTTATTACCCTACTCAATATCTGCACTTGAAAACAATTTATCACATCGCTAGTTGTGCCCTTGACTTCATCCAGGCGCAATTTTAGGTTTGTGCTGTTATTTAACACATCAACTTACAGAGAAATGCCCTGGGCAGGAAAAAATCAGTGGAGTAGTTCTGTTTATTCCTCTTTCTCAAAACTTCCTTCGAAAATCAGCGCTAATATCCTCACTTTTGGCGCTACATTTGTTTCTATCATCAGTTAAAACTTCAACCAGTTCTAAAAATTATTTTCTTAAAAATGATCCACAGGCATACTTCTCTACAATCATACGGGCTTGGCGTATGTACGAACAAATCGTTTTATTTGTTTGTAAGAAATGCATAGACTCCTTGGCTGAACCGTTGAATCCGTGCCCCTACTCATATTTTCACTGCATTGCGTCATGGAATCATAAGGTAAGCTATCACTAAAGTGGCGTAAGGTACGGGTATATAAAATATTTTTTATTTAAATTTTGCTTTTCGAGCGCCATGTCAGCCAATCGATATAGTGAGTGGGGAATTAAAGTAAGAATTAGTGGCTCGAAATTGGTTGCATACTTTTAAAATATAATTCCCGCATTAGTTTGAGACAAAAGTATAAAGTCAGGCTCTACGTTGCAATGAGCCAATTTATTTATTGACAATTCTGAAAAGTATCCACATTTTATCCCCATTTAGGACGACCAATTGTATAGTACATCACATAATCATTATGCAACGGATCAAAATAAGATATTACTTATGAATATTAATACCTTAGCGGCCTTCCTTATTGATACAAGTAAATTATCAATAGTTGGCTCCACAGAAAATAATTAATCGTGAAATTAGACAGTGCTGATAATGCTGGAACACATTGGGTTGCTTACATCAAGTACAAAGACGGTATAGTTAAGTATTTCGACAATTTCGGTGACTTGCCTCCTCGATTGGAGTTGCAGCGGTACTTTGCAGGGAACAGAATACTTTACAATCTGCAACGGCACCAGAAATTTGGTACACATATATGTGGTCATTTTTGTTTAAAATTCCTATATAAAAATGTATTGCGTCAGTCTTGAACGAACCTTGGTCAGAGAAACACATGTCTGTGACACTCTGCTTGTCGGGCAACAGTTCAGTCTTGGGCTGTGATTACTTTCCACCGATAGATTTGAGCCAAGGCGAATACACAGTTGGCTTGGTTGATTTTCAGACTTACTATTCGATTCCAAATATAGACAAAACAAATTGTCAATTTCATTACTCGAAGATCTTACGATATTGACGATTTGTCAAATTATTTGGTTCCGCGTACTAAAAACGAAAAGCTAGTAATTCGAACAAACAACAATTCACTCAAGTGTGAGATTGAAACACCTGTGGAAATTGACTTCGCTAAACCAAACTCAATTGGATCTCTGCTCGGATTTTCGAAACGTGTGTTAAAGCCTGGATTTCATACATCAGACTACACTGTGCAGATCTTCAAAATTAACGTAATAAGAATAGAATGCCTATGTACCGGAAATTACGACAACGATAAGCTTGGCCATACACTACACGAGTTTTTTCCAACAGTTCCACCATGGTACAAGATTGTGGAAGTACCCGCTAATGTCATTTATCTGCCCATCACAGTAAAAACTCTCAGCAACATCAGCGTTAGAGTTGTCGATCAAGACGGTAATTTAGTGGATTTTAGAGGTGAAACCATTACACTTAGACTGCATATAAAGAAGAATGGGCGCTCGTTATAACAAGAAGCGCCAACATCACAAAGCTGTCAGTCGTGAACCGACAGTGAAGCGGTTAACACCTGAAAACGTGCTCTTCCTACAGTCGTTAGGCTATTCAGGTAAAAGTCATGGATGAGGTGTTAGACATAACTTCCAGTGTGGGGTTTGACGAGTCGGTGACGCGCAAACAATATTTGAGTCACAAGCCGCATACGCCAGCCACATTTAATAACAATGATGAAACTCGTGTACCGATTCAAAACCAAGATACATATACACTACCATGCGAAAGCTACTTGCATATGAAATCAGATGGAGCAGTAACAAATTCACTTATCTCATCCAATACATTCGCTTTTCTGTTTGAGGAAATTCGATATGAACTTAATGGAACAGAAATTGACCGAAATGGAAACGTTGGTATCACAAGCACATTGAAAACGCTTATTTCTGCAAGCCCCCCACAAATGGGTGTGTTGATCAATACAGGATGGGCTCAACGCGCTCTTGGAAATGGTTACTTTGATGTATGTATACCGCTGAGTATGCTCTTGGGGTTTTGCGAAGACTTTAAAAAGATACTTGCAAATATAAAACAAGAACTAATACTAATTCGAGCGACGGACGATACAAATTCATATGTGCAAGCTAATCCAAATCCTCAGGAAAGTAAATTTACCATCAGCAAGCTGGGGTGGGTGATGCCTAATTTGCAAGTAGGTGAAAGAGAAAAACTAGCGTTGCTCAAGATGGTTGACAGTGGAAAACCACTTCACATTAATTTCAGAAGCTGGGATCAGCTGGAGTACCCATTGCTTCCAATCAGTAAGACTCAAATTTGGTCTTTGAAAACATCAACGCAACTGGAGAAACCTAGGCTTGTGGTTCTGGGATTACAAACAAACAGGAAAAGGAATTCGAAATTCAATGAATCCATCTTTGACGACTGCAATCTCACCAACGTCAAAGTGTTCCTAAATGATGTGGCGTATCCATATGAGAACATGAATCTAGACTTTAAGAAAAACCGAACCACAGTGTTGTATGACATGTAAGCACCATTCCAACAGTCTTACTACGAGCGTGACCTTCCTTCTCCGTTACTAAAACGTGAAGACTTTATAGAAACTGCCCCTATCGCCGTAATAGACTGTTCACATCAAAATGAGTCTGTTAAAACAGGACCTGTAGACATTCGTATGGAGTTTGATAGCAGTGAGAATTTTCCTGCCTACACCGCTGCATACTGCCTGATCTTGCACGATCGTGTAGTAGAATATGTACCTCTAACCGGCGTTGTGCGTAAGCTGACATAAAACCATGTAGCACCCAGTCCTACCAACCATTACCATGCCGACCATCTTCCTGGACAGACAGGGCTTCACGAAGAAAGATGGTGGGTTTATTTTCAAAGAAGTTGCAATATGCAAGGTGCGCTCAAAGAAAATTATCGCTCCACACTGTATTTCTGTATCGTCGCCATCGTATGGAGGTAATGAGCCAGAAGTTAGATGGCTTACACATAATTACCAAGGAAAACCTTGGAATTCTCATGGTGTTTCCTTCAGCAGGATGTGCTCTATACTACATTCAATAACCAATGAGGATGATTCAATCATTTACGTTAAAGGACGGGAGAAGGCAAGATGGATGCAGAAAATTATCAGGAAGAAATTATGCTACAACATTGAAGATTTAGGATGTCCACCACTGCGTGAACTCAAGAAAAATAATTTGAGAAAACTTTGTAACTTACATATATTTTGTAATAATATGTGTGCAATTGAAAATGTATTTTTAATCGCCAATTGGTGGGCGAAATAAAAGATTTTTTAAAAATATATACTATCTTATTATTTAATTAAGATAGGTGAAATGACAAAAGAAAAATCTGGTAAAATGATTTTATTCTTCACTGTTTACAATTCTGTATACATCATTAAGTACAACAAAATTTTTGTATGCAACTATTTCATTCCTTAATTGCACAAAATCAATTGGAGAACTGTAAGACACAGGAATAGGATGAACGTTGTTGATGTGCATATCCATTAACTTCGACACTGAGACAGTACATGTGTAGTAGTCACTCAACACTTTGTCAGCCATCTCACTCACAAACACCTTGTAGTATGCTGATGCGTTGAAGCTTCACTTTTTCCTGTTGGACAAGGATGCGGTCACTGCTGGCTGCACATAGACGAGGTTCCGCCATGTAGACTCCGCGAAGAAAATGCCGCTGTTGGGGTCAGTAATGTGGTGAAATAATAACATTTTCGCTCCAGAAACTGTCCTGCATGAAACAGTATGCTGCCCTAGTTGGATGCTGCTCTGATCGCTGTCGGTGAACATATTGGACACCGTGTCCGACTCCCTGGTGAGCACTTCCCATTCTTCGAATGAGAGGGTGATCTTGTTGTAACCCACCCTCTCAAGTACCACAACAGGATCGAAATCATGCTATGGTGACAACCCCAAAGTCAGACTCTTGGAATCTCCACCGTTGAGATGGTACACTGACGCAAAGAAGATTACTTGGCTGCGCACCGTAGCAGACTGAGAGATGGAGGGCTGGTGACACTAATTATGACCACACACATCATAATTTTGCTCAACTTTGCACTTAACGTCATCAAACACTAACAGTTTTTTATTTGCCTTTTTTTCCAGCTTTAAACATTGATAGTCTAGTGTTGAATAAGGGTTCTATGACACCTCATTGACATGTACATTATCAATTTGCTTATCTATCAGATCCTGCACACTACAACTGGGATATTCACTATTCACTTTCACTGATAACATGTTCACAAACGCGTTGTAGTACTTACTAGCTTGATAACTGCAGGACTTCATGGTGTTGATGGTTCTGCTCACTGCAGGGATGGTGTCGACCAAGATGCTCCAAATTGATTCGCCAAGAAACACACAATTGGTAGGAACAGCATTGTTGAAAAACCATATAGTTTTCGCTCCAGACACTGTTCGGGATGAGATGGTGTGGTCACCAAGTTATACAGTTGTTTTCACGATTGTTGAAGAAGCTACCAATTGTTTGGACCTGTGTTCTCAGCACATCCCACTCTTCATGTGTGAGAGTTACTTTATTGTACCCAACTTTTTAGAGTACAACTACTGGTTTAAATCCCAGTTTAGGTGACAAAATAACAGTGAGCCGCTTGGTGTCACTGCTGTTTAACTTGTAGCTTGCAGAAAACAGGAGCACCATACTAGCCATAGTGAACTGCGTTAGACGACTGAGGACGGGCTGGCTGGCGTGATGGTATTTATACCTCTTCTTTTAGCTATGACTCATATCAAACACGTACACATCTAATAGGAAATGGGTCCAATACTTAATGGTAGCCATCTTCGTCGATTTCACGATTAATAGATGGTTTTATCTTCCACTGTCTACCCACCCCAATGGGCCCCTTCAAACTGCGTGAAGATAAAATATTAACGATATTTACGTTGCTCGGTAATGGTGCATATGGTACACGAATTAAATGTGTTCTCGTGGCGGTGATTAAACACGACTCCATAGTGTGCGTGAACTGGCAGCTTTTAAGAAATCGAGGTGGCACCATCTGATGACGTCACATCTGCGACACTAGCGCCATCAGTTGGTGTCGCCATCTGGTGGCAGGTTGGTGAGCTAAACACGTCATTCTCGCCGTGGTCTTCACCCCCACCCCCTACCCTGTGACGTCATCTGGCCCAGCTAATACAGTTAGTACCTACTACTGTTCTATTCTTTCGTGATGTTATGTCATTTGGGACTAATCCCGCTATCATCAACATATTCGAATAGTATTTAAAACTTCATTTCACAACGGTTTTCGATATCCATTAGAATTTGCTTACAAACAGTGACCAAAATACCCAGACAGCTTTAGAAATTGCTCAAATTTAGATATTAGAAAAATTTATGTAATGACAGAATGGGAACTCCGGGTTGTTATCTTATAAAGGCAACGGCCAATTTCCATTCAATTCTTTTTGAATAAATCTATCCCTGATCAACATCAACAAGTTGTCTACTAGTTATTAAAAATACCTTTAAAAAATCAAAAGGGGTAATTGAATACTAAATCGCCAAGTTAATGAACAGACTAGTAAGGGCTGCTAGATTTGTTTCTGGAAATTATCGCAGAACGCAATTAGTAACAGATACGATAAAAGAGTTGGAATGGGACTCATTACAAGACTGAAGGATGGTGAAGAGGGTCATGGGAGTGTACAAGTCTTATATTGGTGATGAGGCATGGAAAGTGTGTCATATGGCCATTCCCTGAGGCACCATTTTTTTATAAATTAAGAAATTATTATTTACTATGCTTGAAATAATTATGGCAAAGAAATTATTAATGATTTGCATACATTTTTTGTAAAATTTATAGTAACGAGTATTCCACAGATGGTACATATAAATTGTATGTCATTAGAATAATATAAATGTCTTAGTTTTGATTGTTTGGTTGTTAAAAAAGAGGGGAAGAATAAAGATTGTTGAATAAAACTTAATGTGTGAATTTGTAATAATTATTATTGAATTGAACCTTAAATATAATTAATGAATTGCTACAAGGTATACTCACCTGGTGTATTAATTTAAAAGTAACAACGAGGAGGTTACATATTTGGCTACTGTTGCCAGAATCCTACTGGAATCTTCTGATGTGATGATGCAATTAGTTATCGTTGAGAAAAGCCTAAGAAACAGTATGCACTACCGCATATGTCAATTACTGGAATAACGGAAAACGGAGGTAAACGGAACTTCTGATGCGACAACTCGGGTATGTAGCAAAGAAGCGACTACGGAACAAAGCGACGCAGTAGGCAAGTACTAATTTGTTCCTTGTTTTGGCCCGGGCGTCAACGTGCAACTACTAGAATGATGGGCAGTTAAAGTGGACAGTTGACTGATAATCAGGTTTGTTATACTGTCGGACTGATTATTTACCCATTTTAATTATTTTTTTTGGTGCGGGTTACGTTAAAAATTTTAATTAGTTATGGCAAACAATTGTACCACTTTAGTTGGAATTAATGTTCAAAGTGAATTGGAAGGTTTGAGTAATATGTCGGACTGGCAAACGGATAGTAAGGGTGTTATTAGTTTGAATATTGGAGATGCGAACAATGTTCAGATTGAGAATACTAGCAGTCCCAATGTTAATGAATATTTTGAAAAAAGCAGTATTAACAATAATGACCAGAATAGCGGGTTAAGTAACGAAAATAGTATTAATGTGGAGAGAGTAAATTATGAAAGTATAAAAATCTCACCAGAATTATGTCAAACATCAAACACTCGAGAAAGGAATGGTGATACCCAAATAATAATGTTCCTTTTAATGCAAATGAAAACAGAAATAATGTCAAGTCATGAAAATACCATTCAGAAAATCGCTTTGAGTCAAAATAAGACAGAAGAAGGATTCCAAGTCATGAGGGATGAAATAAGTAAAATTCTGGAGGATTGGAAGCAAGAAGTGGAAGTTAAATTAAACAACTGGAAAGACGACGAAATATCAAAGTTGGCTAAAATCGATCTGTGTAAGGATAGTTGTAGAAAGGAGGAAGTTGTGTTTAAAAAAAAAAAAAAAATTCAAGCTGCGGAGGAAAACAGTCTAGCAGAAGATATGTTAAGAAAAGAAGAATTAGATAGGAGTAGTACAGGGCTACCGTTAGATGCTTACGTAAGTGAAGAAGATATGTCACGCAGCGATAGTGCAGAATATGAAGAAAATGACGGAGATGAAATGAGAATATATTGTATAAAATGTTTCGAAGAAGAAATGAACAATGCAGGTGTATCTGAAATAAGAACACTTGAAAGTATAATAAATGGTAGCAATAGTAAAATGAACGTATATGGAGAGCAAGATAATATCAACGTCGCGACGTATTTTGAATGCAACAAGGAAGGAGAGGGCAAGGAAGTTTGGTCCAAGGCACAAAGTCGGATAGCCAGCATCGATTTGAAATGAATTTTCTAAAGGATGGGAGAGAACAATTAATGAACTTGTGCCTTTTCAGGGTAATTGTAGGATTTGTTTATTATCTTGTAACCATTTTTAGTGTTAGCAAAGAATTTTTATTTACTATGACACCATCCGGCTGAACACCCGTGAAGATTATATTTCATCTGCAACATGTTTGCCGAATGTTGTGTCCGCTATTGGAATCCCCATAGAAGGCTTTAAGAGATACAAGTGAAAGTGTAAGGGAACTCCAACCTCAATCTTCCTTGTTGCCACATAGATTTCCTTTTTGGGACTTTTAATTTCTACCATCTGTAATGAATTTACGATATTAAAAACTAAGAAGAAGATACTCATGAGCAATATTCGGCTTTTGAACTACCGTCATAAAATTGTAGAACTGTATTATCGATGTTTAAATGAGAGCATTGTAGTTCTAACTAGTCCTTACTCACTAAGCATAAGCCTTCCACCTTTGTAACCTGTAGTTTGTAATGGAAGACTTGGGTTCAACGTACATTCCCATAATTTTTTGTTTTTAATCACCAATCCCCTTTACCCCATTTTTTTTTTTTTTTTTTTTTTTGGTTTCCTCGGTAACTTTTTTATTTGATATGAGGCATAGAAGTACTTATCGCAAACTTTTTTCTAACACAATTCTTACTCATAATTTTCAACTTATAGATCCTTCCATGAATTTACTCCCATTCAATGCTTATTAGATTTTTCCAAAGTTGAATCTATAAGAACTGCTGGATCTGAAAGCATTAAGAAATTTACTTGAAAATTAGCAAACTGTAAAATTGAATTAACAACGAATTATTGAGATTATATTCGTGAATACAGTATTTAAAAAAATTATGACCCATTTCACACAGAGAATATTGTATTTTACTTTGTTTGGGACCACTTTAACATACACCTTCGATTCGCGTCACTTGTTAAAATTTTTAATTTATGTGAAGCCATGCGGTGACGTTTATAAGGGGAGACCACCAACTATAAAATTCTTATTCGATATATACAGTGTGTAATATGGTAAAAGTTCATGGTCAGAGATGTAACGTGGCAAAGCAGTAAGATACGTTTCTTCGCATGGAGCAAAGAAAAGAGAGGAGACCACGTAAGGGATCTTCTCCATACAACGACGTGACGCCGAGTGGAGAGTGGAGAGGTGGCGTGGTCGCCATATTGGTAGGGTCAAGAAACACAAGGAATGTATACGGAACGGAAGAATTTCTTCGTTTTTAATCATCGCATTACTAAAAATGTAGCCTATTGGGTCACATTTATAAATACCGTAATTGATATAACCTATACAAACATTAGAATTCAAGGAAACAAGCTGCTAAATAATTTTTGATAGAAATTTTGTATGCCGAAACAGAACTTTTTTCTCCCTACAGTCGCAAAAAAATACAACAAGACCTAAGCTTAATATTGCTGTTTCAAATAGATTGGATAGCTGTTCAAATAGATTATATCATCACATTCCATTTCAATAATTTTAATCCTTTCAAAATCTTTGATGAGAAAGATTACAAAATAAAGAAAAATAGATCTAGACCTATTTACAAGCAGAAGCAAGTCCTATATGAAATTATTAAAATAGCCTAGATGAATGGTTAGTACTTTAAAACAACGGAAACTTTCAAAAGAATTCACGGCTTACTTGAAAGATATTGCACTAGTATTCGATAGACCTATTTAAATTCTTCAGCAGCATCAGTGCAAGGGGAGTCTATCATTACCGTGGGTCCACAATCTGATGAATTCTTTAGTTCTCGAGATATACTGTCTCAAAAATGAGGTGGTTAGGTTGAAATGTGGCTTGGACCAAAAGAAAAGAGAACTAAGTGAGATATCAAAAAATTGTGTTCTTTACTTTCAATTAGTTTCGTTAAGTTACATAAGTATTCATCATCACATTATGGCACCAATGTAATGATAGAACTGGCCAGTGCAATTATCTTGCTACTATATACCAAAATTCGCAAACTTGTGTCACTAACAACGTGCTCAATAAATTACTAATAACAAATAAATAATTTGTTCCTTATGCTAGAAAAAGAATAATCTGCAACAGGCTGCATTTCAACCTAATTACAATTTGACTTAATGTTGCCATAAAAAGAGTTAAAAGATGCAAATGCAACCAAACACTTTAACCGTATTGCGAATTACATTTCAGATAACAACAAAATGGACTTCATTACGATTACTAGATCGCATTTCACAAATTATCACAAATAATTTCATCAAACACTTTCAACATAAATTAGGTACAACTGGACTAAAGCACATAGAATCATGTATTCGCTTCATCGCGATGTAAACTTGATCCACACGTGAAAAATAGTAAGATAAAATGGTTCTCTGCATCAGCAAATATTTGATAACACCGTCGTCCTATTGAGAGCTGTGAATAAACTTTTTTAACAGGCACTGTAAATCTATAATGACATCTATTATGTCTTGCAGACGCCGCATTACAAATACTTCAGGAACAATAATTTCAACGTGACTTACCTATGGAATGTTATTCCAGGTTTTTTTTACTTGTTCTGTTTGTGCAACCATAGGCAACACAATTTGGCATTATAAAACACCTTGAAATATCCGAACGTGAAATGTTCACAGCAGGAAGCTAATGAAAACAGACCAATGTTTTGAACTCACGAAGATGGCGGCTCCGGAGACAGGCTGCTTCACAGTTTAAGCGACACCTGGGCTCCCCTCTATTCCTACCTCCATGTTTCTTCGCCGTTGTCGGGAAAATTGGTCTTTGAGATATTCCGTGGCGTTCAAATACTTTATACGTCAGATAATTTTTCTTGGCTCGTAGCGCAGTGAGCGTGCTCTCTGCTTTTTATAAACTTCGTCGCTTGATCAAATCTCGCTGATGTGAGATTTTTTATTTATTAATTCAAATGTGTATACGGATAATTTCTGGCAATTAACTTCAAAAATTATGTACACTAATTTTCGACGATGCTATAAGTTGTGATAGGGACCGCTTCTATCATCTTTCGAAGTTAGCAGCAAACCCTCCCGGCCCCTTTTGCGGAAAGGAACATCTGTCCAACTGCGAAGGTCGAGCATTGGTATTTGTTTTTACCTGCCGCAGCAAATGCATCAATTTTTTAAAATATTAGTAACTTTCTTTGTGAACATTATAATGAAGTTCGAAAGCGTTGGTTTCTCCACAACAAACCGCAGTTAAAAACTTTTTATGTGCATAATTGTTGGGACTGATTGAATTATCTGTATACACATTTGAATAAGTAATTAAAAACTTGGCAGCAGCGAGATTCTATCTGGTGACGATGGTCATATGAAGCACAATGCTTGCTCACTGCACCTCCCACACCTAAGACTTCTGTAAGATAAAAAGTATCTTAATACAACTGAGTATTTCAACACCGATTTTCTCTACAACGGCGAAGGGCAAGTTACTGTTTTGTTGGATACCACTCGTGGCCATGACATTTTAATTGGTGGCCTCACCTTGTTCTAACAAATAAAGTATAGTACATTAAATAATTTTGAAACAAAGTTTTGCAGAAATGTAATAAATATCGTAAACACTATGATAACAACAAATTTCTGTAGTTTGAAGATGGTTTGACATTTTTTTACTATTGTAATAGCTGACAGCAGCAGAAAAATATTAATTTTATCTATCTCCATGCTTTTGCGGCAAACTTACAAGCTTTAAGAACAACAATATTTTAATATTGATTAATGCTGCTTGAGAGGGATGATTGCAAGGTTTATCATAAAGATAAATAGATGTATGAAAATTTACGACAAAGATGAAATAAAAGAAGAAAATTATACCGTCATGTAGCGCTGACAATAATAATCGTACTCTAGGATGGTATTTGCTTCTGGTTTCAAAAGAAACTTCTCAAAGTATGTAACACCATGGGCCACGATACAATGGCCCTATGAGTTGGATACATTGCAGAATATCGGGAAATAATAATAAAAAAAATAGTTTTCCGCACGGTCTTGTTAGAAGTTAAACATATTGGCGAGATCATTGAGAGCATGAAATTCAATTATCCCTCATTAATAGCTTCGAAACTTCCCTCTACTCATCATTAACATTGTTAACTTGAGGTTAAAAACTATAACGAAAACAGAGAGTAGCCATGTGTTACAGAATTATTATTTTTTTTTATGTTTTCCTCGATAATGTGAATTCTAAAGTTATAACTGCACTTTAGCTCGTCTACTAGACAAACGTGCATTCCTAAAATACAGAAGTAAAAAAGGATGATTATTGCATATTCTTCGTCCTTAATGTATAAAAATTATGATCTCTCTCTTTCTTTCTTGAAGCAATCAGCCAGCACATTGTGTACGGATAACTGAGTCTTTGACCGAGGTCAGTAGCGTATAGGGAAAGACGTTTTAACACTCATGATTCCGTCTTCCACACCGTTCCTGATCTATACTCTACTAGCAAAGCATAACATAGCAGATTTATAAAATGTTTTAAAATTTGTGACATTGTTCCTCCGTAAGATACCTTAGTTCCACGTAACTCTAAAACTATACTTAAAGACATACTTGATAAAATATAAGCATGTGATTTTCAGTCCAACTCTCTCTCTAAGAGTCTCACAGAAAACCAAAAGAAATTTTGGTCGTATGCACGAAAAGTTAATTGTACCAACAGCAATATTCCAGCACTAATTCGTGAAGGTTCCGAGGTTAATGAAAGCCGAGATAAAGCTAACGTACTAAATACTGTATTCAAAAATTCATTTACAAATGAACATAAGGATAGTATTCCAGTTTTCCCACGCCGTGGCGAGTCGGTGATGAAATCATTACGAATAGATACTGCAGGTATTGTTAAGCAATTAGAGCTCCTGAAGTGGGGGAAAGCACCGGGCCCGGATGGAATTCCAGTAAGATTATTTTCAGAGTATGCGGTGGAAATCGGGCCATTTCTGTCTGATATATTCAGTAAATCATTAGAAGAGCGAAAAGTACCTTCAGACTGGAAAATCGCGCAAGTAACTCCGATTTTCAAAAAAGGTGATCGAAGTGATCCTGGGAACTATCGTCCCATATCTATAACATCTGTTTGTAGTAGAGTTATGGAGCATATTATATGCTCGAACATTATGAATTTTCTAGATGATAATAATTTGCTTACAACAAATCAACACGGATTTCGGAAGAAAAGATCATGTGAAACACAGCTGGCCCTATTTACACACGACGTAATGAAAATTATCAATACAGGTTCACAATTAGATGAAATTTTTTAGATTTCCAGAAAGCCTTTGACTCTGTGCGTACGGTATATCGGATCAGCTTTGTGAATGGATAAAGGATTTTCTAACTGGTCGGTCGCAGTATGTTGTCGTTGAAGGAGAAAGTTCTTCTAATCTAGATGTTACATCGGGTGTACCTCAAAGAAGTGTAATAGGACCACTTCTTTTCTTAATTTTTATAAACGATCTCGGAGACAAAGTGAAAAGCCTTTTTAGATTGTTTGCTGCTGATGCGGTTATTTATAGGGAAGTAAGGAATTTGGCCAATTGTTCAGAAATTCAACGCGATCTGGATGTTTTTTTGGCTTTGTGCGCTGAGTGGCAACTTACTTTAAATTGTAAAAAGTGCAAGACAATGAGCATAACTAACAAAAAGAATCCGATTGTTCAGAAATACGAGGTAAACAGTTCAGCTATTGATATGGTCGATTCTATGAAATATTTGGGAGTAACAGTACAAAGGAACATGAAATGGGACATACACATTAATTCGTTAGTAGGTAGAACAAATTCTAGGCTGCGATTCATAGGTAAATCTTGAAAAATTGTAATGAACAAACAAAGGAGATAGCGTACAAATCTCTTGTGCGTCCACATCTGGATTATTGTTGTGCCATTTGGGACCCGTTTCGTAAGGGATTGATAGAAAGTATAGAGAAAGTACAGAGAAGAGCCGCTCGATTCGTGACCGCTTGCTACAGTCCTTATGAAAGCGTCACAGAACTGATTAGTAGATTAGGTTGGGAGTCTCTGGTAGATAGACGACGCACGTTTCGTTTAAACTTATTGTAAAACATGCGTACTCCCACTTTCACTTTTGAGTGCAGTGAAATACTTCTTCCAGCAACCTATTTGAGTCGGAAGGACAGGAAAGATAAAATTAGAGAAATAAGGTGCTGGACTGATTCTTATATGAATTCTTTTTTCCCTCGTACCATTAGGGATTGGAATGCACAGCAAAGAGATTAGCTTTGGTGCTGAGCACCCTCTGCCACCCACAATTTTGTGAATTGCGGAGTATATATGTAGATGTAGATAGATGTAGATGTGATATAAAACTTGTTCCTTTCGTATCATAATTTCTTATTCTACCTATATCGAAGCAGCAAACGTGTATAATTTAACAGCTGATTTGGGCTCATTTCTGGAGTAGAACAAGAAGTAAGACTAATATATCATTTGATTAATGTGTTTCAAGATTTGACTCTCGTTCACAAATGAGCGAAAAATTTGCGTCCTCGTTCAGACGTACTTCTTTCAATTTCTTGAAAAATAAAATAATAAGATACCTAGCGATTATTAAACTCATTGATACCTTATTTTTATGAAAAGATGAAAATTTTAAGATTTTATGACTAGGAAATTGTTCACTTTTTTTTTAATGTTTTCTTTCGTACATAAGTGGATCAGTATAACAATATCACAAGGCTTTAGATTTGAGAGCTGCTAAAATAAAAAAAATCTATTTAAAAAGAGTTTCTGAATTAAAATTGTACTGTAAAACTACTTTCTCATCAAAGGATTCCACTCCAAAAGTTATATTTTCAGTAAAGATTTCGAAATTTCTTTTAAGCAGAATTTCATTAGTTTTATGTATACCTTCATAGATCAAATACGAAAATCAAAGAAGAATTCGAATCTTACTGTTAACAATGTATATTTTCATTAGATAGGGTACCCAGTTAATTTCATGACTAGGCAATAGAGAATTTTGTTTTCAGGAAAGAAAACAAGAAAATGAAGGAAAAAATATCTTCTTTAAATAGAGAAATGATTGCTTCATAAATTCTGTGGCCGAATTCCTTTTCTTTCTTAGTCAACTAATGTTATGCATTTCTTTACAAAATATACCAGGAAGAAAATGATGCTATATGAAAATCACTCATGTCCGATGCCGGACTCGAACCGTGTACCCTCGCAGTGCAAGAGGTAGGCACTAACATCTTTAATTCCCCGAGCGAACCTTTGAAAGCACCAGCACGTGAGAACCGCCAAGATGGCAGCTAACAGCCACACATTTGACAGCACAGCAAAAGACTTCCTCGTTCATAAACTTCCTGTTTACTGTTTCGAAGTTCAATTTTTACAGACAGCAGTGATCAGTAATGGAAAAATGGACATGGGTATTTATGTATAGTTTTTTATGTATTCCACCACCTTAGAATGTGACTGCAAAAGAATTTTGTCGGTTAAAACATTCCAAATCCTTTGCGAAATTCTGATGGTCGAGTTATTCGCAAAGAAAAGAATATGATATGGTGCCACAAAAGTAATTCCATGCAATGAATAACGCACACTTTGCAAAATACATCAATAACACCATTTATGTTCAGAAAGCACATTCATTTGTTTTGTTTAGTTGTTGATTCATATCTTGAACTGCCATAACTATGGAAGATCTAAGAGAAACGTTTAATCCCATTTAAAATAAATTACTTTTATAATAACTGCGTATCGTTTTTTGACACAGGACTCAAACCATTTACATGTAGTTATTTCCTGACATGATCTGAGCACAACATTATAGCGTAAATTTAAACCTTCTTTCAAACCACTCAAAAGAATGCCATTTATTAAGCACTGTTGATAAACACAGTCCAGTCACATTAATGTGACCCTCTCTCAAAAACCAGAATAACCACCTTTGGCAAGAGTGGACCGCTACGAGGCGTGCAGGAAGAGAGTCAATTAGGTTTCTGAAGGTGTTCACTGGGATGTTGAGCCATGCCGACTCCAGTGCCGTGGTCAGCTGCGCTAGATTACGCGGTTGAAGTTCCATGCCACGAACAACCCGATCGAGGTGGTCCCACAGATTCTCGATTGGATTAAAATCTGGTGAGTTTGCTGGCCAGGGGAGTAAGGTAAATTCATACTGGTGCTCTTCAAAACACGCACATACACTGCGAGATGTATGACACCTCGCATTGTCCTGCTGGTAGATGCCATCATTCTGTGGAAATATTATTCACAAGTACGGGTGGACATGGTCCGCAAGGACAGATTTGTGCTGATCGATCGTGCCTTCCACAATGATGAATTCACCCAGTGAATGCCATGAAAACATTCGCCAAACCTATAATGTTCCCTCCTCCACCCTGGATCCTTCCGGCAATTGTTGCAGGGTGTTTGCTTTCAGACGTCTCACGCCGTATGCGCCAACGTCCATCTGTCTAATGGAGCATAAAACGTGAATCATCGGAAAAAGCCACCTGCCGCCACTCTGGGGACGTCAAGTTGTGGTACTGGCGTGCAAATTCCAGCCTTCGTCGTCGATGAACAGCAGTCAGCATAGGTGCATTAACGAGGCGTCTGCTGCGGAGGCCCATACGCAGCAACGTTCGCTGTTGAGGATACACTCTTGGTAGCCCCTTGTTTCATCTGCACTGTCAGTTGCTCAATAGTTACACCTCTATTTGCCCGAACGCATCTCCGTACCCTTCATTCGCCTCTGTCATCTATAGCCCGTGGTGCACCACATGTTCCAAGCCGCTCATTTTGAATAGTGCCATTTTGCCATGCACTGTATACTTTCACCACGGCGGCACGTGAATAGTTCACAAAATTAGCCGTTTCCGAAATGCTTCCACCCTTGGCCTGAAAGTCAATAATCATGCTCTTTTGGACGTCGGATAAATCGCTACATTTCTGCATTACGCCAACGATTGAAATGCTTTCCACACACACAGCCACCATTCTCTGCCATTTCTTCAATAGGCAGTGTTTTATGGGAGCAGTTATCCTAGGATATTTTCTCCAATTAACAACGTTGGTCAATTCTTCCGAGTTGGTTGTTCTGTATTTTGGTGCATTAGTTTATTAAACTCAATGGTCTTTTAAGTCGGTCTGTTGAAATGTCATACTGACCAATGTTTTTGACCATTAGATTCTTTGACTTCTGGGAGCTTTTGTAGAAAAAGTTTGTCAGCAGCCTGAATCTGTCCAGGAGAATAGGCAGTGCAGTAGCCTCGTATAGGACATCGGTCGGGAAATGACGTGGCAAGTGTAGGGCTCTCTTCAATGCCCGATATTAAATGACTTGTATCTTTTGTATTTGATGATTTGCGGCGTATGCCCATACAGGACATGCAAATTCCATAATTGGACGGATAAGGGTAGTGTAGATTTTGATTCCAGTAGTTGGAGGTAGTCGGCTATTAAAATTGATGAGAGGGTTGAGTTGCTGTAATCTCGCACTCACTCGGCATCTGACTTCCTCTATGTGGGCGTGCCACGTTAATCTCCTATCCAGTGTGACCCCTAGATAGTGAACAGTTGTAGACCAGGGGAAGTCCTTGCCATTGAGGTGTAATAGAGGATGTGGTATCACCGGTAGCGCTGGGTCTCATCTTCGCGTTAGCATAATGGCTTGCGTTTTAGCAGGATTTATTTCTATTCTCCACCACCTAGCCCAAGCAAGAGTTTTCTGTAGGACTTCCTGGAGACGACGGGTTACAAAAGCTCTGCTTCTGCTGAGAGAGAAGTATGCGGTGTCATCTGCGACACCGGGGTTATAAGTTTGTCAGCAGTGTACAATGTATAAAGTACTGGTCCGTGAACCGACCCTTGAGGGACATAGGCCCGGATCCGTCTTCTAGTTGAGAAAGCATTGTTGACGCGGACACTGAATGTGCGGCCGGCGAGATAGCTCCTAATAAGTTTCACACATACAGTCCTGGGAACCCCTGCTCATAGAGCTTGAGCAGGAGTCCCGAGTGCCATACCGAATCGAACGCTCTGGAGATGTCAAGTAGTACTATCCCGCAGTATTCCTTGAAGTTAAAGGCTCTAGGGGCTTTCTCGACGACTGTCATGAGCCGCTGAGTGGTGGAGTGGCCTTTTCTGAATCCTATCTGGTGGTTTGAGATGATACTGTTTGCTTCTAAGTGGGTGTACAGCCTTTTGAGTAGCAGTCTCTCACAAACTTTACTGACAGATGGAAGAAGGCTAATAGGCCGGTAGTGTTGAGGGAAGAGTGGGTTTTTACTGCTTTTGTGTATACCGACTACTTCTGCGTGTTTCCTGTTTTGTGGGTATTGTTGCAGTCTTAGAATTTTATTGAAGATCTCTGTCAGGTATGTTATCGCCTCAGGTGGTAGTTTGCGGAGGAGAAGGTTGTTAACCTTGTCCCGTCCAGGAGCCTTGCGAGGGGGAAGTTTAGGAACATAGCTGGCTACTTCCTCAGCAGTGATTGTCTTAATTTCAAACTTGTCCTCCGCATTGAGAAATGCTTGTAATCTACGGCGAACTATATTCAGATGGCGATGATTCACGTTGGTTTGCGCTGGCCGGAAGTTCTTTTCAAAGGTGTCTGTTAAGGCATTAGCCTTATCTTCGGGGTTATATACAAGTCCTCTCTCGCCGTGGAGTTGTGTAAGTCGTTTCCTGTGTCGGGTGAACCTCCTGGTTTGGTTCCAAAGCGATTCATCATCCGGGTTAAGCATAGAGATGCGGGCATCCCATTCCCTATTTCTATGCTCCATCAGGGAAACCTTTAGCTCCCGCTGTAGGCGGTTTAGAAGTCGTTTCGTAAGGGGGTTTGTAACATAACAAGCGTCTGCGCCAGGTGTCTGCAGCAGACGACGCTTGTTAACGATGTATTAACTTTGAGTAATACTAAGTCAGTCTGTCTCTGACCGCCGGACGAGATTGTTCGCGCGGAGGCACATTTCGGTCTAACAGTTTGGAAATTGTTACAGGCTCAAATAAAGTATTAAAGTGATTTATATAAGCGTGTGATGAATAGAATTTGTGATTCGGAAGAGAATATTTTTCTTAAAGTGGCTACATGTGGTGAGAGGAACTTTAATCAATGTGGTAGATCATTTTGTTGTAGAAACTCTTTATCCTACGAACTTGTAATTTTCGGCGAAGTCCAATACCTTATCTAAAATCTCATATTTGGTGGTGGTATTTTTCCGTTGGGTGAAATAGCTGCATCTTAACTATTACAATAAAGTCACTTTGTGTGAAGTTGCATATAAACTGTTCTTTTTATTTAGTGAACCCAACGCTCGAAATTTACCTAAACCTGGCGACCGCGGCATAAGAACCTTTTTTATCTGTTTTATTAACTTATTTGTGTTTCTAAGTAAGTGACTGTGTGCTCAAATCAGTATTCAAAAAGTTTAACCCAACATAAAGCCTCTGTAGCCTTGCATGGCGACTCAGTGACAGGACGTGTGGTAAAATAGGCATCTGGAGGAGAAATTAACTTTCAATTCCCGAGCATACACACGGGGATAAAGAGGACAAAAGATAAATTACGGCGAAGTGTGAATAAGGCGACAATTAGGCGCGAAGACGACAATAGTCAGAGTTGAAGATATACCACTACGACGACACGAGCCAGTGAGTCAAAGACGGCGAGTGAAGATAATCTACTTATAGAGACCAGTTGGAGGTGGCGCTGCCCAGTGGGGAACGGAGTAACTAGACGAGCATTTCCGAGTGGAGCCGAGAGCAGACGACAGGCGGCCGACGTCTACGCAGACACGAGGGTGTCCGGGACCAGCCGAAGGAAGCCGAGCGGGAGCAGCTGATCCGAGCCAACCTGCAACCAGCCGAGGGGACCCGAGCAGACCTGAGTGAAGACACCAAAGCTAAGTTTGGCTGGCTGCTACTTGCAATTTGCTGCCAAGCGTCTCTCCCTATCCGTTCCGTGCTTTTAATTTTTTTTCCTGTAATTTCGAATCACACAGAGGAAGGAAAACCGAGTTGGGTTTTTCTCTCCATTTCCAGTTCCTTTGTCATTCTAGTGACACTTACTGCATATTGACAATCCAGGCGCTGGAGTATTTACGCTGCACAAGTAGTTTGTTTCTAGTTCGCATGCATTGAATTCTGATATGGTGAACGCGTTTTGTGAAGAGCGGCGTTGTGTTGAAAGCGACTAAGTAACTGATTTTATTGGAGTTTTCCCGGTGCATTTATAACATAAACTTACCGAAATGGGGGAAGAGACGGAGTCAAAGCTGGCTGAAATGCTGGCTAGGTTTGCGGAAACCCTAAATAATAAATTTGATGCCCAATTTGAAACCCTTAGGGACTCTAATGATAAACTTGATTCCAAATTTGAAACTCTTAGGGACTCTAATGATAAACTTGATTTCAAATTTGAAACCCTTAAGGACTCTAATGATAAATTTGATTCCGAATTTGAAACCCTTAATGGTAAACTCGAAGTGATGGGGAGGGAGCAGAAATTGCACATAGCAGAATTAGAAAGAAAACTTGTAGAGTATAGTGTTATGTGTGTTGGGCGGACGGAGTAGTTATCCTCTCAAGTTTCCAAGCTAAAACAACAGGTTGAGCAGGAAACGAGTGGTTTGCGCCAGGATACCGGTGCCTTACAGGCGCAATATTTACAGTTAATGGAAAAAAGCGACAGTCAGAGCCACCGCGTAGGGTGCCTTGAAGATCAGATGCAAAAATTTCAGGGTAGTGTCCAACGGAGCTATGCGGAACTGAAGTGTGATGTCAAAGGGCTGGCAGCTGACATGGAAAAGGTTTATGAAGATGTTGAGAAGGTGAAACTACATACCCCTCTAGTGGTGAAACAATAACTAGTAAAACAAGTCCCCAATGTAGTGAGGGAAGAACTTGTCAAGTACCAAGAAATTATAAAGACCTCAGCTTTTCCGGTTAAAGTCAATGATGATAAGATAGATTGGGAGGAATTTTCGGGAAAGAATTGTATACATCCTGTAAAGTTCATTAGAAATATTGAAAATTTCGCACCTTTCCTAATGGCTAGTGAAGAAAATAAAATTAGAATGGTAATTAAACATTTGAGAGGAGAACCTCGTCTTTGGGCAGATCAATTCGAAGGCCGATTTGAGACGTTTGCACAATTTAAAACAGATTTTTTAAACCTATACTGGTCAGCAGAAAGACAGATTGCCGTGAAATTCGAATTAATGTTGGGCGAGCATTATGATCCGAATAAAGAGACACAAACTAATTTTTTTATGAGGTGTTACTCATCTTGCAGGTACCTAGATCAACCTCACAGTGAGGAAGAATATGTTAAAATGATTGCGGCTCGCTTACCCGAACAAACGCAATTTATTCTTACCAGCCATAAAATATGTTCGATTAAGGATGCCATAGACATGTTGGGAAGGTTGGATGTCCAAGAGGAGAGGATGAGGAGAGAGAGATCGAAGATTCAGAATGGGTATAGACACTTTCAGGATAGGGGTACACGAGGAGGCGGTTACTGGAGAGAAGAAGGAAGGAATAACCGACAAGGACCGGTAAACACATACCAACACGGGGCCAGACAGAGAAACAATTTTGGGCCGAATAACCAAGCGGGAGAGCCAGAAAATAATAATCAACACCAACGGTACCATGACAACCAATCTCATAACATAGAACATAGGGTAGTCACAGTAGCTGCGAGTGGCGAAAGTTGTTTAAACTAATTTCTGCCACTGTCGTGGCCTCATCAGGGGCAGAACTGGTTAAGAGGCCGAATGCCGATGTAATTTCACAGACAAATAGTAAAGGATTAAGGAAGAAGAAAATTCAGAAAGATGTTTTTTTGTTTGATACTACATTAGGGGATGTCTTGAAGAATGAAGATGAGACAGATTATAAAGGGGTTAGGGCTGTAGAAACAGATGTTCGAGAATGTCAAGGGAAGTTTGTGGATAAAGATATAAAAGAGAAATTTTTTGAAGTAGCGGATGAAATTTTTTATGATACTCTTACAAAGGAGAAGTCAGAATTACGGAAGAATGAAGTTATACGAATTGAAGTCGAAGGATTGTTCACGGTAGCTACCGGAGAAGTGAAGCTAAATAGTATTAGTGCAGCGCGACAGCCATATGGCTTTGACAATAGTAACCGAAGCGGGTGCAGTGACCGGCAGCCGCCACGCAGTAGCATATGCAGGTACACTGTTGACACTCGGGCCGCAAAAGTTTTGACCGCCGCAACACTGGCGAGCGCGGAAGAACAAGCGAGCGAGTTAGGTCACGCACTCGGAAGCAATAATTTAGCAGAATCAGTCACTTTCGATGGCGGGAGGTATGAAGAAGTAACTGGTAGACCAAAACCTTTCCAATTGGTAAATGAAGAGAATGAAATCGACAGAAAATCTATACGGTGGAAAACTAATGAGCTCGGGCAAACAAGTGTTAAATTTCCCGATTGTGATCAGACGCGAGGAGAGGAGGAGGGTTTCTTTATGGACGAACTAGGTGAACATGAAATATTTCCATCGAGAAAGTTACAGAGCGTGTCGGTTTACCATAACGATCCCAGAGAAGACATGCTAGAAGAAGAACGAAAGTTAGGTAGAAGAGAGGCACAAACACCTACTGTTGTAATAACATTTCGGACTAAGATGGTGGAAGCTTTGGTGGATTCAGGGGCTGAAGTATCATGTATGTCGGAAAGCCTATTTCTGACACTTGTTAACGAACCGTCTGCTTGTGTTCACTCGGTATCCGGGATGACGGTGACAGTGGCGAATGGTGGCAAGATTAAAAAGATCACAAGACAAATTCGCGTGGATGGAATGATCGGAGGTCAAACAGTCGAAGTTAAAGCATTCGTCATTCCCAAATTAACAGTAGATTTGATCCTAGGAGTGGACTGGTTTGAAGAGAGACAGGTGAAGTTAGATTGGAAGGATCATAGTTTACAATTTTTAACAGGAGGAAGAGAGGTGAGGTCCCGTTTGAAGGAAGATGTCGTGGGGAAGAAGAAGGATCTTGCCAAATTAGAGTTATTTCGAAAGGAACGGTGAAGGAGTCGGTAGAACAAAGGGAACTTAAGGAGGATTCCCTGCCCGTTTTACAGGAAGAGGATAAATTAGTACCACAGTTGGAGTATGGGGAAGAGGATTGGAAGGGAGTAGAGAAGATTATTCAGGAGTTTCAAGAGGTTTTTTCCGATCGGCCTGGATTAATTAAAGGTTACCAGTGTCATTTTAACGTTAAAGAAGATGTACCTTTTGCTGCCAAACCGTATCCTATACCATTTGCAATGAGGAGAAAGGCACAAGAAGAAAGAGACAGGATGCTAGAATGGGGAGTAATAGAACGATCAAACAGCGAGTATGTGAACCCTTTGGTGGCCGTAATTAAAGCAGATAAATCTCTGAGGCTAGTACTCGATGCCAGGTCACTTAACAAAATCCTAATTACAGAAAGGGACCACCCACTCCCTGTCGACGAAATATTACAAAAGTTCCATGGTGTAAAATATCTTAGTTCACTGGACATCACGGCTTCCTATTGGCAGGTGCCTATTGACGAAGCGTCTAGAAAATATACAGCCTTTCGTTTCGAAGGAAAATGTTTTCATTTCCGAGTTTTACCCTTCGGAATTAACAATGCGGTAGCGAATTTTATAAGGGCTTTGGACCAAGTGTTGGGAAGATCCTTGAGAGATAGGATTCACACATATGTTGATGACATAATCATTGCCTCGCAAACTCTAGAAGAACATCTCGAAACCTTACGTGATGTACTTAGCGCGTTGCATAAAGGGGGCGTAACTTTAAAATGGAATAAGTGTGTGTTCTTGCGGAAGAGTATAAATTTTCTCGGACATGTGATTTTACCAGAAGGAATAACTGTAGAAGACGCGAAGTTAGAAGCCATTAACAAATTCCCGAGACCATCTAATAAAGTACAGTTAAAGAGTTTCCTCGGTCTTTGTGGATACTACCGGAAGTTTATACCCGGACAAGCACTTAATAGTATACACCTTAGGGATCTGAGCAAAGCCCGGGCTCAGTGGGAGTGGACAAATGAATGTGAGGAGGACTTTAAGAAGATAAAACAAGAACTTTCGCGGAAAATTGTGTTAGCTCACCCGGATTGGACTCTTGACATATGTTTGGCCGCGGACGGCTCACACTATGGGCTTGGGGCTCAGGTGTTTCAAGAAGTAAACGTAGGGGGACGAGTAGAACAAAGGATTATCGCTTTTGCTAGTAGGATGCTGAACAAACATGAGTTATCATATAACATCACAGAGAAGGAAACCTTGGTGGTTATATGGAGTTTTCAAAAATTTCGAGCTTTATTTCTAGGAAGGAAAACCATCATCTATACCGACCATAAGGCGTTGTCATTTTTAATGAATTGTCGCCACGTACACGGTAGGCTTACCCGGTGGGCGCTTGTAATGCAAGAATTTGAATTCGAGATTCGGATCGGAAAATCTAGTAGCCGATTGCCTCTCCCGATTGCCAATTGCTTTAATTGAAGAAAGAAATAATATCCACCCTGCTCAGGAAGCGCACTTATACTATATTCACGGAGTTGCCGAGGAAGATAAGATAATAAGTTTGCTAAAGAATATGAAGGAGCTACAGGAGGAAGATGAAGTTATAAAAGCGGTTAAAGATCAGATACAATGTCCGAGTTACCAAGGGAAGTTGAGAAGATATTACTGTATCCACAAACACATAGTCTTTTGGCGTAATTCGGATATGAATGAAAACTGGAAGGTATGGATTCCAGAAAGAAGCATCGACGCACTAATTACTTATCATCATCTAAGCTACGGGCATTTTGGGCCAAGCAAATGTTATAGGGTTATCAAAGAAAACTGTTATTTTAATAATACGTCAAGGAGAGTAGCGAAGTTGTTGTCTACATGTGACATTTGTCAGAAGACGAAAGTGGACAGTGTATTGAGGAGGGGTGATATGGAATGCATCTTGCCAGAAAATGTGTTAAATTTAGTAGCAGTCGACGTGTGTGGCCCACTGCCGAGGTCCAGAGGCGGAGTCACGCAGATATTGGTAGTTATTGATGTTTTCTCGAAATATGTTAGACTGTATCCTTTGAAGAGAGCGACGGCCAAGGTCATGGCTAACAAAATTGTGGAAGATTTCATACCTAAAGTGGGAAAACCTCATAAGGTGATTTCGGACAATGTTCCATCATTTTGTAGCCGCAGATGGGTGGAACGCCTTGAGCGAGAAGGAATTGAAGTACTGAAAACATCTTTATATCACCCTCCGGGTAATGTGTCTGAGAGGGTAATGAGAGAGGTAGGGAGGTGGCTGCGGTGTTATTGTGTGGATAACCATCAGAGATGGGCACTGGAAATAGAATCACTTGAACGAGTACTTAACAATTTACCTCATGATTCCACTTCAGTGGTACCGTATGAAGTGATGTTTCGCGAAAAGGCTCCACGCATAGTAACGGAATTTGTAGATTTCCCACATGTTACTCCAATAGATCGGCAAGAACTAGTTACTACAGCAAGGCTTAAAATGAAGAGTGAAGCGCAGAGAAGAAAGGCTAGACACGATACAAGGGGGAAGGCTACTGACTATAAGCCAGGTGACCTGGTGCTGGTGCAAACCCACTATAAATCTTCAAGTCTTAATAATGAAATTAAGAAATTTAAATTCCTCTATGAAGGGCCATACCTGATTTCTAGTCGTCCGAGGAATAATTCTTTTGTGCTTGTCAACCCTGTCGACCAAAGGGTCAGAGGTACCTTTAATATAATTGCACTCAAACCCTACAATTCTTTGCAAGAGGATGGAGGTGGTGAAGAAGTGTAATCCTGTCCTGTTATTTTCATATTTTTTTCTTCTTTTCAATTACCAATCCTGTTTTCGAGAGAAAATCTCTGTACTACTATAAACCCTACTTTTCCCTTACCTTCGAAGACGCGAACAGCAATGTAGCAGCTCGAAGAAGTGTGGTAACGTGAATAAAGTGACGCGTGTGATGTGATGCTTTGGGTTATAAATGTGTGCAGGTCATTGACCTGAGTGCAGTTTGTGTTTGTATCGAAAGCAATGATTCTGACAGCAAGTTGCTCAACTTGCAATTGAATACCAATTCATGTTTTTTTTATTTGGTGTCCTGTGGGTTTTTTTTTTCTTTTCTTATGTTTATTGTTTCTGATTTGTCTTGTGTGTAATATTTTTCTTATATGTCTCTTGAATTTAATGTGTAAAATGTTGTCTGTGAAAAACGGAAAACCACCAGAGTAGAATGTAAATTGATTTTTTTGTTCTGATAATTGATATGGCCAGACACGATCAATTATCACAAGCTGTTAGGGAGGGAGTGTAACATAACAAGCGTCTGCGCCAGGTGTCTGCAGCAGACGACGCGTGTTAACGATGTATTATCTTTGAGTAATAGTAAGTCTGTCTCTGACCGCCGGACGAGATTGTTCGCGCGGAGGCACATTTCGGTCTAACAGTTTGGAAATTGTTACAGGCTCAAGTAAAGTAAAGTATTAAAGTGATTTATGTAAGCGTGTGATGAATAGAATTTGTGATTCGGAAGAGAACATTTTTCTTAAAGTGGCTACATGTGGTGAGAGGAACTTTAATCAATGTGGTAGATCATTTTGTTGTAGAAACTCTTTATCCTGCGAACTTGTAATTTTCGGCGAAGTCCAATACCTTATCTAAAATCTCATATTTGGTGGTGGTATTTTTCCGTTGGGTGAAATAGCTGCATCTTAACTATTACAATAAATTCACTTTGTGTGAAGTTGCATATAAACTGTTCTTTTTATTTAGTGAACCCAACGCTCGAAATTTACCTAAACCTGGCGACCGCGGCATAAGAACCTTTTTTATCTGTTTAATGAACTTATTTGTGTTTCTAAGTAAGTGACTGTGTGCTCAAATCAGTATTCAATTTAACCCAACATAAAGCCATCTGTAGCCTTGCAGGTTCCTTGTTAATCATCATTCTTTCGCAACCCGATTTTTATGTCGTATTTGCGTCAGAAGTTGGGGCGGAAGTTGCGGAGATGCGTGCTTGGGTGTCGTTAGTGGTATCGTGGGTGTAGAGGCTTTGCGTACTGCCGTTTCAAATTTTTTAATGGCTTCATCGATGTTGCCTATATCAGCGGCAGCAGTGAATTCGTCTTTAAGTAGCTGTTATAGCGTCTCCAGTTAGTTTTATAATAATTTTGCCTGGTTTCTTCCAGGGTTTGCCAGGGTCCGATGTTAATCTCCACCAGCACTCGGCAATGGTCTGACGATAGCCGGTCAATGGTGGAGGCAGCCACAGTGCCGGGAATACATTTCGTTTTGAGTATGTCAAGTACGTCCGTTCTTCCTCCAGCGCCGGGATAATGCGTAGGCACCTCAGGGCCCGTCACACATATGTCGTATCTGTTTGTTCGTCTTCACAGTGCCTTACCCGCTTGTTCCAGTCAGGGTGCTTGGCATTAAGGTCCCCTCCAATCAGGTGGCTACTAAATTTGTGAAGTCAGCCTCCTCCAGTATTCTACGGGGGGGCCGGTAGGCAGAAACTACTGTTAGTTTACCATTGGCAGTTACCAACTCGACACCGACGGCTTCTATCTGCTGTAGTGTTAGAATTGTTATTTCGTGGTGAGGGATATTTCTTTTGATGTAGATAGCTATTCCTTCTCCGGCAGTAGGCCTTCCCGCCGGTAGCAGTTGTAGTTGGCTACGGAGGCACGCAGTCCTTGTTTCAGATGTGTCTCGGTCACCAAACACACGTTTACAGTCTGCTCGAGGAGGAAATGCCTGAATTCATGCAGTTGGCTATAGATGCCGTTAGCATTCCAAATGCAAAAGGCGAGAGAGTGCATTGTGCGGCGTCTATCCATCATGGTTACAATGAGCGCATTTTGGGGTAGCCAAGGCTTTCGTCATTGCAACGGTCAGGTTTCAAATCCGCTCTGTCAGTGTACACATCAATTTCATTATGGACTCTAACATGCAGGTAAGCCTATTAAAGTTACCGTTCGAGGAGTCTTCGGTTGCGTCTGTTTGGCTTCTCTGGTTGGTACTTGCTGCTCCTGTTTTCTTGGTAGTTGTGGGTAGCTCTGCGAGTATTCCATCAGTTGGAGTTGCAGCAGTGCCACAAGCGGGATTTGAAGATGCGTCAACTTGGGTGTCGCCGTTGGTAGTCAGCGATTTTACGTCGTCTTTTTTTCTGATGTTGCTGATTGGTTTGTTTCCTTTTCCTTCTATTTGACTTTTACTGGGCTGCGAGTGCTGTGGCTTAGCATTGAGTTGGGTCTTCATGTTGGTGGTCTTGGAACTTTCTGGAGTTTGTTCTCGTTCCTGGTCTGCTGCTAGAGGGGTACCTACCGGTTTACCATTTTGGGTTCGATTACGGCTTGGAGGTGGATTTTTATTCTCTGTCAATAATCCTCTTTGTCGATCCCGAGCCCTTTTTAAGTCTGGGCAGCCTTTATAGCTTGCCACGTGCCCCCCTCCGCAGTTGGAGCCTTTGGCTGCATCTTTCCCCTTTTGTGAGGTGCACTAGTTAGTGTCATGCTTCCCGGCACACTTAACACAAACAGAGGCATTTTGAAATTCTTAGCAACATGTCCAAAACGCTGACAGTTGAAACACTGAGAACGTCCTGCTGTAACCCGAAGCTTCTCGGCCTGCACTTTCTGGTGACATATCCTTTCAACCCCGAAGATTGTTCTATTTTCTGGTATATCGGCCAGAACCACCAGGAACAGCGGCATTGGCACGTTACTATCGGGACGTTTGAGTTGGGTCACCGTCTGTACGGAGAAACTCATCCCTATGAGTTTGTCCTTCTGATCCTCAGTAGGCAAGGAATGAGGAATGCACCTGAATACAACTTTCAAATTTGGGACCGACCCTATTGGGAAGGAATAATACGGGGTTCCTCTTTCCTGAAGCATTCCCGTAACGGCGATGTAGTCCTCAGTGGTTGTAAATGTGAACTTAATCTTGTCGCCGCCCGCAGTCTTGGCGGAAAAAATGGCTCTTCACGACGGTGCCGACTCTGTCGTGAAGTATCTTGAAGTTTTCGTCGATCTGAACGACAATCGGTGGAATGTGTGCCGATCGCCGTTCTGTTGGCCGTTCAGTTCAGTAGAGTCATTTGGAGGTGGTTCACTCTGTAACGGTTAGAATTTGTTAGCTATTTCAATAGTTGATTGTTGAGTTGGGAGCGGTGTTTTGGTTGTGCGCCGTGGAGACGCAAAATCTTCTTCATCTTGCTGTTGAGTACGTTGAGTGTGGTAATGCTGTACCTCTGAATCTGATGCTGTTTGCTCTGAGGAGGCAGCAGTGTCCGGTATAAAGAACCGATGAGTTGAAGTGGCTGGGCCAGGAGCTTCTGCCATGGATGCTGTGTTGTTCTTTTTGGCTGGTGTCTTCATAGGACGTGCGTGCCGCTTCTTCTTAGAGGGTTTGCCCATTTTCTTCACATGGGTTTTGCCAGAGGAAGAGCAAGCTGCACTGCGCTTGTTGGCATCTGAGTCCACGTAGTATTTGTCGGAATTGTTGTTTTTATATGGTCCTCTGTAACCAGACGTTGCTGCAGTTGCTTCTGGCGTAGGTGAACGTGGAGAGTCTGTAGCGATGTCCGCCGGGAGAGTGAGACGAACGCCAGACGCTGTCGTCACTTCCATGTGCAGAAATATCCTAGCGGAGGTGTCTTAACGGGAGTGTTGCGCTGGCCCCTAGTTATCACCGCTAGGTTAGCTAGGACCAGAGACAACCCTAAGCTCATGCCAGGGGGTTCCACTCAGGGAGTGGGCCGTGTGGCGGTTTGACCCTATCATCCTCGGGCGAGAGGGCGGGAGGGATCCCCAAAGAAGAGAAAGTAGGCTAGCCTCACTCTCTACTTCGCAAAGAATGTGAGACAGTACTCGCATACACGAGCACAGCGAAAATAAGTCGGCAGTACAAGTGTATACGAAAACAGCATGCGATACTTTCCGATGCCCTAGGACATCCTTTATATTCACTCTACTGTGATGTGCTGCCACTGCCTTTTGTGATTGGTTATTTCACGTTGACGTCGAAAGTAGGTGGTGGTCACATTAATGGGACTGGACTCTCAATTTTGAGCTCGTCATCAATGTTGTATCGTACTTTAAAAAAAATAAGCATGTTCCGTATGCTTCAAGCAGTGTCTCTTATTGGTGGTGACTAAAAGTAAGTTTGGTAATGATAAATGTAATTTAGTTACTTCTTATAAACTTTTAGACGTTGCATATTGCGTTGATGCCTTCTTACGTTACCAATAGCAGTTGTTTATCAATCTTTTTTTTTCATGTTATGAGATTTTAGTCGAGAAACAAAAAGACGAGCGTGCTAGAACAAGCAGTCTGAAAATTCAATGGCGTTAAAAATGTGTTACCAGCAATGTTAGATCAATTAATTTAAATAACTGCGTATCACTTTCGCAAACTGTAATATTACGTAGAGCATTGCAAACAATTATCTTGTTCTTGTATTTATTGTTATTCTATGCTGTTGTATTTCTGTATAACTGTTGAAATGTTTTCTGTTGTAGCATTTGTCGGAAATTAATATTTTGTGTAAATATGTTATCTTTTTTGCTGTGTATTGAGACTGCCATATGTTTTATAAATGTAAAATGACGTCTATTCAATGTTAGGGAAACATTTTTAATAGCATAATATAACAATCATTTTAATTTCTAAACCAAATCGCCTGAAAAAATGAAAGTATTCCTAGAGTTGGATCAGTTTCAATTTGAGATAGTCACTTGACTTTATAATCTACAGCATATAGTACTCTCTCTAGCTGTGTATAATGGATTGAATAAGCTACAGGAGAAAATTCAGAGTAGAGCGATTCACGTCGTTCGGATACATAATGTACTAAAATGTAACGAAACAGAACTGTGAGGGCTTCAAATTGCAATCATTCTTTGCTTTTGTAATTGAAAACTCTCAGATATATCACTTACATGAAAACAGAATCTTTGAATTTAATTGGATTCGATATGACTTGCAACGATTCCAGTGTATCAGATAGTGTTCAACCAGTCTCTCGGCCAAAAGAGAAAACGGCCAGACAGTATACCAGTACACAAATATGTTTATCCTATGCTAGTAAAAATATAAGTGAAACTTATTCCCTCGAGTGAATGCCGAGAAAATTGTTTCGTCCTCTTTCACCGATAAATCAATTTGCATCTTCTCATCTTCTCCGTGTCCAGAATATTGATCGTGATCTTGGTTAATATTAGGTCCATAAAACAAGACAATTTAACAAAAATTAATAGCAATATTTATTTATGAACCCTTATTTGCTGCACAATATGTCTTTCTTTTTACAAACGTACAAAGCTTTTTTCATTCCTGTTCTTCGGAAACGACGCCAATCTATTTGTATTCAAATATTTAAACCATCACTATTTTATCTATGTCACTCGTTCTCAAATAAAAGTGACACCAAGCACTTAAAACCTTTTAATAAATTCCTCTATAATGGGTTTCATGATGTGTTGCATCCTATTATGATTCTCACTCAGCTAAAAAGACGAGCAAATGGTCGTTCAAATTTATAAAATCTTGAGATCCCCGTCGACATTTTTCGAGCAAGTGGTCCGTTTGTTTGGCGCCTGTTTGACATCACTGTACTTGTATACACTATCTGCTCTTTCACTATTCATTATTCACAACTTACGATTAGTTAAATGGTAAGCTAGTATAGTATAATGTTTTCTTCTTGGTGCTGCACAGCCCTCTCATCTTTCACTTAATGCATTCAAAGTAACAGAGCTCCACCTCTTTTACCAAAAATGTCGAAATTTCTCAAGTCATTTTGCAGTGGTATATGAAAGAAGGCAAAGTTTGTCTGAAGAAGAGAAACAAATGCAGAAAACGCTTACTAGTAAAAGTTAATGTGATATACAATTCTTTGGAAGATAACTAGTTATTAACACAGGTGAACATCCATTAACCACGTCAAGTATTAACGGGAAGGAAGGTGGGGTACCATAACATGAGACATGACATACAAGTGGGGAGGAAGATCACGTAGTAAAGGCCGTATTAATCAATTATTGCATTTAAAACTGAAAAAAATGTTAAAATGGAAGGGACTGGGGAACTCCCCATTATTTGAAACGAAAGTTCAATTAGGGTAAGGCGGAATGGGACGGGTTGTGATAAACCACGAAGTTGTGTGACGTAATTTATGGATGGCCTCTAAATATCAGTATTTTTTACTTATAAAGAATGTCGTTTAAATTGGGCCTAAAACTCTATACTTCCAAAGAAGCAGAATATTCTTCTTTGTTTCTACTTTCCTTGTTACTGAGATACGGTTTCTTCACTCACCAGGGCGTGGCGCACGTATGTGTGAGTGTCAGATAACGGACTCCCAAATCGTAGTACTGTCTGAGGACTGCAATTCTGGAGTCAATGGAGTGTCCTCCCTGCACTCCGATTAGCGTGCCGATCTTTCCTGCAGCGAATGCCTGCTCAATACCTGAAACATCACCACATTTGCAATGACATCATCTTGGTTTGGCAGAATAGTATCCACACAAAGGAAAGCAAATTATGAGCATATCTAGAGATTCTGTTCCATCTTTTAGGCAACAAATCAACTGTAATATTGATATAAATTGTGGAGAATGAACACCAAACGAAGGAGGGGTGTGTCCAGATGATTTCACCACTTTAAATAAACTGAAAGTAACATCTTTCCCCAACGTGCGAATACCGGCAGGTAAACAGGAATCTAATGCATGATATTATTAATGCATAACACAGCAGGCAGTAAAAACGAGAGTGTATAGTGGGACTCACGACAGATGCGAGAACATTGGGTCTTTTCCGTTTTAGCAGAAGTGTTCCGCAGTGTTTGTATATAACTTCTTTTATCAGATTTATATATTATAATCGCACTTTCGTGTGATATCGTGTCTGGTACTACCGTACAATTCAGCGGCATAAAAGGCTTTATTCAATTATGGATAATTCGAATGGTGAAGAGCCCTTTGGATTTCGGACAGTAAAAAGAGCGAGAGATGCTATTGAACTACTACAAGGCAACTAGAGGCGAACACGGTAAAGTACGCTTTTTCTATTGAGCTGGAGAAAGCCGTCGATAGAGTGTGATGAGACAAGCTTGTGAATGTTATACAGAAAAAATAAGTTCATTCGAAAGAGAGATCCTGGACTCGAATCGAGGTGAAAGTCAGATGATGTAAAAATTGGCAGTAGAGCTAGACGAGGTAATTGTCTTTTCAGAAAAAAATATGTCGGGAAGAAATTATTAAGACGTATCCTAAATAGTAAAATAATAGTGTGTGTTGGCTAAGGAGGATGGAATGTATTGAAATTCTTAGTAAAATAGGCTTATTAGTTGTGAGTTAAAGGAATATCACAGTGTAGCGTAATAATATTATAGTGGTGTAAAGAAAGAAAGGAAGTGAAAGGCCGCTCAAGAATAGTAAATAATTTAATTTCTTTAATGTTTAGTATAGTCAGGGAAAAAGTAACTAAATAATAAAAATATCAACTAACTAGCAAGAAGGAAAAGAGATTATTGTGAATATGAAATTAACCTGCTGAAAACAAATTTTTGATTTTTATAAATCTGTAAATTTACTGAAGTGTAGAAGATGATGAAACTCATTTAATATCTTTTATTTTTCGCTACAAATTTTTGTATTGTTAAAATGATAGTGAAAAATGCAATTTGAATTTAAATTAATTCCAAATATTAATATTATTATAAAATTGAAAAAGGTGCTTCGAACTCAGCAGATATTTTTGATCTGCATTTCTTTTGTTTGGAACCCAGATAACTACACACGTGCTCAAAAACAGCATGCATATTAATTTCCGCGAGAATGGGCCACTCTAATTCTTCTTCATTCTGTATGTTTTACATATAGAAACAGCTACATAACTGATTACGAAATTAAATACTTGCTTGCCGTTATGAATTAGAAGTCATCCCTTCAGATACAAAAACATCCTAGTGCAAGACTGTGATGCAACCATAAATGTAGCTAGCACCTGTGAAATTAGAACTAAACAGTTGACCATCGGTATCATGTAATTGTTAAACCCGAACCATTTTTAAAATTCGATTTAAATTTTCTGGTGATACGCGTGGTTAATACACTATTCCAAGTGTTCCGTTCACCATGGGATTATTTCTAAACGTTGACACTAATTGCTGGAAAGGATCATGCCCTTTGGCAAGATACAATTCTATGTTAATTCAAGAAGCTGCTTTATTGTCTACCGAAATGTCAGATATCTTTACTGCTATTTTTCTAAATTTAGGCTGATTGTATTCTTGGACCTTTTTGTTTCTTTTATTAGAGAAAAAAAACCCAAATCATCACTTCATAACTACACTGGAAATCTCCACTAGTGCAGGGGCGGCAAATCCTACGTTGTTGCAAAATCTCATGATTTTCATCAGTTTCTTGCGGCCTCTGTGGTGACATCGCCATCGATTATCGCTGACGAAAACTATTTTCTTTAGTAAACTGATTCTTCTTTTGCTAGATTTTCTATCTTTAAAACAAAATGTCAAAATTAATTATTAGATGTGTTTTTTCAAGGTTGAAACTTAGAAAATCATACCTCCATTTCATTTTTTTTTTTTTTTTTCAAAACTGGTAACTGCTTGTAACTACATTACTAAGTGATAATTAACTGAGAATGCACATATGGCTTGATTATTCATGAATTAAGTACAAAAGAATATGATAATCTTCGTCAACCATTTAAATCAATTTGTATTGAATACAGCTAACAATTGTAGTTTTGTTACATATGATTCCATTTTTCAGCGTACTGAGTCTAATGAAAGCTTCTTCTACCGTGTATCGAGATGTTTCTACTTCATCATTTCGAAAACAAATCGTTTCAAATTGTTTATTTTTTGCCCTTTTTCCCCTGTCAAAGGTAATTGAGGATTGAATTGGAGTATAAAAAAATTGAGGAATTACTTTTTTACATACTATACTCCATCATAACTCAATCAGTTTGGTGGTTATTTCCACATCTTAAAAACCGTTTCTGACCTAATGAATTTTTCCGACCCCGTGAGGTGAAGTAAGGGCAAACATACTTTCCCCCGTAAATTCAGGTTGTACGATATCTAAGTGTTAAACATCAAAGAAATCTGTATAGGTATTGTTCGTTTAATATCTCGAACAAAAGAAAAGGATTTGTAAATTTTAGATAGCTTTATCAAATATTGATTTTGGCAGATCGTGACATTTTTTGTAGCATATGGGCATTTTTTGCAGCAACTTGAAATCTATTCAGTGTCTTCCGCGCTGAATATCGAGATATTCCTCGTGACTGATATCAAATTTTTTCGCAAAAATCGGTAAAAAAAACTTTTTTTTTTGTTTTGTTTTTTTGCTGCTCTGCCTTTTTCAAAGGTTAATCAGGGTAAAAGTGGGATATAAAACAATAGATGCATAACGTGCCAAAACAATATACAAAACCTTAACTCAATCCACTTAACGGTTCTTCCTTATCCCCAAATTAACCATTTCGATATTTTAACTATTTTCTTACTGAGAAGGCCACCTTTGTAACACGTTAATAATTTACGCAGCAACTTGGAAAATATTCGAAATCTAAGTTACCGTATTTCGAGATGTTCCACATCACCGTTCTCAAATTATTCTATTTTTTAATTTTTGTCCATTCTGCCAATATGAGACATCGTTCTGGGTTCGAATGGAATATACAGAGGACGAGGTGAAATGTGCCTGATCTTTATGACAGATTATTACTCCTTCTACTTGACATTTTACCATAATCTCAATAAACCGTTTTTAAAATTTCAACTATTTCCGAAGCAGAAGGGTGATCTTCGATAAAAAAGATTATTTTTCTCATATCATAAAACAAAATATCGATGGAATCTGTGTAGTAATTTTTGTTTAATATCTCGTACAAATAAAAAAGATTTGAATGTTCTAACGCTTCCTGAAATAAATTTTTTTCCATACCATCGATATTAGAGGTTATGTATTGTAAAAGTGATAACACAAAAGTTGTAGAAAAACGCGCTTAAATATACCTTTTCCGAACATCTGGGGTAATTTAAAATCAAAAGTTTAATATTCGTCAGAATTTTAGGCCGTACTTCTTCTGTGCGTTAAATATCAAACAAATCTTCGTAGAATTTTTTGTTTCATGTCTCGTAAATATAAATAAAAAGTCAATCCCATAAGCTTTCTCCAATGTTGGTTTTGGCAGACCACACCAGTTTCATAAGATAAGAATGTTTTTGCATCAACCTATGATCTGTTCTTAGTTTATTTTAACCATATTTATCCTCTACATATAAAAAAACGTCAAATGGTATTTGAATTGAGTCTGGATACTTGATGCTTACCAGAGAACTGGAAAAATGCAATAATAGTGCTGGTACACAAAGGAGGGGTGAGAAATAGAGTCGGAAATCATAGATTAACCAGTTTGACATCTGTAGTAGTTAAATTAACGGAGTTATTGATAAACAACCACATCAATATTTTTTTTTATCTGCTTAACGTCTCTCTAACAGCGAGGTCTTTAGAGACGGGAAAGGATGGGAGGCAAGGAATGGGAAGAAATTCGGCCATGGCCTTTTGAAGAAAGCATCCCGGCATTTGACCTCGAGTGATTTGGGAAACCATGGAAAACCCAAATCTGGATGCCCGGAAGTGGATTCGAACCGCCGTCCTTCCGAATGCAAGACCAGAACGCTAACCGTTACACCACCAAGGTCGGTAAACAACATCAAAAATGTATGTGAGGAGCATATGTGGTTTTCAAGTAGGGAATATGGCTATCATTACTATCAATTAATTGCGATGGAGCTAACGATCCGGTTTCAATTCCTCTATTCATCAATTACCCGATTAATATTATTTTTTATATTTTCGTTTATAGTTGCAATTTTAAATTCCTCCCTATTCACTTTAACGATTTACAAAACTTTAAATTCCATAAGTTTTTTTGGTAATTTATTCATAACTTTACTTGGTGATTTGTTCCAATCTGTGCCACCCTCACCGACAAAAAAAAAAAAAAAATCTTCCCTCCCCCTTATGCATGAAATCACTCTCCACTACTCCAGATTGTGGTCATGTTGCCTTTCCCTTTTCATGCATCATTCCTAATTCTTTAACCAATAACCCTCCCAGCCCTATCACCAACATTTTGCCTAGTAAATTCCCAGAACTCTTTTCACCTTCCTCCTTTCCTCCAATGACTCCCAATCCAGTTCAATTATCATGTAAGTTACTGAATACATCATACGATAATTTGTATAATCAAAACTAGCTGTTCTTCTTTGCACACTCTCCAACTCCTGTATCTGATAACCAAAATGTCGGTCCCAAACTAAACCACCATATTCAATCAGTGGTCTGACCAGGGTATTGTAATCCATTGCTCTAACTTCTCTGGTACATCCTCTCATTACCCTCTCCAGTAAATGAAGAATTTTGTAACCTTTTACTACCACCTGCCCAATTTGCTCTGCCAGTTAAGTTTGTTATCAAACATTATACCAAGATATTTCAAAATCAAGCCTTCAATAAGCCACTCTGACCCAATCGTATAATCATACTTAGCCTTTAGTTTTTTATTTGCATAGCTAATAAGCTGATTATTCTTGGCATTTATCTTCATTCCATGCTAACATACCATTTCGATATTCTATCCAGCTCACCCTACAGGTGTTGACCTTCTTCTGTTTTTATCTTATTATATACCATTATATCATCTGAAAAAAAAATTAAATTCTGACCTTAAACCATTAGCACAGTCATTCATTAGACTAATGACCAGAAGCGGTCCCAAAACACTATCCTCTACCACCCTTATATTTATTCCACCTCTTTTGATAATGTATTTCATACTCAAACACTTTGCTTTCTGGCTTTTAAAAATTCATCAAATTAACAAGTAATTTTTTAATCCAATCCAACAGATTTCAATTTATTTAAAACCATTTTATAGCTCACTCTTTCAAATGCTTTTGAAAGATCTAGTGACTCCCTTGTCCAAGTCACCTGAAATATCTTGCATATAGCTCACCATCTGAGACTCACAAGAATGTTCTTGCCTAAAGCCAAGTTGTCGATCTGAAAAACGGTTTCTTTCCTCACAGACATTTCAGATATAGTTGCATATCAATCTCTCCATTATTTTGCCTACTGCTGAAGTCAAACAAATTACCTTGTAATTTTGAGCCAAATTTGTAACCTCTCCATTATGAACCGGTACTACTATCGCCATTTTCTAATCCTCTGCTAAGCAGCAAAAATCCAGACTCATTTTAAATACATTTTCAAGGTAAGGTGCCATTGGTGTAGCTAGGTAAACAAGTGCCCCGATGTAAAATAAAATTATTTCGTGCCCTCAGGCCAGATGGGCAATTTAGCTCTGACAAGTTGCTGGTAGGGGCCCCCTGAGCTTAGCTTGGGGGCCTTCTAAGCCGAGCTTGGGAGCACCTGAGCTGTGCTTGGAGGTCCCCTGACCAGTAGCGTATCTAGGTTCACGCCACTTGGGATGCGCTTGGGGCCCAATGAGCGTGGGAGTTCCGGTCTACTGCACCGCCTAGCCCTATGGTAGCTACGCCCCTGTAAGGTACAATATCGTAACAATCTTTTAACCCTTTGACTGCTGTAGACGCGTTAACGCGCGTGGCTACTACTGCGCCCAGGTGCTCCAGACGTGTATACACGCGCCGCCTTGCCGCTCTGTCTGTGCTCCAGACGTGTATACACGCGCCGCCTCGCCGCCCTGTCTGTGCTCCAGACGTGTATACACGCTAGCCTCTTAGCGGCCTGGCTATGAAGCCATATTTCCACCCAGGGTGGTTAGTTGTTTTCCTCATTCGGCCCTTGAGCATTGTCAGCTGCGATCTAATTTGTGTTGCTCTTTTCCTTTTAGTTTTCGCTGAGAAAATGGCATACAGACATTATTTTTTTTAACTGCTTAACGTCTCTTAACAGCGAGGTCTTTAGAGATGGTAAAGAATTGGGGGCAAGGAATGGGAAGGAATTCGGCTATGGCCTTCTGGAGGAAGCATCCCGGCATTCACGTGGAGTGATTTGGGGAAACCATGGAAAACCCAAATCTGGATGCCTCGACGGGGATTCGAACCATCGTCCTCCCGAATACGCCGTCGTGTTTGTACCGCGGAAGAAATCATGGAGAGTCTTACTAGAAGCGTCAGTGAATATGATCCCTTTGATATGGATGACAGTGATAACCCTTCGACAGGATCTCCATGTAATTTTCCTAAGCTGTGTACATCAGCTAGTGGAAAATGACCATTTTTCAGAGTTTGAAGCTACAGATTGTGCGAGCGAAATGTGTGGATAAAGAGAATGCTTTAGTGACGCGTTTGACAGCATGTGCTTGTCGATTAAGCTGCAGGACACAAGTGTGGATTACGTTAACATTCCAGCAGTTTGTCATTTTTCTTGATATTTTTAAAGGAATATCATATGATATCTATTGCTGATGAGACCAACAGATACGCGAGAATCAATTCACACTATATTTTCACTATGAAGTGGTTTAAAAAGTTCTTTTTCCACATTCTCGAACACTGCATTTTAAATGCTCACGCTCTTCACCGAGTAGTAACCGGACGAAAAATACCAGTTGCAGAGTTTCGTCTGTTGCATCCATAAATTTAAATTTCGTGAGGAATTTTTGAGGATTTCCTGACACCCTCCCCCCCCCCCGTCTTGTAAGATCAGGTTCCGTGAGACGCCACCCCCCCCCCTAGAAATCACCCTCGCAACTTTATGAGACCTTTTTTCCAAATTTCATTCATATTGCAAATTCAAAGAAGAGCACGCCAATGCGTAAATGCGCTATATGTTCGATACAGAAAGTGCGTCGAGAAACCAATGCAGAACACGAAATGTATCACTGTGTGTTGTACCATTTTTCAAGGCTTATCTCACAAAAAGAATTACTAACCATGGTTAACTGCAGAGTAATAATTATATTAATTTATAGGCCTCTAAAACCAAACGAAATACAAAAAAAAAAAAAAAAAAAAAAAAAAAAAAAAAAAATTAAAAATATATTAACCCGGGTCAAAAAGAAGGCTGGAAAAATTGTGCAGAATTTGTGAAAGGTATTTGGAAAGGTTCTCTCCAGATAAATTACTACGCTCACAAACTAAATACATTTCAGTTGCTGTAATATCTATTTCGTATATGAAGTACCGGCATGTTTGATTACGCAGACTTTCACTTTTAGAGGAGCTTTAAACTGAAAAACATTAGATGTTATATTAACTGTATTTATTTTGTATCTGCGGTTTCAAATCGCAGAGCGACAGCAGAAGAACGCCACACACAACGCTCCAGACATATTCAGTACACAGCGGTCCGGTCTAACGCGGCAGGCCAGGGCAGGTAAACAGCTTAGGCGTAAACAAAGCCGCACTCAGCGAGGGCTCGGCCGGCCGAACTGTAGCAGTTAAATCTGCAGTAATATTATAAAGACCAGCCCCATCACTTTTTCTTTACCTTTCTCAGTTCCTTAATAATGTCCTGAGAATCTATTTCAGATTTTGTATTGTACTCTTTTATGGTTTTAGGTAGACTCTCCTCTGATTAATTCCCTCCCATCTCAGGTTGATAGTTCATAGTAGTCTCACTAAATTAATCACACAATACCTCAGCAATTTTATAATCATCAGTAACTTCATCTCCATTCTTACCTACAATAGTTTGAATACCTCCTGTCAGATTCTTCGTGGTTTAATTAACGTGAAAATTAAGTGGTCGACAATGTATTTCAGTTTAGACTTGCGTTTATTTTCCAACAACACGTCAACGATACTGCTTACATGTATTCATACAATCCAGAGATTGCATACAATACTACTAATGCAGTCCTTGGCAACCGCAAAGTGGATCTGTATATACTACTCCTGTCCGTATGCTGATTTCTTTATATAGGCTGTATCGAAATTTCTAGAACACTTCAAAAGCTTCCGCCAGATATTTCTCGAACATTAACAATTACTTAAACAATTGAAACATATTCAAAACAATCAGAATTAATATATAATCCCTTAACATCATTACAAAATGGTCAGAAAAGGATATTAAGATATTTAAATACAAAATTATTTTCAGAAATAATTTTAAACTGTATAAAATTGTCCTTTAGACATCATAACTTGCATTAATACTTGGAGTTACCAACATTTAAGCAATTCTCTTGCAAAATTCGGTTCTTAAACATATTAAATGGCCTTTAAATAACTTCTTTTCATAAAAAAAGTCTATATACACTGATTTACAGGAAATTGTGAAACAAATATACAGGATCATATTCAACCAAACTCTAGCTTACTATAAGTGATTCACAAAATACAATTATATTTAATTTTAGGTTTGAGGACTGTTATACTTCCCTTCCTCTCAGTTTTCTAATATAACTATAGAAATGTCTAAAAGCATTGTTTAGTGGTCCTTTGTTTCTGTCTTTGCTTAAAAGCTTTTTTAGTTGTTTTAGGTATTCTCTACTTCCTTCCTGTCTTTTAAATCTGTTGTGTTCCCATCTCACAAGCTTCTTTAACGTTTTCACCTCCCTATTGTAGTATATACTTTCTGTACTTCACTTTTTTTTCTGGTTGGGAATAAACACATCCTCTCCCTTTTTTATTATCTCCATAAACTCTTCCATTTTTCCTTCACTGTAATTGTGCCATCCTTCTATTTTCTGAACCTTTCCCTGAAATATCTCTTCAATTCTAAATTCTATGCCATTTTATAAGTATAATTATTTCTCCCATTTATTTTGGCCACTGGTATACTGAATCCACTAATATACATTAGTACTGCACTATGATCACTTATTCATTCGTTCCTTTACACCCTACAAGATTTTCATCACCCTTTATTAAAAAGATATCCAACAAGTCTGGTCCCCTTTTATTTTGCTCTACCACTTGTGTAAAACATCCTTCCGTTACTAAGATATTTCCAAATCTCTGTTCCCTTGCTTATCTTATTTCCTACCCAGGTAACACCTAATAAATTTAAATCCAATCCAATAATAATTATTCTACTTTCACTTTGAATTGAGAATGTGAATTTAGTTTCTCTCCAAGAATCTCATCTCCATCATTCATTCTTCATCTATGGCACATAGACAATACCCCTTTTTATCACCCCAAAAATATACCTCTAGTAACTCATGACCGTAATCTATTACCACTAGAGAACTATAGTAATATTTGAAAGCCACTAAGAAAACCCCTCCACAAATTGCTGCTCCTCTGTCTCTTCAGTACACTCTGTTACCTTCTGGGAAAACCTCAGTGTCAAGTACTCATTCCTTTAACCAAGACGTTACCTCTATAATCACTTGTGTTTCATGTATCTCTATTAAGTTTACAAATTCTATCACTTTGGTCGTTATACTTCTACAGTTCACCAATAACACTCTTATTTTTGGCATTGTGGTATTTTAAGCATTAACCTTTGGGTTAGCAAGTGCACACAATTTTTTTATTGCTTCAATAGCGTCATCTATTTCTTTACCATTTGTTTTTTTCCTATAGCGTTTCTACAATCAATAAATTTCCTTTTGATCATATACTTTTATCCCTTCACCAGCAACCCCTAACCTCAAAAAGGCGCAGTCCTGATCCTATTAGAACTGGAAGTTGGCTCCCTTACAGCTTTAGCTAAAAACTTATAAAGTATTCCCTTCCCCCAACTATTTAGGTGTAGGCCATGCCTAGTAAAACACCACCTATCAATGGTGTTCACAGGGACAACCCCCAAAACAGTATTAATGCCTCTTCCAAGTAGCATCTCTGTATCCGCGTTTACACGCCTCACAGCCTGGTTAAATTGTGGCGCCGATCATGGTGATTTAGAACCTGCATGAGTTCCACCTTGGCATGCTGTGCCTATTTTACCACCTTCTTCAGGTCGGTCTCTATACACATTTCTATCAATACTATTCCCCTCACCTCCAACGTCACAACTCTGTCGTCCTTAGTGAAACTCTTACTCAGTGAACCTATATCCTGTATTACCTGACCTAATGTTCCACTGGATTTGAAAAAGCTTGTAACCTGGTAGCTTGTCCTTATTGAATCTGCAGAAGAGGACTTGCACCTCTCCCATTGCTACACCTAGCAGCAGAACCTTTTTGATTCCACTTTTTCCCCCTTCTACATCAACATTGCTACAGGACTGATGCAAGTTATCTATTCCTACATCTAAAGGAGGCTATTCCCCGTATGACTCTGGTAACAGTTCAAACCTATTTCTCTCCACAATTTTGGGAGTTTCTAGCTTCTTCTTCCTGTTAGCCACATTTTCCCTACCACCTGTTATCAGTTCCCATCCATCCTTATCACCCTCGTTACAAAACCCATCATCTCTACTTTGGTCCTCCACAGCAGAGCTTCCACAGACACAGCCTCCACATGCAAAGCCTTTACAGGCACATTCTCCACAGGCTCAGCCTCCACAGGCTGAGCCCCAACAGGCTGAGCATCCACAGGCCGAGCCTCAAGGATGTTGACCCTTTCATGCAATTCGCCGGTTGTTTCACCCATCCTCCAGAATGTTTCTTCCGTCTCTGATATTTTCCTATACTGCTCTGAAAGTTTCCTATCCTTAAAACAGAGCAGACAATACGACTGAAAATCCTCATTTAATTCCCTTTTCCCCATTGACCTACATATCGAGAAAATCCACATTTTACATGCCTTGTAATCCAAACTATTCACCACACGTCTGCGACAGGCGCAACTCTTTCCAGGCATGATTTTCCCCAAAAGAAATACGTATAATTTGGTACCTTTTTAACGAACCTTAAAGATTAAATTACGAAATTATATGTATTTTAAATTTAATCGATAATCTAATAAAAGGAATATTTTCAAGTTTTTAATCTCTTTGTGGTAAATAAAAAGTAGGTGAAATAAAAAACTTATGGTTGTAAACTACAAAATTAACCTGAACATTGAATTTCACAGGTCGATACTATTTATTGGTAATGTGAGAATAATAAATAATTAGCTTTTTATGAGAAAATATTTTTAAATATTAAGTAATTATTGTTTTAATGTATTATAAAATAATTAAAGAACGATTATATTTCCGACATTACAGACCAATGAATTTAGCTTATGCTTGTAGAATTCTTAACTGGCTGTTAAATTTTTTATGTATAGTTAGATTAAAGCTTTGTAAGTAATAACTAGGCAACAAATGTACCGGTACTTAAGAACCAATGAATAAACCTTACGATAATGAATTTCAAAATAAATTTTGTAAAAAAAAAAAAAAAAAAAAAAAAAAAAAAAAAAAAAAAAAAAGAAGTTTTGTTTGAATGTATTAGAGAGCAATTAAACAAAATTATATTTACAGGGAGAAGAGGTTAATTACTTTAACGTACGCTTTTGTTTTTCTGCGGAATTTTAACTATCGATACTTCAATTTAGGTTAACAATGCTGTATAAGCTACTGTAAACAACTCGAGTTTTTTTTATGAACAGTTAGTTTTGTTGCTTATTTTTACCAAGTTGTTATGTTACAACTCCAAAACTAACTAAACAACATATCGTATTTTAATCCGAACATAGCCTAAATCTGAGATGATAAGCTTAACAATTGAGGCCCACCCTACTGGTTTGAATTAATTGCGGTATATAAGAAATTTAAACTATCAAACAACGTATACCACAAAGTTTACCTACGCTATAGTATTCTAATTAAAATAACTACCAAGCTTATGCTCTATATAATTCAAAGAAACTTGCGATAACTAAAAAAAAAAGGACAACAATAACGTGAACTTAAAACTGTTATATATGGAGAGAATTTTAAATAATTCTTCTCGTTAAAAATGGGCCTAAGAATTTAGATGATAATTTAAAGATTTTAATGTAATTTAGTCAACAAAAACTTAGCTGATATTGCAAAATCGCAGTTTTGTGAGAAGCTCTCAACACACACACAGCCAACGGTATCATCCAAAACTCAGTTAAGGGTATATGTGCAAGATATTTTGGATGAAATGTACAAAGGAGATCAAACTGATAGTGTAGCACTAGATCTTTTAAAGGCTTTTGACCGAATGAGCCATAAATAAAGTAAAAACTATGGGAGTAAATGAGAAACTGATTTGTTAGGTAGAAGAATTTTTAAAAGTTAAAAATTATATTTATGGTAGGAAACGCAGTATGGAAAGTGGATGTAAATGTGAGAGTGCCACAGGGTAGCGTATTGGGACTATTGATATTCATCATTCTAATAAATAATTCTGTTATTAGGTTACTATCATATTGTTTGCAAACGACACAATGTTATACAAAATGAGCAAAATGGTAGAAGACTGTAAACAGTTGCAGGGTGATCTGGACAAGATATCTAGTTGGGTTGGTAAACATGGCACGAAGGTAAATGCAAAGAAGAGTCAGCTTATTAGAAACACAAATAAAAAACTTAAAGTTTGTCACATTACGATAGTTTATCGGACCTTTTAATTTATGTCTAGCATATGAGTCAAAATCGAGGAACGGATATTAGTTCAACTATCGATCTCAGCTATCGACAGGAGTATCGCGGAAGGTTGCGAGTTACGTTGTCGTGGGTGTTCATGAGTGTAAGGAACAGTGAAGTAATCTTGTGCTAAAAGAAGTTTTCTTCGTGCTACCTCGACTGGTGAGGGCTGGCTGTCGTTTTTTCGTAATGCTTGTTGAAGCCAGTCACTCGAAGATAGAGTGATTATCAGTTTTACTGTTGTGAGAATGGTGCTGTTGAAAGTAGAAGTCATCACGGATATAAATTACGTTCATCCGCGTCAGTTTTAATTAGCTCTGGCCGGCGTTTCCTACCGTTGTATATGCCAGTGGCCACTAGTGACTGCTGTGTGAATACTTACAGACATTAAACTACTGTTACAATAATATTACGATTACAACAACAAAGCCAAGTGCAGTGCCGTGATAAATGTGCGATGGTAAGAACGCTTCCACTCGTTTTGGACTTGCAATCTTTACCAACAATTATTCAGGTTAACCATTAATCCTTTTTGATTACAAACTAAAAAAATATGGTTTGGTGTAACAGAAAACTTAGTGTAATAAATAATGTTTGTGCTTAGCATACTCCTTTGTGTGTTTTATCCAGTTAGAACATTTTCGATGGATTCCCACCTTCCATACAACCAGGTGACCGTTTTAATAATAATTCAGTAAATTCCTTTATGAGTGAAGTACTGATAGCCTAAAGGCAAGATCAAATCAGATAGACGATAAGTTGTGACGGTGCTAAATATTTATTATTCATTAAAAATAATAAAAGTCCATTTTATAATTTCACATGACCATCTACATGACAGGAATTATAATAATGATAGGCGAATAAACAGAATCTTAAAATCGTCTAAATTACAAGAAAGCGAGTAGGAAATGAATAACAAGTTAACAATGGAATAAACAATGTAATGTAGTTCGAACAAGAACAGAGCGTAAAAGTCAATAGTTTAAACCGAAGCGACTGGTACAAAGAGGTTAAGAAGTGATGAGTAACGACACCAACAAGCTGAAGTCAGCGGTACAACTACAGACACAACAACCATGGAGAGAGGAAATATATGGAGGAGAAGTAACGTTAAATCGGTGAAGCAGGCTCTAAACTCTCGGGCATGCGCAGTGGCGGCAGCTGCGATATTGCGCTTCCAAACAATTGCGATGTTCACATTGTGTTAGATGCAGTGATTATTTCATTTTGTAATGTGTATAAGTGTTTTATAATGCCATCTTGTGTTGCGTACGGTTGCACAAATAGGCCAGACAGGAAAGAACCTGTAATATCATTTCATAAGTAAGTTAAATTCTAATTATCGTTGTTGAAGTGGGCGGTAGAAGCTGCAAACTTCGCTGCTTGTCTATAAATATTTAGTGATAGCTCTCAATGGGATGACTTTGTTCTCAAATTTTTGTTGGTATAGTGTAGAAAATCATCATACCTTGCTATTTTGCACATAATAGATTAGCATTGCTTTTTAACGAGTGTTGAAAATGAGATTTAAAGGGGTGTGTTTTACATCGCGATTCAGTGAATTTAGCATTGCGCTTTCTTTCGTCACATTGCAGTTTATGCTGACAGTATATGATGAAATTAAATGTGTTAAATTATGCTATGCAATCTAGGAATCTTGATGAAGCAAACGATGTTGTTACTGCAAATACAGTTTGCGATTCAAATACACGTGTGTGGGTATATCTACATAGTTTGATTCTATAGCGGCAATTTAATGGAGATTGTGGTTAGGTCTAAATGCAGTCTGTACCAGAATTGTTTTGTTGTTCTATAAGGGACAAAGAATTTATCTATTACTGTTAGTAATTTCATGAGAACCAAGTTAGTGACGAAACGTATATCGCGATGGAAACTACTTCCAGCCATTTCCAATTAAGCTTACGATGTATGTTAACAAGATAACTATTTTTACACTGGTCTAGGCCGCATTTCAACCTAACCACAAGTGGTAGTAAAAAAACTGAAATATCCATTCTGCATGTAATTCATTGTAGCTTTGGCAGAATTAATTTCTGGTGCAGGCCGCATATCAACCCAATCCCAGTATATCCCGAAAACTAAGCAAGATACGAAAAAATTTATTGTTTATTTTCTATTTGTCTCGTCGTTTTACATAAGAATCGACCATTAAATTTGACTTTTGCGAAATATTTCTTCTCCATTTCAACTCAAGACACCTCACTTTTGATACAGTATATCTCCAGAACTAGGTGAGATATCGAAAATGTTTATTCTTTATTTTTCATTTGTCTCGTCTTTTTAAATTAGAATCCATCATCAAATTTGACTTTGACAATTTTTTTCTTCTGAATTTCAACCAAAACCATTTCACATTTGAGACATAATATCTCGAAAACTAAGCAGGATATCAAAACATTTTATTCTTCATTTTTTATTTGTCTCATCGAGTTACATAATAATCCATCACCAGATTGCAGCGTCACGTTTATCCTAGAGTCCCCTTGAGGTTTTTGTACATATTCCCCGTGTCAGTTTGGAAGTGGCCATGCCCCTCCCACTCCGGCCATGCCCCCTCACTCCTCTTCCGCCCTGCTTCACTTCAATGCGTGTAGAAGGTCTCTTGCGTCGTCTCCACATATTTCCTTCCTCCATGACAATAACGAAGTATCTCCAGCGATACAAGGCGGTGTATTTCCAGCGATAAAACAACAAGGAGACTAAGCTTCTTGACCAGAGGGAATACTACAACGAACACAAGCAGTCACAGAGTGTCGAGAGTACGGAACGTCAAATCGGGAGCAGCAGACGAAGAAAAGAAGACATCCAACATTCAAATTAAAATAAGTGAACGAAAATAAAAGCACGAGAAAACCAGTTAACTCAGTGAAGTAAATAAAATTTTCTTTATAACTGATTGACATTCACCCGAGCTTTGTTGGTAACGCAATAAAAGTAATTTACACTAGGGAGAAAATTTTCAAATTTGATTTCCTTTACTTAGCGATCAATCGGATTTTTTTTTTTTTTACAGCTATTACAGCTATTACAGCTATTTACAGCTTGTCAATCTATGGGACTATCCTACAGCTGTAATCTTGGAAGCAAAGTACACCTGGCGCTGTTAATTTCAAGCAATTAAATTTATTATTTATAAGTTGTCCGTCTTTTTCAGCTATACCAGAGAGAAGCAGTAGGCAGCAGTAGTTCTCACCGATCTGTTCTGTCAATGCTATTTTGAAAATTGATTTGATGCCGAAATTTTCCCCTAACAACAGCGTTGCACTTTGTTCTGTTGGTGATTTGTTATCTCGGTATTGCTGTTTGTTTGGAAAGTTGAAGAGATTCTTTTGTGGACTAGTTTGTCTGAATCCTAATTTCCTTTTTGTGTGTATGCGTGAGGTGGCCGAGTTAATGGCCCTATTGTAACCCTTTTTTTTTTTTATCAGAGCAGTGTATTATAACCTCTAAACATGAATACCGAAGAGACTGTAGTTGAGGTAACTGTGGAGCAGAGTAGGGAAGTCCCTGTTTGGGAGATGCTAATTAGTCAAAAGAAAGCCTCGCAAGAAAAGAGGACAGGAAGAATGAAGAAAGGTACCGGAAGAATGAAGAAAATATTAGTCAAATAAAAGCCTCATTAGAAAAGAGTGAAGAAAATATGAGGTATCACCTAAATTTCCTTAAAGAAAATATGAAGGCAGAAATTAGAAGACCACAGGAGACAATCAGAGCCGAGATAGATGAGAAGGGGAAAGCCCTCTACTACAGCATCACTAAGGATTTAGATGGAAGATTTTCAATAATAAGAGAAGAGATGGATCAATTTCAACGACAATGTGTCTCACGTGGAAAGGCCACTCAAGCAATATACAATAACAGAGACTGGACAAACCCGTCATAGAGTAAAGGCTCTAGAAGACCGAGTGCATTGCCAAGGCAACATGATGGAAGAGATGGAAAAAACCTGAAGTCATGTGAAAATCAAGTATGAGGGGTGCTGTATTGTGTAGATAAAATTGATTGCCTTACTGAAGGGATAGAAAAGTTCAAACTTGTTAACACTTGGGAGATAGAAATTAAAATGAGTAGTACGATTAAACGAGAAAGTGAGGGAAGTGTGAAGAAGCAGGTGCCAGCTGTAATCAAAGAAGAGATCAGCAAATACCAAGGAATTATAAATGGGTCCTGCTGTCAGGGATACCATACTGAGGATAAACAAGTGATTGAAAAGTTTGATGACTCAGGAAAGTTGCATCCAGTGGATTTCTTAGACAGTTTTGAAACTTATCCGCCATTTCAAATTGCATTGGTCGAGAGAAAAATAAAGATGGTACATGAACACCTGAGATGGAGAGCTCGTCTGTGGGTCGATCGCTTTTCAAAGTAATTTGATACCTATCAAAATTTTAAAGACGAATTTTTTAATCACTGTAGAAATACAGGTCGCTGTCAAATCGGAATTAATGCACGGTGAACCTTATTCTCTCGGGATGGAGACTCAGCAAAATTTCTTCCTCAGATGTTTGGTGAAGAGTCGTTATCTTGATCGCCCATACAGTGAGGCAGAATATGTGGAAATTATTATGGTCTGACTACCTGAAACGACACAATTGATCTTCGCGAGTCACCGCATCAACAATGTCAGGGAGGCTATTGAAATGCTAGGGAGGCTCGACTCGCAAGAGAAGAGAATGAGTAGGAATAAACCAAGAGAGAGGGAAGATAACAATTGCTTTCTGGATAGAAAAAAAAAGGATTGAGTATTATAATCAGAGGAATGATCAATCAAATGATCAGAACAATGGCTGGAGAGAACATAGAAGCCGAGAGTGAGGCTGAAGTAATTACAATTTCCGACGTGGTCATGGACAATACAGAGGACGAAGTAGAAGAGGAAATCAACAATGACCTTAGAAGTCACCAGGAGACTAGTGAGAAGGCACCTAGCAATCCTTCCAAGGGAAAGCAAAAGGCGGTAAACTGCTAGCTGCCACTGTATTGCTCCAGCCAGGGGCAGAACAGGATGTTGGACCACCCCGATAACTGTCAAGAAGAGAGGGAACAGAGCCACCACTCTAAAAGTGAGGAAAACGACTGATCACAAAAAAGGGAACGGAAATTAGTATACATTCTGAGGAGACCCTTAATGTACGAGGGCAGATAATACCATGCCTATCAGGTTCCATGGTTACGAGATTGATTGGTGTCGAGACCTGCAGATTTGCATAGGTGGAAGAACTCTGGGAACTTTGTAATAATAATGGTGATTCCTTCATACCAATTGAAGAGGATGTAGCTGACGGAAATGAAGAAAGTAATGGCAATAAGCGGGTAAACAGGCTCAGAGAGAACGAAGATCCATACCTGAAGGAAAATGTAAAGAGAGATCACCAGGAGGAGGAGAAATACTTAAAGATTGAAGCGCACTACGACAAGAGATGTTTTACATTCAGGGATTGAGGAATGGTGAAGATCACGGATGATTGTGACATCCTATCAAAAGTATCGAAGAAACAAAAAGGGTATTACCTGTAGAAGAGGATATTAATATAATAAAACAATAATATATAATAAAAAGGTTGGAAGAGATGAATAGGGAAGAAGTCAGCCATGAAGATAATGAATGCAATTATAGTGAGGAAGAACAAGAAGAAGTCACCACAGGAGAGTATGAACGCATTTGTGAGGCAGCGGATGAGTCGGTCCATGGTATACTCAGCTCATATTGCTCAAGTTTAGGGGGCGATGAATCAGTTGAGGCTGAAGTGGAAGGGGTTATCACGACGAGACATAGCATTCCAACCGTGAAGAAAACTAGCATCAGGTGAAAAGATGGGATAAGCCATAGTCCAGATGTTGAAGAAAAGGCAAATTTGGTTGTCAACGAAGAAGGAGATGGCGGTATCCAAACGAGAGAATGAAGAGTGTGTGATGACATACATAAAAGCAATCAATTTAAATTACCCAAGGGAAGACTTTCTGGAAGAAGACAACCAATTAAGGCAAAGAATGTTCAGAGTACCTACAGCAGAAAGTGATGTCTTAGGAAGGAAGATAAAGGCTGTAATTGATACAGGAGCCGAGGTTTCCTGCATATCTGAAACTTTATACAAGGAACTTGCGGAGGTGTACCATTTTGAATATTGACCCACCAATACTATTACAGGGGAAGGGCAAGAGAAAAAAAGGCAACGATTCAAGTACTAATTGAAGGAAGAATGGAGGAATATGAAGTATTGATACATATGTATGTTATATCACACCTAAATGTAGATTGTATAATAGGAGTCGACTGGATAGTGCCAGTGGACGCAACTTTGCATTTTGGGAAGGGATCCAAGGAGTTCCAAAATGAAGGAAAGAAATGCAGAGTGGAGATAGGCAATGTCATCAACAGAAATGGAGAAGCATTTACAGGAATCCAGGTGGATTATGCCGAAATTGAAGACATTCCAGAGGAAAGCGAATATGCTGAAGAGAATAAGGAAATAGAGATCGAAGACAGAAGAAACTTTTTTCAAGACATAAAATATAACATAATTGAAGGAGGAGGATTTGAAATATGTCCACCAAATATCCAAGAGGATTTCGGAGATATTTTTAATGACAGGCTGGGACTAGTAAATGTATATCAATGTCATTTCCAAGTAAAGAAACAGAAACCTTTGTCCATAAAGCCCTACCCCATCCCAGTGTCTAAACGGGATAAAGTGAAAGAGGAATTAGAGCGCATGGAGAGTTGCGGTATAATTGAAAGATCACAAAGTGAATATGCCAGTCCTTTAGTAGTGGTGACTAAGTCCGACCGATCCATCAGTCTAGTATTGGATGCTAAGGCCCTCAACAATATATTGAAAACACAGAGGGACCATCCAGAAAGAGTGGATAATATATTACAAAAATTCCATGGAGTGAAGTACCTGTCATCTCTTGACCTGACTTCGTCATACTGGCAGATTCCCATCCATGAGGACTCAAGGAAGTACACAGCTTTCAGGTTTGAAGGTGGATGTTATCAATTTAGAAATTTTCCTTTTGGAATAAACAATTCGGTTTCCGATTTAATCAAGGCGTTAAATAGGGTTTTATTCAGAAACTTAAGAGAAAGAGTGCAAGTCCATGTCAACGACATAATTTTTGCCACCAAAACAATAGAAGAACATTGGAAGCTAATGAGAGAAGTCCTGACTACTATCCAAATGACTTTGAAGAAAAATAAGTGTGTCTTTATCCGATCCCGATTAAAATTTTTCGGTCATGTTGTCTCCCCGGAGGGGATTTTAGTGGATGAATCGAGGCTAGAAGCCATCAAGAAATTCCCTCGACCCGCGAATAAACCTCAATTGAAAATATTTTGGGGTTATGTGGATATTATCGGAAATTTTTATCCGAACAACGACTAAGGATGTTGGAACGGAAATATATCATTTGGAATTGGACGAGCGGATCTGAACGAGACTTCATGAGGATCATGAAGGAGCTAGCGCAGGAGCGGATCCTTTTGTATCCCAATTGGGAATTAGATCTAGGCTTGGTTACCGACAGTTCCCACTATGGTCTAGGTGCTGAAATCTTCCATGACATAGAGGTGAATGGACTAGTAAAACACCGCACGATAGCATTTGCCAGGAGAATGATGAATGCCCATGAGATGAGGTATTGTGTGACAGAGAAGGAACCTTTAGCTATAATTTGGAGCTTACGAAAGTTCAGGCAGATTTTTCTAGGTAGGAAAATAATTATACATATGTACCACCGAGCTCTATCGTACTTGATGAATTGTCGATTGACACATGACAGTCTGACCTGGTGGGCGTTGTTATTACAAGAATTCAAAATGGACATTAAGTATATTCCAGGGAAAGACAATGTAGTGGCAAACTGCCTATCAAGGTTACCAGTTGGGATGCCAGAGGATGGCGGGACCTATCAGACAACCCAAGAAGCCGTCTTCAATTATCTGGAAGGTATTGCCCAGGAGGGTAAGGTGACAAAGTGGATGAAAGAGATGTCAGAGAAAGGATGATGCATCGAACACAGTCATAGAAGTCCTAGAGGGTACAGGTGACCGAATGTCCTTAGTGAAACACTACTGTATACATAAAGGGATCCTCTTCAACAGGAAATCGGAAGAGAACGAACAATGGAAGGATATGTCTGCTGGATCATTGTGTAGACGAATGGATCAAATATCATCACCTTAGTTATGGCCACTACGGTGCTAATAAATGTACACTGAAGGAATACTGTTATATGTACTTTGTAAATTTGGAAAGAAAGGGGGCTAAAACTTTGTCGACATGCGAAATCTGTCAGAAGGTAAATGTTGACAATGTGCAGAGAATGGGAAGGATGAAGATTATTATCGTGAATTAATCTAAGTCGATTTATATGGAACATTACCGGCCTCCAGAGGGGGGTAACCGTTATCCTTGTTGTTATAGATGTATTCACAAAGTATGTCAAGCTTTACCCAGTCAAAAGGGTGACTACGACAGTGCTTTTCCGTAAACCATGGGAAGACCGAGAAAAATATTGTCTGACCACAATTTGGAAATAGAAAATGGACAGAATTACTAGAAGAAGAGGGGATTGAGGTAATGAAGACATCATTTTTCCACCTCCAAGGGAATGTCGCGAGAGACTGGTGGCGGAAATTGGTAAATTGTTTAGGATATATTGCCAGCAAACTCACAAAGGCTCGGCTTTTCATGTTGGGAAATGTGAAGATGTAATTAATAATATTCCCCACAGCTAAACGGGTCTGACCCCTTGGGAGCCAATATTTTAAGAACCGGCACCAAGTATTGACAATAAGTATATAGATTTTCCTGAAGAGAAGACTATATATAACCTTTCCAGAAAGACTAGAGGAAGCCAAGAAGGTACTGATGGAAAAGGCTAAAGCTAGACAATTGAGACATGAAAGGAAAGAAAAAGGGACATACTACCAACAGGGAAACTTAGTATTGCTCCAGACCCACTTCAAGTCCTCGTCAATCAATCATGAGATAAGTTCAAAATACTTTATGAGGGACATTATAGGATAAGAGATAGGCCAAGAGAAAATGCTTATACACTGGAATACATGAGAGATGGTAGATTAAAAGTTATCTATAATCTTGTTTCTTTAGAGCCCTTTAAAAGGGACTCACAATCTGAATAGAAACGTTGGAACGCCTATGGGCAAAATTTTGTCCCGAACACCCAGCAAATCCTTGCATATGTTTTTTGTATATAGTCATGGTGAATAGGTTGAAGTAGTATGTTTTTTTTTTCTTTTTCTTTCTTTTTTTTTCTTTTCAATGTCTTGCCGTAATGGTATCATTATAAAGAATTCACTTATTCTTTAGTATGGTCCAGTAGATTAATGATCTTATTTCCATCGGGCGTCACCAATTGTTACATACTCCGGGTAGGGTGTCAATCTGTTACATCCACCCAGGCAGAAGCGGAAAGGAGTGAAGTGATAGTGAACCAAGGTTTCGTGCATAAAGAAGTGCTATAGCATGTTTCAATTATTGGTTCATCACTTATGGTTTTAATGTGATATATTTCAAAATATCTGAGAATGTTTTTTTATGTAAATATCAGGTTAGTACCTACCACCACCAACTATTTGTAGAATATGTTATAACCTAAGTGAGATGCTTACCAACCTCGTCCATTTGGAAGGTCATTTGATTAAAGTGCTTGGAAGGGGTTGTCACATTACGATAGCTTATCGACCAATAAAGTCATGTAACGGATATGAGTTCAACTATCTATCTCAGCTATCGATAGGAATATCACTGATCTATGGCGGAAGGTTGCGATATACGTTAGCGCGGGTGTGCATGAGTGTAAGGAACAGTAAATTAATTTTGTGCTAAAAGAAGTTTTCATCCTGCAACCACGCTGGTTGAGGGCTGGCTGTCGTTTTATTGTAACAGCTGTTGAAGCCAGTCACTCGAAGATAGATTTTAGTCATTTTGACTGTTGTGAGAATGGTGCTGTTGAATGTACCAGTCATCACGGACATAAATTACGTGTATCTGCGTCGGTTTTAATTAGCTCTGCCCGGCGTTTCGTACCGTTGTAAAGCCAGTGGCTACTAGTGACTGCTGTGTGAATACTTACAGATATTAAAATACTGTTACAAGAATATTCCGATTACGACAACAAAGCTAAGTTCAGTGCCGTGAAAAATGTGGTATGGTAAGAACGCTTGCACTCGCTTCGGACTTGCAATCTTTACGAACAATTATTCAGGTTAACCATTAATCCTTTTTGATTACAAACTAAATAAGTATGGTTTGGTGGTCGGTGGTGTAACAGAAATCTTAGTGTAATAAATAGTGTTTGTGCTTAGCATATTCCTTTGTGTGTTTTATTCAGTTAGAGCAATTGCGATGGATTCACACCTTCCATTAAACCAGGTGACATTTTTAATAAAACCTGAGTAATTTCCTTTATGAACGAAGTACCGATAGCCTAAAGGCAAGATCAAATCAGATAGACGATAAGTTGGGACGATGCTAAATATATATTATTTATTAAAAATAATAAAACCAGTCCATTTTATAATTTGACAGGTTGATTATGACTATAAGGGGGGGAAAAATGATTGTTGAATACTTGAAACGTAAATATGTTGGCATTGTATATCATGACACAAATTCTTCACATATTCTCAAATTATATATCATTTCAAGCTTAACTGGGCAGGAAACATTGGAAGGAAGTAGGGAAAGATTTCGAAATCCTGCACTTGTTGAGAAGAAAGACGAGAGGATGTACGAGACAAGTATAGGAATAGGATTACAAAACTTCAGTCAAACTATTGCTTCAATATGGTAGTGTAGTATGGGACCACATTTTGAGTATCAAGTACAGGAGTTGGAGAGGGTGCAAAAAAGGGTTGCCAGATTTGTTTCTGGAAAATACCGCAGAACGCAGTTAACAACAGTGATGATAAATGAGTTGGAACGTGATTCATTGGAAGGCAGTAGGAGGGTGAAGAGGATCATAGAAGTGTACAAGGCTTATATTGGTGATGTGGCTTGAAAAGATATTGGTGTAAGAATTAAAAATAATTCATGGATGAGAAGAGATGTCCATGACATCAAGCTGGCAAGGTGTATTAAGATTCTCCTTTTTAAGTAAGGGTGTCATGTATTGGAAAAATTTACCAAGAGAAGTTATGAATAATTTACAAAATACTTCGAAAGATTTTTATATTGCATTTAGTAGAGGGCAAATGTAGGTGGGTGCAGGAAAGGGACAAAATGTGTATAAGGGAAACTGCAACGGAGCCTTCACTCCATTAAAATTAAAATTTAATTAAAAATTAAAACATCCATATAAATGAACTTATAATTTTGTATTTTTGCTATCCTCACATAGGGCAGTCTTCATTCAGTGTAAAAGGGGAATAAACAAAAGTAGTGGAATTACAATACACATTTTAAAAATGTGATTTATATTCTATGATCACATCAGTCGGATTGGCAATCATAGACTCACCTCCAAAACCATTCATCTTCTCTAAGGGAGAAGCGACTAACGCAAAATGGACAAGGCTAGAAAGAAAAGATCTCGATGAACTGGAAATTGACCCCAATGACATTTGCAACAGGAACAAATACAAAACGTTGATTAAAGCACTCGATTCTCTCCAGACACTAACCTCCAAAACATTGCGCCTTCAATCTGGGGTGAAATGGACCCAAGAAAGAAAACATAACCACAGTGCAAGAATAAGAGCTCTCCAGGGTTAAGAACCATAGAGGCCATAACGGGAAAAGAAGAAGAAAGAAGACATTGCTTAATCACCAAGCAAACATTGATTCAATCTATTTGATGTCTTGTCTCGTATTCTCAAAAAAATACCTCCAATTTCACCACAACTTCAGGTTATACCACCTGAATGGGAAAGATGTCAAAGGAATTTTTATAGTGGTATTTTTTTAATGCCTTATACAAAATAATAATAATAATAATAAAATCAAGTTGTGAATTGTCGATCAGTATCTCAAATTTTTATTTGATAGATTTTAATAACCCATCTGCCCCAATTGTTATTCTAAAATTCTGCCCTCCGATTTGTAGACTGCTTTAGTTATTACTGATGAGTGATTGACGGACTCTTTTGGGCAGTAAAACCCATGACTGCATATTTTTTAAAAATTTTACATGGCTCCTACATATAATCTTCAATGTAGTGGCTCCACGTACCCACCTTCGTTTCCCTGCCGTTTGGTTAATTCGATCAATCTGCCTTTAAAGGTCGTTTCCAACCCCAAGAGCAAGAGATAACTCTTAACCGCTTCCTGCTTCTCTGTCCTTCTTTCACGAGGCAGTTGGTAATATGGACGCTATTCCTTATACGAGAAATTTTTCAGTTGCATTTACTTCTTCGATGCAAATAGAGTGTACCACATGAAGGAAAGGTTGAATAACATTTGGTGACAAGTTACTGTTTTGTTCTTGAAATAATAACTCCGACGAATCAAGATTCACTTATATTTGGTATCCTGTGTTGCTCTACAATAACTACACAACAAGACACTGTCTAGATCCAAAGATAATACTATACATCGAATCACATACATTCCAGCGATTAAACTAGTGACTACACAGCTCAACAATCAACTAACACTTCGTCTCTGCCGTTCGTTTATATGAAGGCTGCCCAACCAATTTTTGAAATGGATCACACTTTCGATTCTATCTCAATCTGCGGGCCACATATATTTACATTAGAACACCGTTAAATTACAACCGAAAAGTAAAAACCATCAATGATACTATTGAAGAACTTTTTGAACTAGCATATTCTGGACAGTTGTTGTTGATGCGCAATTTTTTTATGTGTCGCGGCCTCAACGGCCCTGTTTGTGTAGTCCCGCAACCTGGGTTGCCCTACTACTACGTGTCGCTATGTTGGGATTGTGGAATATTTTGGGGATCTTTTTTTAATACGCTTTAGGGGGGAAAAGGCCTGTGGGCGTCTTAGGTGCCCTTATATCAAAACCACCTCAGGTTTCGTGTTTCAGCCGGGATCATCGTGGTGATCAATTGCGTTAGCAGTTGGACGATTTTCCCCAGCTGGCTCGTTGGTCTGCTTGGTTGCAGCGCCAGAGCTGCGGGTGGCTCGGTTCTTCTGTCTGTGGCTGCAATGGGAACCAGCTGTTGGTCATGGGTTGCTGGTTCGCCTGACGTCCTGGTGTGGTCTTTCTTGCTTGGCGGGCTATCCTCCCTTCCTCTCCTGTTGCTGGTCTGATGTGGTTGGGTTGGGGCGCTCATCTTTCTCCCTCGGCCCGAAGACGCTTCCTCTCAGGACAGCCTCCGTAGCAGGCTGCGTGGTCAGCACCACAGTTTTCACACGTTGGCGTGGCATCACGCGGTTGTGAGCAAACCGCAGCGAACGCAGCGTACTTGGTTCCGGCAAGTCCTTTGCCAGGTGTCGGTAGCGCTGGCAGCGGAAACACTGAATGACTGTGGCTGTCTTCTTGCGAGGTCGCCCAGCCTGCTTCCTGGTGACTTTACTGGCTGGTTGCAGGGTGACAGACTTGGGATCAGAGCACTGGACGGTGGCTGCAAGTTGAACGGTCTCGGTTCCCCCAAGTTCCTGGGTCGTTGTGGTGGTGGCCGGCTCCTGGCTGCCAAGACGATCCACGGCCGACTTGATGTCATCTTGGCCGGGACTGGTTGTTGGATACCCGGCGAGTGCCGGCCAAGAGCTGGTCGGGATGGTATCCAGCTGGCGGAGCACGTCCCTCATGGCTTGAAGTAGCTGATCCAGTGCCCCTTCATGGATGGTTGGCTGGTCCTTGGTCCCCTTGTTGCTTGGAGTAGTGGGCGACGGTTCCACTCTCCTGCTTGGTCTGACTGACGCCGGCGACGCGAAGAGCCTGTAGCACAGCTCCTCGAAGTACCGGTCACAGTCGAAGTCTTCGGCGAAGATACAGGGGAATGGTACTCGTTACGACCAGTCCCTCCCTTCATCGATGACCGGCTTGGCGAGGCGTGAGTACTTCTGGATGCAGAGTGAATGACGATTTTGTTTGATTGTTGTGGGAACTTGCCAGAAATACACTCTGCTCCAGACTCGCACCCTTTGCTCGGTGGTCCATGGCACTCCTTTCTCGGCAAGGAAGTTCTCGAGCTCCTGGAATGTAAACCGCAGTGCCTTGATGCGGTACATCTGGCTCTCGTTGATGCATTGGAGGTAGAGTCGGTAGCTGACTTCTTACTTGTGGTCGTCATCCACAATGGTTGATCAAGATGCATCTCCCAGGGCTGCGGGCGATTCCGCCCACGGTGTGCTATGGCCACTTGAGGTATAGTGTGAGTCCCCGCTGTAACCTCCTGACGCAGAGAAGCTCGTTGTGGGGCACTCACTGTCAGTGCCTGACCGTGAGTCCTCATGGCTCCTCGGGGCCGTCCGCTCACTGCCTCTCTGCGGCAGTGCCTGGCCGTCCGGGCTGCTCCCGAGGTGTGCCCTCGTGACGCTCCTCTGCACTGGGAGTGCCGGCTTGGGCCGACCTTCCGCCACCCCTGCGTGGCGCAGTCTGCCACGACGCGTCGGTTGCGGCCGGGAGCTGGCGAAGCTGCTCCAGTGGGGCATCCTGGTTGCCAGCCGTGGCACCAGGTGTCGGCTCCAGGTGCCCCCCTCCGCGAGCGGAGCGGTCCGGAGTCGACCGGTCTCCATCACTGTGTGGTATAGATGGGTCACAAATAGCTAAACGGCTACAAATAACCGTTATTTTAAAAACGCGGTTTACAAGTAACGACCAAAACGATAACTGAAGTTATTCAAATAACTGTCAGCACCTCCCTCTGACAGCGCTGTAATTGTTTGTCGGCCGTACGCTACGAGTGGATCAGTCACCGATTATTGCTTCTCTCACCGTTATTAATTGTAATAGATACCACTAGATGACCCTACCATCGCAAAATAATAGTTATTAACTATGATAGCGACCACTAGAGGACACTACCTATGTAAACCGCTTTTTAATACGTTTGACCGTTATTAATCGCGATAGTGACCAATAGATGTCGCTACTACTGACGACGTCAAATACTACTTTGCAGATATTATTTGCGAAGGAGTCCAAAATTTATCATATTTCTACAACTTAATGACCATTAAATGTGTTTTCAGCATCCGTCCTTCCATTGTAAACAACGTGATTATGCATTTTGTTACAGTGGTTTACCCGTGTTATAGCGTTTTTGCCAGTTGAAGGCGTTATTAACTTCGATAACGATCACTTGAGGACACCACCTATGTAAACCGCTTTTTAATACCTTTAAGCGTTATTAACTGCGATATCAACCAACAGATGTCGCTACTACTGACGACGTTAAATACTACTTTGCAGGTGTTATTTGCGACAGGGTCCAAAATTTATCATCTCTCTACGACTTAGTGACCACTAAACTGGTTTTCAGCATCCATCCTTCCATCGAAAACCACTTGATTATGCTTCCTTGTTGGCTTAAATTTCAGCCTGCACTCCATTATTATCAAATTATGGTCAGAGTCTCTGTCTGTTCCTGGGTACGCTTTACTATCTAGAACTTGATTCCTGAATCTCTGTTTGACCATGATATAATCTAGCTGGTATCTGCCTGTATTCCCAGGACGTTTCCAGGTGTATATTCTTCTTGCATGGTTCTTGAACAGTGTGTTCGCCACTACTAGCTTATATCTTTCACAAAATTCTAGCAACCTGCTTCCTCGCTCATTTCTTTCTCCTAGACCAAAACTTCCTACAGTATTCCCATCTTTTCCTTCTCCCACTATTGCATTCCAATCACCCATGATTATTAGATTTTCCTCTCCCTTCACATATTGGATTAATTCTTCAATTTCAGCGTATATGTTTTCTATTTTGTCGTCATCTTCTTGTGATGTTGGCATATACACTTGTACTAATGCGGTTGGGACGGGCTTAGTTTCTAACCTCATCAAAATAATCCTGTCACTAAACTGTTCATAATAACTCACCCGTTTCCCTACTTTCTTGTTCATTACAAATCCTACACCAGTGACTCTATTGACAGCTTGTGTGCTAATTATCCTGTGTTCTCCAGACCAGAAATCCTGTGCATCCTTCCATTTAATCTCACTAATCCCAACAACATCTAACTTAAGTTGTTCCATCTCCCTTTTTAAGTTTTCTAACCTACCTGCCCTATTCAGACTTCTAACATTCCACGCTCCGACCCGTAGAATGTTTCTATCCATTCTGATGACTCCTCCTTGGGCAGTCCCCACCCGGAGATCCGATTGGGGGACTATTTTACCTCCGGAATATTTTACCCAGGAAGAAGCCATCATGATATATGTAATTTGAGAGGATTACATTTCCTCGGGATACCCTTTGGGTCTTTAATGCAGTGGTTTCCCGTTGCCTTCTGCATCCCCATGCCGTTGATTATTTCTGATTCATCCTCCTTTAGGGGCCGTTTCCAACCCCAAGGGCAAGAGGGTGCCCTGAACCACTCCCCGCTCTTCCGCCCTCCTTTCGGAGGCCGTTGGCAAGCAGTGGGTGATTCCTTATACCGGGAATCTTTCAGTTGCCAGAGCCTTGTCCGTGCAAACAGGGTGCACCACGTGAAGGAGAGGTTGACATTTGGTTGTAAAAGGCTAGTATAGCCTCTCCCAAGCCCTTACACCCCAAAAAAATGTATATTACAATCTTATGAAATACGACACTAAGCTCGGTTAAAATGAAAACATTCAATAGGTTGTGATATTAGGTTATTAATTTATGAGTCATCTACTGTACAATTGCCTAACATCAGGCACTCATTCATTCACTCACTTCTATAGGTATTGGCTACACAACGGTTCATGTGTTAGCCTTTACTCGCAAATTTACAGCGACCGAAGGTATTTTTACACAGTGTATATTAGTTTGATACGGAGGTACGAGGTGTGTGAGAAAAGGGATGAGATTGTTAGACCGGTTTGTTCATCCCTTCCACATGCTCAGTTCGAGTTTCAACTACGCTCAGTGGATCACATTTTTTTGACACTGCCATTAAAGAAGTTGTGTTTTTGTTGTGTGTTACGAACAAGGAGCATCGGAATTTAGAGCAACGTTGTGCAATCAAGTTTTGTGTTACTTGAGGAATCCGCTAGTGTGACCTTTGAAAAGTTGAAAAAAGGCCATGGGGAACATTGCTTACCAAGAGAAAATGTTTTCCGCTGGCACAAATAATTTTAGGAAGGCCGAGAACACGTTGAATATCAATCTCTCTCAAAAAGACCTACAACTTCAAAAACTAACGAAAATATTGAACGTGAGAGGGCCCTTGTGAGATCAGACCGTCGTTTAACAATAAGGATGCTGATTGAACAGATAAATTTAAACATATTCACCGTACATCAAATTCTGACAGATATGCGAAATGTTTATGCCAAAATGGTGCCAAAAAGCCTCACAAGCGAACAGTGAATTCTTCACCTCAAAACGCATTCCTGTTGTTCCTCAATCCCGCTATTCCCCTGATTTAAGTCCTTATGACTTTTTCCTTTTCGTGCAATTGAAACAAGTCTTAAAATGACGTCATTTTGCAGAACAATTAAAATACTGTGACCGACCAGTCAACAGCCCTACAAGTTGAAGCATTCCACCGCTGCTACCAGGAATAGAAACAATGACTCCGCAGGTGTATTGCTGCCCAAGGGAATTACTTTGAAGGAGGTAGTATGTTGTTAAAAAACTTTGATAAGTAAAAAATCAGTCTCATTACTTTTCTTACGTACCATGTATGTATGTACATATGGAACGAATCTTTCAATTTAATTTTCACTCACTTCCAGATGGATGTGACTGGGGATAAGGAACTGGAAGGAATTCGGCCATGGCCTTTTTGAAGTAAGCAACCCGGCATTCGCCTGGAGTGATTTGGGGAAACCATAGAAAACCCAAATCTGGATACCCGGACGGGTAACATATTAATAACTGGTGACAATGTAATAATCTCATGGCAACGTCCTGCTATTCCCTTTACTTTTACAGTAACAATAGGAAATTAATTGAAACTGTCAATCTAATTTCAACCTCTTTCAGATAACCAGAATAATTGAAATTATTGACACTTATTAAGAACTGATTACAATTTCATTGTTATGTCCTGATATTCTAATTTCTTAGACGGTAACAATATAATAGCGTCTGAATGCGATGGAATATTTGATTTCATTGTTCACCCATTTCCTAACATTTGTTTGAAGATTTGCACAGGTATAAACAACCGATAAAAAACAATTATATTATACCTGCGTCGTACTGCTGCTAATACATTGACAGTAACAATAGGAAAGTAACAGAAACTGTTAATTCAATTTCATCCTCTTTCAGATCTCCGAATTGTTTGAAATTATGCACATACATTATGAACCGGTGACAATATAATAATCTTATTGCAAAATTCTGTTAATCTCATTACTTTGACAGTAACAATAAGAAAGTAATGAAATCTGTCAATTCAGTTTCACCCACTTTAAGATATCCGAATTGTTTCAAATTATGCACACATATTAAGAACCGCAGACAATAGGATAGTCTCATAGCAAAATACTGCTATTCTTATTACCGTGATAGTAACAATAGGAAAGTAACGGAATCTGTCAATTCAATTTCACACACATTAAAATAACCTAATTGTTTGAAAGTATTCCCAAATGTTAAGAAATTGTGACAATGTAATAATGCCATTTCAACGTCCTCCTATTCTATTTACTTTGACAGTAACAATAGGAAATCACTTGAATTTGGCCATTCAATTTCACCCACATTCAGATATCCGAATTTTTTAAATTATGCCAAGATGTTAAGAACCAGTGACAATATAATTATCTCATGGCAACATCTATCTATTCTCTTTACTTTGACAGTGACAATATGAAAGTAATGCAATCTGTCAATCTAATGTCACCCACTTTGAAATAACCGAATTGTTTGAAAGTATGCATACATATTAAGAGCAGGGGAGAATACAATAATTTCGTAGCTATGTCCTGATATTCTTATTACTTTGGCAGTAACAATAGAATAGCTTTTGAATGCAATAGACTATTTGATTTCAAAGATCACGCGTTTCCTGACGATGTTCGAAATTTTCCACATATACTTAGAACCGGTGACATTAAAATAATTTCATCGAGTGTCCTGATGCTTTTACAGTGTCAATAGTAAAGTGGCAGATTTTAATGGGACATTGCATCAGGATTTTAAACCACTTCCAGATATCAAAATTGTCTATAAGTTTACGCATGTATTGAGATGCAATGGCAATACAATAATTTTATTGCTATGTCCTGATATTCTAATTATATAAACGGTAACAACAGAAAAATATTTGGACATGATGGAATTTGTGAATGAATATTAATCCAATTCCAGATATTCGAATTGTTTGAATTTTATATATATATATATATACATATATATATATATATATATGGAAACAATGGCAAAAAAAAAAAAAAAAAAAAAATCGTAAATTTGTCTAGATATTCTCTTTACTTTGGCAGTATTTATCCTAACCCAATTTCAGGTGTACAAATTTTTCGATATTTTGCCTTTGCATTGAGAATAAGTGGCAATACAATAATTTCAAACTTATGTCCTGGAATTCTAATTTCTTAAACAGTAACAATATAAAGGCAGTTGAGTGCAAAGAAATATTTTAATTCAATGTTCATCCACCTTCTGATGTCCGAATTGTTTGAAATTTTGCATGCGTACTAAGATCAGTGACAATACAATAATTCCATACCTATGTCCTGAAATTCCCATTCTTAAATAAATAATCAAAATTAAAATTATAGGGTAAAAAAAAAAACTAATATACGTGCTTTTGCAGCAATATGAACTAGAAGGTTAAAAATAATCTTTAAATATAAAAATTGTGTTTAACACAGATAGAATGTATAACATTTTGAATAAGAATAAAGTTACTGATTAAAAAATTAACTTTAATGTAAAAAACCTTGGGGTGCTCTCCACTTGTACATCTTTCCATGAAACTTAATTTTTTCATCAAAAAAGTTATTCTGAATTGCGGGACATCCTAGAGATGTTGAAGAAAATGTTTATATTTAAAGATTATTTTAAAGCTTTTAGTTCACATTATTGTATTTTCACCGGGTCTTAATTCGTATGCAAAGTGTCAAACAATTCAAACGTTAACAAGCTGGTGAATATTGAAATGGAAAATTTTTCAATTGTTGCTGTAAGAGTAATGAGAATATCAGGAAATTACTATGAAATTATTATACTGTCATCTGTTCTCAAAAATTTCAAACATTTAGAACATCTGGAAGTGAGTGAAGATTAATCTGAAAAATTCCGTTAGTTTTCTATTGCTACTGTCAGAGTAATGAAAATAGCAGGACGTTTTTCTTAAATTATTGTATCGTCACCAGTTCTTAATAGGTGTGCTAAATTTCAAACATTTCGAACTTCAGCAGGTGGATGAAAATTGAATTGGAAAATTTCGTAACTTTTCTATTGTTACTGCATGAAGTTGCTTTAAAACTATTATATTGTCGCTGATTCTTAATATGTGTGCTAAACTTGAAACAATTCGGGTGTCAGGAAGTGGGTGAACAATGAATTACAAGATTTTATTGCATTTAACAATTTTTCAATTGTTACTGTCAAAGTAATACGATTATCGGTACAATGCTATAAATTATTATATTGTCATCGGTTCATCAATACATGTGTAAAATTTAAACTGATTCGGACCTCTGGAAACGGATGAAGTCGAATTGAAGTATTTCGTTACTTTTCTATTGTTGTGTCAAAGTAATTAAAACAGAAGGACGTTGGTAGGATAATATTTTATTGCCATCGGTTCTTAATATGACTGAAAAATTTCAAACAACTCGCATATCTGGAAGTAAGTGAAATTGAATTGGAATATTCCGTTACATTCATACATACGTACAGGTCAAACTTGTAAAAAGCGTGTATAAACTGTAATTTTCAGGGAATCGATAATTTTAATGTATGAATGAATTATCAAAACCAGTACAATTGTAACGACAGTTTATTACCAAATTAATGTAATATAATTAATTAAACGTATTAAGCTATGAGAGAGAAAAATAAATATTAAGAACCGTTGATCATATATATTATTTCTATAAGGTATTTTTTTGTCACCAGCCTGTATCTTCCTTCATACTTGACCGAAATCAATGAATGAGGTGTCATTTTAAAGCTTATGGTCTCAACTTTGGTCACATTATATTTTAAGAAGATATTTTTCGGAATTCGACCCTTAAAGGGCAAAAAGGTCGATTTTTCTAAAATACGTTTCTTGTGCCTCGAGCCATTTAGCACCCTGGATATCTAACCAAAATCAATAAATCAAGTAAGATTATGAGGAGTAATGTCACAGTTTTGGTGACATCATATTTTAAGAAAGAAGTTCTTTGGAATTCAACCCTTAAAGGGAAAAAGTATAAATGGTTGTACAACGAATTTTTGTGTCACGAGCCATTTATCTCCCTTGGTATATAACAGATATAGATAAATGAAGTATCATATTAAAGAGTAAGGCCTCTGCCGTGGTAACATTAAATTTTAAGAAGAAATTTTTCATAATTCGACCCTTAAAGGGCAAAAATGTAAGTATTTATAAAATGCGTTTATTGTGTTTCGAGCAATTTATCTCCCTGGATATCTAACCAAAATCAATAAATCAAGTACGATTATGAGGAGTAATGTCTCAGTTTTGGTGACATCATATTTTAAGAAAGAAGTTCTTTGAAATTCAACCCTTAAAGGGAAAAAGTATAAATGGTTGTACAACGAATTTTTGTGTCACGAGCCATTTATCTCCATTAATATATAACCGAAATAGATATATGTGGTATCACTCTAAAAATTATGGTTTCCGCTGTGGTAACATCACATTTTAAGAAATGAATTTTTCTGAATTGAACTCTTAAAGGACATAAATATCAGTATTTCTAAAATGCGTTTATGTGTCTTGAGTAATTTATCTCCCTTGAAAATTCAACAAATTGATAAAAGAGGTATAATTTTAAAGACTGAGGTCTTCGTAAGGTCTTAAGTTCCGTTACACCACATTTTAAGAAAGAAATTTTTCATAATTCTAACCTTAGAGTGCAAAAGTATTAATATTTCTACAACGCATTTTTTTTCCCCGAGCTATTTATTTCCCTTGATACCTAATCGAAATTAATAAATGAGGTATCATTTTAAATATTAAACTATCCGCTTTGCATACATCATATTTTTTACTTCGTTTGATAACTAACCGAAATCTATAAATAAAGTATCATTTTATAGACCAAGATGGATGCTTTGATCGCATAATATTTTATAAAAGATTTTTTTTATATATTTTTTTTTTTTTTTTTACCCTTAAAGGGCGAAAATATCAAAATTATTTCTACAGCGTGTTTTTTTTTAAATTACAAGCCATTTATCTTGTTTCATACCTAGCCGAAATTGATAAATACTATATCGTTTTAAAGATTAGGGGCTCCAGTTAGGTGAAATCATAAATTAAGAAAGAATTTTTTGGAATTTGGTGCTTAGAGTGATAGCGCGTATGAGAAAGTACAGAGCCAAGTCCCTACATTTCAGCAGTAGATATCACAGAGATGTCAGTAAACTTTTTTTTATTCAATAAGTAGCTTATCGGAAATTTTTTTCTGTTATGGAAACACTTTCGTTTTGCTATACAATTCCAATGTTAACATTTTATTCGCACAGCAACATGTATCACAGAGATATTGTATGTTGTGTTCATTTTGTTCAGGTTGCTTGTATTCTGTTAAGGTCAATGACAGTTTGTCGTAAATACAGTGTTTAAAATTTTCCTAACTGTTTCGTAATATGTTGTAAGTATTTTGATGGGTACCTATCACACTGAAGAAATAAATATTTGCTACAAAAGTACAGTTCTACTTTTCATTATATTACAAGCATTCAACCTCACTATTCATCGCATTTAATTCGCAAATTTTTCGCACGGGTCGTCTAGTAATACAGTAATTTCATAGCAACGCGCTTCTATTTTCATTGCTTTGCTAGTAACAATGGAAAAGTAACATTTAAAATGGTGATAAAAAAATTTCAGTTAAATGAAAATAAATCAAATTTTGAATAGTAAAAAGCACGAGAGCATCAGTTAGTCTTGTTGACTTATGTTAACCAGGTATGCTTACTTTTTTGAAACGTAAACTCTTCTATTGTTTTTTATTGATTCATGATATTGATTTACGAATATCCCGAGCCGGGGCAAAAACTTTCGATTGACGCCCCTTGAATTATTAATTTGTATTCGGGGACAATACCGCCCCTTATAACAAGATTTTACCGCCCCCTGCACTCCACATAGCACCAGTCTTTCTATTCAATGTTTATGTATTCATATGATTCTTCATCGGTAGTTAATCCTTGGTTTGTTCTGCGTGAGTCCTCCAACTATATTCTCTACCCAGTTCCTGATGTAAACATATCTCTTGCAGCCAACATCTTTCATTATCTGCTAGATGCATTTTAACCCCTTTTGTTCCCTGTATTGTCTGCGGCTTTATTATACTCTTCAATATAGTATCGCATTCTCCTGTCCTCTGAAAAACTTTTTCACAGTAATCCTGTTCCTACCATTAATCCCTAACATCATTCTGTACCATCGTAGATCAAATAAAATTAATCTTCTTTTCAGCTATCCAGGATTCTCATCCAAACACGACAATATATCAAACATATGTTTTTAATAATCTCTTCCTCTTCCTCCAAAGATGTTCATCATTATCATACTTAACAGTTTCCAGCATCTGGCCGGGTCTGCTTTATGCACAAGCCTCTTTAAAACTTCATTTCACTTGCTTGTACTCTGCTGATGTCCCGTTTTTTCAGTGTCCATGTTTCAGCAGCATAAGTCACGATAGGCACATTGTATGTATGAAATATTACTTCTCTTGCTTCTCTGTGGCATCTCTTTATCCCATATCAGGCTTCAAATGCTCCTTAGGATTGCTTCTGCTTGTCTTCCTCTTTCACTTATCTCGCCATCATTTCCTCCACATTACTCTAATACACTCCCCAGGTACTTGAATCTGTTTACCTTCTTTTGTTGCTCCCCTGTCATCACAATTCCTTGGGTTAACCTATTCTTCCTTCTGGTTGTTACCATGTACTCACATTTCTTTACATTTCTTTACATTAAATTGCAGGCCATACTACTCCACACTGTCTGTCCATACATCCAACTGCTGCTGCACTTCCTCTTCTTCACCTCCCCAGATCATCAGATCGTCCGCAAAAGCCATCATCTTCATGTTTTCCTCTCGCATCCTCACTGCCACCCTTTGCGTTATTTCATCCATGATTACAATGAAGAGTAGTTCTGATAGAGCACTTCCTTGTTTTAGTCCATTCCTTTTTTCCAGCCAATCTGATCATCATTCCCCTATTTTCACATAGCTCAAACTTCCTTGGTACAGTTCCGTTATTCTCCCGATGGTTTCTTTGGGAACTCCTCTCTTCTCCAAAGCCTTCCATATCTTACTCCTGTGTACACAATCATATGCTTTCTCAATATCAAGAAATACCAACAGAAGATCCTTCTCATATTCCTAATGAGATTAGCTTTGGCGCTGAGCACCCTCTGCCATCCACAATTTTATGAATTGCAGAGTATATATGTAGATGTGGATGTAGATAATGTTTTTCCTGTAGCTGTTTCATAGCAAATATCAGATCTACCGTCGATCTCCCTGATCTGAAGCCATACTGCTCTTCCCTTAGCCCTTTTTCCACCCTGTCATGTATCCAAAAGATGTTATATGTTTTAAATATTCATTTCATTTGTTAAACGCTATTTTTGCTTTAGAAATTCTGCATTTCATCACTTTCTTGATTCTTCCATCTTTTGTAACTTTACTTTCAATGTAGCGGAATTCTTGCTCATCACCCTCTTGTGTTTCTATATTAATTTTACTTTTGATGCTATATTATAACTGCATACCGTAACTTTCGTCTTTGCTTTATTAATTTTCATGTTGTAGTAATTTCCTATAGTTTCCTCTATTCTTTCCATAATTGTACTAACATCCCTTTAACTTTCTATCTCTATGACAATGTCATCTGCAAATCGAATCATATTTACTTGCTCCCCCTGCATATTTATCCTAGCATCAAGACGTCCCTGATCTTATCCTGTGATTACAATTAATTAATGAAAACTTATATAGATATATTTAAATGTGGATGACTGCAGATTATCACAGAAGAGATTTGTATTACTTATCACACCAGTTATATTTAATGTTTTTATTACATTTATCAAATAATTGGGCCATTTAAGTAATTAGTCAAATGCCGTATTTATTAGTTTCCCTTGTTCACGACACCTACTGACGGATTTCAGATGTATATTGTTCCGATGTGTCATGTTTATGTTAGTGTTTTATACCATTCTTCACTTGCCTCAAGCATTGAAGCTGTTGGGAGTCGACACCACGAGACATTGGGCGCCTCCGCGTCGCGTCCACCTCCAGCAGCAAGATTTATCAGACAGAAAACAGGTATGTAGGCTCTACTGAAAATAGGGACTGGATATAGAGAAGGATTGTTTGTCAGTGTAGCAAGGATTTCAATGGAGCAAAACAATTCCGTCATGTTTCGGTCGAATGGAATCCGTTTTGCCAAACTCGCCTTCCTAATTTCCATGAAATTGGTGGTGGACAGCGTGAAACCACTGCACCAATTTTATCTGTATTGAAACAGTTGTAACAGAAATATAGTACCAGAGTACCTGGTGATATATTCAGTTAGTTCACTGTCTGTGTAAATACATTGTTGGGAAAAAATTCCCAACACCAAGAAGGAGTTGTGCTAGATAAACGAAAGTTGGTAGGCGTTTTTATACATCTAAAAAGTGACGTTGATTCAAATTTCCTGCAAATCGATTTAAGGCCACCATGAAGTTAAAAATCAAGTTTACTGTAAATTAAGGACGTAAAATTCGTGAGCGTTAGTTGCCTGTGAGATTGGGCGTAGTGACGGTGAGTTGATCAAGAATACCTTTACTTATACGAAGACGCTAATATCAACTACTCACTGAGTTTGAACGGGGTTTTGTAAAATGGCTACGAAAATGTTGATTTTCCTTCCGCGATATTGCGGAAACACTTGGCAGGAATGTATCGCTGTGCTTGATTGATGCCAGTGCTGGTCACAAAGCAATTTCCTATGACAGCCGGAGCATTCTCGTAGTCATCCAACGCAACCTCACTACTAATTTGTACATTGGTCAGGTGATTCAACCTGTTGTGCTTCCATTCACGAACAACATTACAGGAAGTGACCCTAAATGCTCTATAGAGTGTCTACATGTTGTCTTGACCTACTCGATCACCAGATCTTTCTCCAATTGAGAATGTAGGGAACATCAACGGATAAAAAAATCAAGCGTCATCCACACCCAGCATTAACAGTCCCGGAATTGATCGACCAAGTGCAACAGGCATGGAACGCCATACCACAAGCTGACATCTTATACATGTGTGACACAATGCATGCACGTGTGCATGATTCAACATTCTGGTGGTTACACCGATTATTAAAGTACCAATTTTTTACTTTTGTGATGGCTCTTGCTCGCGCTTACATTAACGTGTGATATTGCAAAATTAATCAATAAAAATGTTACCTATACAAATATAATGTCGACATTTCATTAGTCTACACTAAATATTTCTTGATGTTAGGATTTTATCCGTCAGTGTATATTTACAGTTATTGGTGTACATTATTTCAGTAGTCTGGTGTGACTAAAAATTTAAATATTCAATAAATATTAGCCTTGATTATCCATAATGATCGTATCGCTTGACTAATATCTGACTGATTGTTAACTCTTATGTTCAACACATATCGATGAGTCCCATTTACTAATCCGTCTTCGTCTAACTGTTCGGCTGGACAGAGTAATCTCTAAGGTTAACAGAAGGTTGCTTCTAGGTCAGTAAAAATTTCTGTGGTGTTTAGATATTGGGGTGAAGCTGTAACGAAGTTTTGTTGGTGTTTACAATAGATCACTGGTTCTTCATCCGAAGTAGGAGTCATTAAGTATTTAAGTTTTCCGTATCAGACAATTCTGAGCCAAAAACCAGACGCAACGCTCTGTAATTACATATGAGGTTTAGCGAGTCGATCCGTCATCCATTTTCCAGTGGAGCCACAAACAAAGAAATTTATTTGAGGACAACTGATTTCGGGAGCAGCATCATCGATAATCGTAACGAGAGTTGTAGTTTGCAAGAGCGGCAGCCCAACAGGGCTCTAATTATGGCAATGTTGACACACACCTAGAAGATTGCAGAATAGCAGCGGCCGGCATACTGAGAAGTCAACATATTCGTTAACAACGCAGCAGCACCGAGCGTAGTGGTGTAACGGATAGCGTTCTGGCCACGCATTCGGGAGGACGGCGGTTCGAATCCCCGTCCGGGCATCCAGATTTGGGTTTTCCATGGTTTCCCCAAATCACTCCAGGTGAATGCCGGGATGCTTCCTTCAAAAGGCCATGGCCGAATTCCTTCCCATTCCTTGCCCCCATTCTTTTCTGTCTCTAAAGACCACGCTGTTAAAAAAGGGACGTTAAACTATTACAAAAAAAAAAAAAAAAACCGCAGCAGCCAGCGAAACGAGGTTATATGTCAATTCAGCAATTGTCAGACGCGGGGTTGCGGCACGTGTACACATTTTACGACGGCATCGGAATTTCACAGTCAGTGACACAATAAAACATGTTAGCCAAGCGGTGCTCAGATTTTAACAATTCATGTATTAACAGAAACACTATCAACTCCAGCTGGAGATAAAATTTAAGAAATGTAAAGCGGATCAAGAAAAACAATGATACTTTTATGGCATTTATTGACTTAGAAAAAGCTTTTGATAATGTTAGGTGGGACAAGATGTTCAAAATTTTAAAGAAGTCAGGTCTAAAGTTTTGAGATAGAAGAATACTCTATAAACTATATAAGAATCAAGTGGCTGTAATAAAAGTAGAGAATCACGAGAGACATGCATCAGTTAAATGGGTGTGAGAGAAGGTTGTAGTCTATCCCCGTTAATATCAACTTGTATGTAGAAGAAGCAATGAAGGAAGTCAAAGAAAAATTTCCATGTGGCATAAGTTTACAGGGAGACAAATTCAGTATGCTACGATTTGCTGATGACATTGTCTTGTTAGCAGAGAGGGCTGAGGATATTGAGAAGTTACTGAATTGCATGAACAAAACACTGAAGGAAGATTTTGGACTGAATATAAATCAAAGCAAGACAAAAGTGATTAAATGTAACAGAAATGATACCAATACTAGTAGATTAAATACAAAAATAGGAACGGATGCAATAGGAGAAGTAAGTGAATTCTGTTACTTGGAAAGCAAAATTACAACCGATGGCCGAAGCAGGAATGATTTTAAAAGCAGAATAGCACTAACGAAAAGAGCTTTCATGAAAAAGAGAAACCTTTTAGTTTCAAATATTGATCTAAGAATTAGAAAAAACTTTTTAAAACTCTATGTTTGGAGCACAGCACTTTATGGTAGCGAAATATGGATTTTAGGAATACCGGAAAGAAAGACACTTGAAGCATTTGAAATGTGGTGCTACAGAAGAATGCTGAAAATTAAGTAAACAGACAAAGTAAGAAATGAACGAGCTTTGGAATTGATGGGTGAGAAAAGAAGTTTATGGAAGAAGCTTACAGGAAGAAGAGTAGGTCATATTTTCAGACACGCTGGATTGGTTAATTTCTAATTGGAGGGAACAGTGGATGGTACGAACTATAGAGGAAGACAGAGATTAGAATATATGAAGCACATAATTGAGGACCAGTCTAAAAAAATAAAAAAAAGGAGTTATATGAATATGTTATCACGAAAGAACTGCCATGAATATGGGTGAACGATGCGTATTTTGATTAAATCATGCAGTGTATATTAGGAATCTACTTTCGCTTCTGATTGAATGTCTTTAGGTCAACAAAATATTAATGTGGATAAAAAAAATTTCATTGAAAGTTTTAAATTTTTTCGTTGCTTTAAGAATAGTATTGAAATGTAAATAGGGAGATATTCTGGCTTGAATTAGTCCATAATGTTTACCTCTGTTGACTAAAAAATCAAATTAGTTATTGCGGAGCGTGAAATTATGAGTAGAAAAGAGTAGATGTACAAGGCCGATTCTGGGACAAAAGATCTTAAGCCGGCCCCGGAATAGACTCCACTGGTCCGCATGACGTCACAGTTGCATAGCGGGAAATTCTAATGTACCAATCAGCGTTCACGTCACAAGATGGCGGACCGTTAGTTCCTCGACAGGCCGCCCAGATGGCGACACCTCCAAGGGCTTAATTTCGTTGGGCGCAGACATTCCACTCCCCTAAGAGTGAAAGCTAGCGGGGGAATTCCGCTGCCCGGGGCGTGTTTACACAGGTGTGCTCGCCTGCAACTATTTCCACAACCAAAAGCTTTTTCTGTTCTGGAATGCGGACGTCAGACATGTTTCTACACGCCTTAGGCTGTCGTGTATCGTGGCGGCAAAACTATGGAATAGTGTGGATATTTAAACACCAATACAAGAAGACGTTTAATGCGGGTACCATATGCACCTTTACCGAGCACCTTAAATATTGTTAAAGTTCTATCTTCTCGCGTTTTGAACGGACCCATTGGTGTAGGTAGAAAATGGAAGATAATATCATCTATTAATCGGGAAATCGAGTATCATGGTCTCCATTATGTGCTGGACCCTCTTCCTATTAGAAGTGCACGTGTTTGATGTGTTTCATAGCTAAAAGAAGATGGCGGATGAGGTATAAAAGGAATCCCCATCCAGGCATCCATGGTTTCCCCAAATCACTCCAGGTGAATGACGGGGATGCTACCTTCAAAAGTCCATGACCGAATTCATTCCCATTCCTTTCCCCGTCTTTGAAGACGACGTTGTCAGAGAGACGTTAAACACCTTGTAATTACAGAGCAAAGCACATACTATTAATCAGTCACATTACTATACTGTACAGCAATATTTCATATACGTTATTTCCCTCAAACTTAGTGGCCAAGAATTATAGAACATTTCACACATCTTCAATGATATCTGAAATCATATTTTAATATTTATTTTTTTACATGCGAGTTACAGTGAGTTTATTCCTTGACAGCTTTTTCAGTCCCTGGCTTTACCCTCTAATGCCTGATCATAGTCCTCTATCCCCCCCTCCCCCCTTTTCTATAGTAGTGCTCCTAATTAAAAATTCATTCATATACCGAAAACATACTCACTTTTGCACATCATATCGGATTCGTTATGAACAATATAATAGCTAACAGCATTAATGACAGCTCACGAATTTTGGGTAGATTTCCACATTTTAAAGGTTGTATTAAATTAGGTGCAATGAAAAAGAGCGAGAACCAACCCAATTTTTAAACTCGGAGGCATTGAAGGGGTTTACTGATGTATTTAAGTATAACCTCGATGAATTGAGAGCATCTAATCTGAAGCAACGTTGCCGATTTGAAAACCAGTTTCTTTCTCTACAGGCATTTCTGAAGTGAATACGTGTTAATCTCTACACTGATATCAGCCAGTAATTTTTTTTCAGCCTGTTTCTCAACCCTGTCTTTGGACAAGAGCCCACTTGAAAATATTTGTGACATGATTAACAAAGCCTTTCCCACACCATGACTAGAAATATCAAAGTTTGCAGTTTGACCATGGCAAAACTCATGGAATGGAACGAAGGAAAAAGAATTCATATAAGAATCAGTACGACACCTTTGCTTTCGTAAGCAATTACAAATTGAGTGTCCTTAACTATTCTTTGTCTAAAAATTCAATCAATCCCTTGTGACACATGTGGACTCCATACTACACAACTATATACCAGCAATGGTCTGATTGTGGGTTTGTACCCAAGCCCTTCGCTTCTCTGGTAAATCCCCTCATCACCCTCTCTGTTAAATGATTTTTATCCCAAAGTGCATGTAGTGAAAAACGTTAGGAACACAATTCGTATGCCAACACAAACGGCAGTAAAATGTAAAGAGCACAATGAAATGGGAGACTGCCTAAGCCCTGAATCAATGGTTAGAAGCACACGTTGATGGTGAGCATAATTCTAGACTCAAATCCACAGAGGGATGACACACGGACATTTCCATGCCTATAGCGAGATCGACAGAACAACCAACACAAAGATAGAACTCCCACAGAGGAAGAAGACACACACATACACACACACACACACACACACACACATGCACGCACACACTTTTACATGCATACAGCGAGGTCAATAGAACTAACAGCAATTATCATGAAAACGATGAAGTGGGGCAGAATTGTCGTTACCACTGATTAACTGGACAGAACTATCGTTACAAAAATGATCGGACAGACGAGTTAAAGTCAGGTACCACCATACTTATGCTTACATCAACAAAGACAGACGCAGATACACATGTCCAAGACTACAGAGAGTTCAGTACAGCTACCGGCACCAATCATGGAAACGGAAAAGTGGTGTAGTACTCTCTTGCCTCATGACTGGCTGAAAAACAGCTCTCTCCTTACATATCATCAGCCTGGCGAGATAGAGGGTGTGCAAAAGATGGCATGTTTTCACCATACACCTAAGTGTTTATACCATAAATAGTGTTCATCACACCAAATTGATTACATTTACCATCAACATGTCTCTCCCCTTCAACCATTTAGTACCATGAGTTGCAATAGACACTTGACTATCAGACAGATATCATAACCCGCATATTCAAACTAGGTCTCAGCCACAAATCTATACATCTCCATGCACAAGCACAAACAAACATAAGTGGAGGGACAGCAAAAATCATACGCCCAGACAGACGTGTTTATGGAAGGTATCACCATATTTATGCATACAGACACAGAGAGAGAGAGAGACGCACAAACGCTCACATTTCCTTGCCTACAGCGAGCTAGACACAACAACCAGCCCAATCATGGCGACGAAAAACTGGGGTAGAACCCCCATAACTCATAACCGACCAAAAAATCATCAGTAACATATGTTCCAGGTACCATACTCTTCCTATCAACATTATCTCATTTATCTCACACTACAGGCCGGACTACCACCCAGTATCATGTGTGCTAGGTACAAAACTGTTCACATCAGCACCACCACGTCTATCCCACACCTAAGCCTTTTCTGCCATTCAGTAACATGTACCCCTGGTAACACGAGTTACAGTAGACATCTGGTCATCAGTCAGATATCATAACTCCCACATTAATTCTAGGTCTGACCCACAAATCCATATGTCACCTCACACAAGCATAAGTGTAGGATCAGCATATCATACATCCAGACAAACGAGTTAAAGGAAGGTATCACCACATTTGCGCAACCATACACAGAGAGAGACACATACACACGTACATTTCCATACCTACAGCGATCTGGACTCAACAACTAGCCCAATCATGGTAACGCAAAAGTGGAACAGAACACCCATGACTGGCCAAAATCATAGAAAGATACACATACACATACACTCATATGTCAATGCATTCACACAGTTCCATTTATCACCACATACATGCAAATAACTGGAGGAAAGAGACTGAACATGCTAGATCCAAACTGAAGAGTTACAGGATGTGTGAAGTTTGAAATCACAGCCAAGTCTCTCCCACACCGCAACCCTTTCTGTCATTTAGTAACATGTGACCAAGGTGCCATGAGTTCCAATAGACACTTGTCTATCAGACAGATATCATAACCTCCATATTCATACTAGGTCTCACCCACAAATCCATACATCTCCACACAAGCACAAACACCAGGGGTACATGTTACTGAATGGCAGAAAAGGCTTAGGTGTGGGATAGACGTGGTGGTGCTGATGTGAAAAGTTTTGTACCTAGCACACATGATACTCGATGGTAGTGAGGCCTGTAGTGTGAGATAAATGAGATAATGTTAATGTGAAGAGTATGGTACCTGGAACATATATTACTGATCATTTTTTGGTCAGTTATGAGCCATGGGGTTTCTACCCCAGTTTTTCGTCGCCATGATTGGGCTGGTTGTTGTGTCTAGCTCGCTGTAGGCATGGAAATGTGAGTGTTTGTGCGTCTCTCTCTCTGTGTCTGTATGCGTAAATATGGTGATACCTTCCATAAACACGTCTGTCTGGGCGTATGATTTTTGCTGTCCCTCCACTTATGTTTGTTTGTGCTTGTGCATGGAGATGTATAGATTTGTGGCTGAGACCTAGTTTGAATATGCGGGTTATGATGACACTTGATAGTCAAGTGTCTATTGCAACTCATGGTACTAGGGTCACTTTTTACTAAATGGTTGAAGGGGTGGAGAGACATGTTGATGGTAAATGTAATCAATTTGGTGTGATGAACACTATTTATGGTATAAACACTTAGGTGTATGGTGAAAACATGCCATCTTTTGCACACCCTCTATCTCGCCAGGCTGATGATATGTAAGGAGAGAGCTGTTTTTCAGCCAGTCATGAGGCAAGAGAGTACTAAACCACTTTTCCGTTTCCATGATTGGTGCCGGTAGCTGTACTGAACTCTCTGTAGTCTTGGACATGTGTATCTGCGTCTGTCTTTGTGGATGTAAGCATAAGTATGGTGGTACCTGACTTTAACTCGTCTGTCCGATCATTTTTGTAACGATAGTTCTGTCCAGTTAATCAGTGGTAACGACAATTCTGCCCCACTTCATCGTTTTCATGATAATTGCTGTTAGTTCTATTGACCTCGCTGTATGCATGTAAAAGTGTGTGCGTGCATGTGTGTGTGTGTGTGTGTGTGTGTATGTGTGTGTCTTCTTCCTCTGTGGGAGTTCTATCTTGGTGCTGGTTGTTCTGTCGATCTCGCTGTAGGCATGGAAATGTGCGTGTGTCATCCCTCTGTGGATTTGAGTCTAGAATTATGCTCACCATCAACGTGTGCTTCTAACCATTGATTCAGGGCTTAGGCAGTCTCCCATTTCATTGAGCTCTTTACAGTTTACTGCCGTTTGTGTTGGCATACGAATTGTGTTCCACACGTTTTTCACTTCATGCACTTTGGGATAAAAATCATTTAACAGAGAGGGTGATGAGGGGATGTACCAGAGAAGCGAAGGGCTTGGGTACAAACCCACAGTCAGACCATTTTTAGTATATAGTTGTGTGGTATGGAGTCCACATTTTTTGTACACCAAATGCAATGTGCAATGGATGGCAGCTAGATTTATTAGTGGAAAATATTCAACAAGTGACATAATAAAGGAGTTGGGATGGATGTCATTGGAAGATAGGAAGAGTGCCGGGGGCTGTATGTGGCGAATAATGCTGTTAGAATAGATATTGGTGGAATAATTCTGAGTGTTGTATGGAGCCTAAGTTGACCATGACCACAATCTGGCACTAGACTTTACGTGATGAGGCCTGAGTGGATAAGATATCCAAAAACCCACTTTGACCTAACAATTTACTACAGTTCAAGTGCGGGTGCGATCTTCGGCGTAATAGATCTAGTGTTTGCACCTTTGGATATTTGTCGATGTGTGGGGATCTTCTATGAAAATGTGGGTTATGTTGTTTATTTGATGACAAAGTTAGCTAAGGGCATTATGGCACTTTTATCGTGGTTAGTTCGATGAAGCGTGCAATTACAAACAAATGTTATACTTGGTTCTGAATCCGAAGGTTGGCGTCATATGGGAACATTTAAACCGAATGGGGAATACTCCTGTGTCCTGATTGGTTGAAAAGTAATTTCCTGGAAAAAGGGGGTATTTTCCTGGGAAACTGCAGTAGAACCATCTAAAGTGAACTTGGAATCCCTGCTGATAGGAGAAGACTGTATGAGTTTTTGGTTTACTTTAACGGACGAACAAAAGGTAACTGATAATGGATTGGAGTGGGAATCATTGGAAAACAGAAGGAGGTTTGGGGAAGTGCTGTGGGTAATTTGGCGATGAGGCTAGGGGTGGAACTTGGTGAAAGAATTAGGAATAGTGCGTAAAAGATAAAAAGTAGGAGTCGGCACTGGATTTATTCCATAAGGGTGTGGGTAAATTTTCTATTTCTTAACCTTGGTCACAGGCAATCTATGACGAATCATCATGTTCTGTGCTTAGAACTGCCTTACACTAACTCGATTTTTGTCACATAGGACTGGCGTACTTCGATTCCACAGGGGTGAAATTATTAAGATTAACAGACAGTATTTCTTTCCTGGAACATACGTGCTGTGCTGTAAAATACAGTTGAAAGGTGGGTAAGTACATACCACAGCGTATATCTCTCTGTTTCTAGTCAATCACTAATGTGTCACAAGGGATTGATTGAATTTTTAGACAAAGTGCAGTTAAGAACACTCAATTTGTGATTGCTTACGAAAGCAAAGGTGTCGTACTGATGCTTATATGAATTCTGTTTCCTTCGTTCCATTCCATGAGTTTTGCCATGGTCAAACTGGAAACTTTGATATTTCTAGCCAAGGTGTGGGAAAGGCTTTGTTAATCATGTCACAAATATTTTCAAGTGGGCTCTTGTCCAAAGACAGTGTTGAGAAACAGGCTGGAAAAAATTACTGGGTGATATCAGTGTAGATATTAACATGTATTCACTTCATAAATGCCTGTAGGGAAAGAAACTGGTTTTCAAATTGGCAACTTTGCTTTAGATTCAACTGGCTGTTGAGTATGTTGAATGTGGTAATCCGGCGCTTTTGAATCTGATGCTGATTGCTCTGTGGAGGCAGCAGGGTCCGTCATAACGAAACCGATGAGTTGAAGTGGCTGGGCCAGGAGCTTCTGCCGTGGATGCTGTTGTGTCCTTGTTCTTTTAGGCTGGTGTCTTCACGGGACGTACGTGCAGCTTCTTCTTAGAGGCTTTACCTATCTTCTTCACATGGGTTTTACCAAAGGAAGAGCAAGCTGCACAGCGCTTTTCAGCATCTGAGTCTGCTTATTCTTCGTCTGAGTTGTTGTTTTTATAAGGGCTTCTGTAACCAGACGTTACTTCAGTTACTTCCTGGCGTAGGTGAACGTGGGCAGTCTGTAGCGTTGTCCGCCAGAAGAGCGAGACGAACTCCAACCGCTGTCATCATTTCCCAGTGCAGAAATATCCGAGTGGTGGTGTCTTAGGGGGAGAGTTACTCTGGCCGTTAGTTATCACCTCTAGGTTAGCCAGGACCAGCGACAACCCTAAGCTAACGCCAGGGAGTTCCACTCACGAAGTGGGACGTGTGTCGGTTTGACCCTATCAGCCTCGGGCGAGAGGGCGGGAGGGATCCCCGAAAAAGTAAAAGCAGGCAAGCCTCACTCTATACTTCGCATAGAATGTGAGACAGTACTCGCATACGCGAGCACAGCGAAAAGAAGTCGGCAATACTCGCATATACGAACACAGCAAGCGAGTGAGTGGAAGTGAGGCCAGGAACGCGCGAAGTTGCTGAGATAGACCAGACTCCTGGTGCTACGCTGTGACTGGTAAGCATTGGAACCAGTCATAGCAGGGGTCAAGTCTCGTCACGACTTGAAACGATGCCATGATGGATTTACGGCTAGATTTGATGTCCCTTTTGCACATGGCATGTACACTGTCAGCGATTTTGCCATGTTGCAAATAATTGCAAAATGCCTCCCGTATGTGTGAAGTGTGCCGGGAAGCATGATACCAATCAGTGCACCTCACAAAAGGTAAAAGACGCAGAAAAATGCTCCAACTATGGAGGGGGACACGTGGCAAGCTATAAAGGCTGCCCAGCATTCAAAAGGGCTCGAGATCAACTAAGAGGATTAATGACAGAGTAGGAAAATTCACCTCCGAGCCATAATCAAACCCAAAAAGGTAAACCACTAGGTACCACGCCAGCAGCAGAGTACGAACAAGAACAAACCCCAAAGGTGACACTCCAGCTGACGAATCTTCAAACCCCACTTGTGGCACTGCTGCAACTCCAACTGATGGAATACTTCCAGAACCACCCACAACTACCAAGAAATCAGGAGCAGCAAGTACCAACCAGAGAAGCCAAATAGACGCAACTGAAGACTCCTCCAACGGCAACCCCAGATGTTTCCAAGGCCATCGCTAGTTCGAAAATTATAACCGAAAACAATGCTTTAGCCATAAATTGTTTATCTATCTGATGAGTCAACACGAATCAGTTGCGGGCCTCATATCGGGCCATGCTGTTACGTGATTGGTCAGTTTTGTAACCAATCGTAGCCGGGGTCCTGCCTCGTCACAACTCATCGTGGGATAGAAGAATCATTCAGAAGAAACAACCTTTCCCATAAGCTGCTCATTAATGCACGAGCAACAAATTGCTCGCTAATGTTATTACCGAACCTACCATTGAACGACGCGTCGTTTAATGCGTCGTGAACGCACTGTGGACGAATAGTATTGAAGATTGGCGTCCAGACTTTACTCAGCTGGTACCCGCTTTCATGATTGACTAGGTTAGACGCAAGTCGAATTTCTACTGCTTCAGTAAGAATGATGTTCCAGAAGCTCCCAGTATGCGCCAGTATTCTGGTATTTTTGAAATCAAAGCCATGGCCATGTTCGAGGCCATGTTCCGCCACCGCAGACTTGTTTTTCTGCCCCAGACGAACGTGTCGTGCATGTTCTAGGCAACGTTGGTGAACACAGCGCACCGTCTGGCCAAAGTAGCTCTTTCCACATTCACAACTAATGCAATATACCCCAAGTGTCCACAGAGCGAGGTCATCCTTAGGGGAGCGCAAGATGTTCTTCACATTCGGTGGTGGCAGGAAAACGACCTTAATTCCACTTATTGCTAGAATCCATCCTGTCTTGGACGTCATGGCGCCAGAGTCCGGAAAGAAGACGAGACGATTAGGTGGCTCTTTGTTGGTGTTGTTGAGCTTACGTCTCGGTTCTTGGAATGCCAGTCTTATCTGATGATCAGTGTACCCGCTGCGTCGAAAGGTTTGACGCAGATGACTGAATTCCACGGGTAGGCTGTCAGTATCACATATCGCTCGCGGCCTATGTACAAGCGTGCTGAGTACCGTCTTGCGCTGTGCCGGATTGTGATGGCTACGCGCGTTCAGGTATATGTCTGTTTGCGTCGGGTTTCTATACACATAGTGTCCTAGAGACCCGCCAGGTTTCCTTTCTATAAGAATGTCTACGAAAGGCAGCTGGCCTTGATCTTCCACCTCCATCGTAAACTTGATGTTTTCGTTGATGCTGTTCAAGTGATGGAGAAAAGCTTCCAGGTTGTCCCTGCTGTGTGGCCAGATCACAAAGGTGTCATCTACGTATTGGAAGAAAACCGCTCGGTTTCATGGGAGCGCTTGCTATTGCGTTGTCTTCAACTTCATCCATGAAGAAATCTGCAATAGCTGGCGATAAAGGACTGCTATAATTGCTAGAATCTTAGCCGGCAGCCCTTTGTGGCGCTTACTGCCCTGTCTGATGGGGGCTGATTCATCCGCAACCTTTTTGATGCATCTTGTGAGTTGTTAGAGGTCTGTTTCAAGGTCTTCAACAGCTGCCAGTTGTGTTACTTTATCTATAAGATGTGACCTAAAGTTCGGCCAGTTTATTCTGCAGTAGTCTCATCTTGTTTCTTAATATTCTGTGGCTGCTAGGCTGGCTACTTCAAGAATCACCGGCTTTTGATCAGAGGAGAGGCGATTGAGAGCCCTGGCAGTGGGTGTGGCAGACAAACCCCTCGTGATGGCTATGTCCAAAACATCTCCACGTTGACGATGATTATATGGCGTATGAGTAGGTACATTCGGTGCTACTACTGCACAGCCATAGGGTAGCAGACCTTTAATAGTCTTCTGGCACTGATGTTGGTACATCTGCTGTGACATGCCAGGTGCTTGGCGTTGAGATCACCAGCTATAAGCAATTTACAGCGGATTGATAATAGGGTGTGAAGGTCATTTCCATCGATGTGCTGCCGCGGCGGATGGTAAACAGCTATGATGGTGATTGGTCCATCGCTGGTCTCTAAAACCACGCCAGTAGGTTCTATAGTCTTCATATCTGGAAGGAGGATCTTATAGTGCGGGAGTGAAGACCGAATCAGTATAGCGGTGCCTCCACCAGCTGTTAGATGATCTACCCTGTACGTTCTGTAATTATGTGCTGTAAATTTGAGACCAGGCTTGAGGTGGGTCTCACATATTAAGCATATATCGATTCCTTCTTGTGGTAGAAGTTCTACTAATTCCTCCGTTTGCTGGAAACTCCGTTGGCATTCCATGTACAGAAGGATAGATTGATCAGTTTCCTATGTCTGTTCATGATGGGTGTCACTTGCTGTTGGGTTTCCTGTAGGTATTAAACGTACTAGGTGTTGGTCCATTAGTTTGTCAATCTAAGTTGCTACGCTTATCATTAAAGTCATAGTAGACTCCAGCATTTTATCTATATTGCTTTGGTCAGCTGTTGACAGGTTGTTGCTAGAGTTGCTATTGGTTGACAGTAGCGAATGATTGCAACGTTTCTGTAGTATGTGTCGGTAAGGCAGGCCAGTTCTCTGAGTTGGTTGATGAAGGAAGTGTCCACTGTTTGGTTGCCTCCTGTCCGGTTGTCTAGCTGATTATTATTTGCTGGAGTAGGTATCCTGCCTCTCAGACGTTGTCTTGTTTCTTTTGCAGCAGCTCAAGCCCGGTAAAATGCTACATGTCTCCCTTCACTGTTGGCGCATTTGACATTGCGAACTTCTTTCTTTATGTCACATTTGCTTCTTGAATGCTGTTGTCCGCATTTAACACATCTGGCTGGCATGCTACAATGTCGTTCTACGTGTCCAAACGCTTGGCAGCGATGACATTGTGGAAGTCCTTGAGTTGCCCTCATTTTCTCCACAGAGATGGTGAGTCGAAGCATTCTTCTGGTTTAGTAAATTTTTCTGTTTTCTATAGTGTCTGGTAAGATAGTAAGGAACAGTGGCATCACAGTACCTGTCCCAGGCTTTTTCATTTGTACTACTGAACTGATTTCATATCCCATAGAAGTGAGTTCTATCTTGATCTCTTCGACAGGTTTTGTGCCAGGGATTCCACGTAGTACAATCTTGAGGTAATGGATTGGCTCTGAGTTGACGGTGTAGTACAGCACCTCAGCTGCGGTGAGTTCCTCCATCGTAGCTTTGTAGTCTTCCACACAAAAAGTATTTATTTTGTATTTGTCAACACGTTGGGGTTTGACATTGATACTTCTGGTACACTTAGCTAGGAGTCTTCTATATAAATCTGGGTATGAGCCCTAGTAAGTTACCATGAATAGTGGATAGCTTTGTTATTAGGTGGTGGACGAGTTTCCTCAGTTTCTGGAGCACTATTCTCCTCATTCAGGTTGCCATATCTGTTCGAAACTTCCATGGTCTCAGAAGGTTGTATCTGTCTGAGCCTGACTGATTTCTTAGGACGATGGAACAGCTGTTCTTCTCGGTCCAGTAACTGCTGTTGCTGCTCTTCGTGGGCCAGTGTATTGTGATGGGTTGCAGGTGGAGTTTGTTTACAATCCAGTCTCTTAGTGGGGGATTGCGGTGGAGTATCAGCTGCGACTTTCTTCCTTCTGCTTCTATTACTCTGTTGGGTCTGATCGGGTACATTTGTCAAAATCTAATCTGGGTTCTGCGCTTTACTCGGAGCAGCTGCCACTGGAGGGCTTGCATTGTGAATAGTTTCTTTTGTCAGTCTCTGATCTGAAATGCTTGTCTTTTTCAACGTTTCAGTAGAGGAAGCTGGATCACTTGCACTGTAGATAATTTTTTTCATTATTCCCTGCCTCCTCCTCTTTGAGAGATGGCCAAGAATCATGTCTAGTTCATGTTTATATAGAGGAAGATACTGCAGTTCTGTGGGATTTGCCTGAATTCTTCTTCATTGAGTGGAATTCACTGCCACAAGTCGCTACGAGGCTTGACCCCTGATACGACTGGTTCCACAGCCGACCAATCACAGTGTAGCACCAGGAGTCTGGTCTAACTCAGCAACTTCGCTCGTTCCTGACATCACTTCACGATCTTTCTTCATTGCCTGTCGCCAGGTGCACTTCCCGTATCGCAGCTATCCTTGTTGTTTTCCTATTGCCCCTAACTTCCTTGTTTGACTTTCCCTGTCTCAAGGAACATCCTCAGTGATTTCCTGTTAGTCCTGCACACCCCATGTGCGAGTATTTCCTTTCGGCGTGGTATTGGGAAAGTATCATTCCATGCATTAGCCCGTCAGCGGGTGCTGTTCACCTTGTGATCGTTCATTTTTGGGTGCGTTTCTGCAAGCTTGACGCTATGCAGAAGATGAATGACTGGAGGGCATCTGTCGCCATGAAACGAGTCGGTGGTCTACCGCTTGCCACGTCCGTTTCTCGTTCGTGTGACCAGGCGGGATGATGGGGGGGGGGGCTGGGTGGACTCCGCCGACATTCGGGCTGACTGCACCGTTGTGCACGTCATCAGTGGCTGCAGAGCAGGAACCTCCTGCATCTCCGGACAAGATGGATGTTACCAACCCTCTCATGAAGGTGGGTCCAACATACCCTATCTACGCTAGCACCAGAGATATTGTTGGACTACTCGGTCGGCTACAGCACTGCACCGATCTACCCCTTTTAGCGTGGCCGCAACTAGAAGGAATGTTCGTCATAGTCTGCTACCTGTCAGACTGGTACAAAATCCTTGACAGGTTACGAGAAGAAAACATAGCTGCATTATATCATCTACCAGCTGGTTACAAGCCCACTACTACTCCTGCCAGTAGTAGTGCTACAACTGCAGCAAATCGACATCTACACCTGAGACAAAGTGGAGGACGCAAGATACCATCCAATGATTCAAGTGCCAGGGTTTTAACCACTACGCCAGGCAACGCAACAGGAAGCAGAGGTGTGTTCGCTCAAGCAGGAGCATCTTCCGGCTGACTGTCCAAGAGCGAAAAGGGATCCCAGCTGCAACTGTGGTAGGTTCCAAGCAGCATGTCATAGCGCCTGCCCCAGCAGGAAGTGTCTGCAGCAGAAGAGACATCGGGCTGAGCCGGCTCCTGACAGGCAGAGGGGTCCAGCCCAAGGAAAGGGCTCGTCATCTCAAGTATCGGGAGGAGTTTGTCGTCAGACAAGCAAGCACGCTGCCACGTCCAGCGAGGAAGTTTGTCTTCAGACCAGCAAGCTCGCTACCACGTTTAGCGAAGAAGTCCGGGCAAGCAACCGTGTCCCACCTCGTCCAGTTAGGAAGTTGAAGAATACGACCCTACGTCGCCGAACATCTTTCCATCGCAGATGCTGCGACCATAGCGCAGCCGAAATGCAGTGGGGCAGAAATTAACCAGCATCATTGAGTTGCTAACGCAACTCACAACTCGATTGACAACAAGCTCGGCTGCTACGACGTACTCGCCGTTGCCTCAAGAAGCTATTATAGAGATATGTGATTATACAAGACTCTGTAGCTAAATATGAAGATAAACCAAACGAGAAGCCATTCCCCGAAGGAAGTTGGAATAAATGTCTGACGACAAAGACTCCGTCATACACTGCCTGAAGATGACTAGGCAGAGACTGGCACCTGTTGTTTTTGTTGACCTAACTTCACCGTAAGAAGGAGACAACGATTGAGATCGCCGAAATATTGTGTAATTATAAACTCCTATAACTCGGCTAATCACCGAGAATATTAATATTTTCAACGCCGAGAAAAATTACATAATTATATAAGTAATATACTGCTCACTGCTATTATTTTTGATTCTGTATCACAGGCAATATTAACGTTATATCTCTTTAAAATAGAGTTACCGACACTGAGAGAATAACGACAGGACTATTCTTTCGAACTAAATTCAGCGGTAGTTTCAATTCCGGCCCCGGCAAATCAGCGTTAGATGTTGCATCATCTGTCGAATCTATCGGATGACATGAGGCAATCTTTCGTCAGTTGAATTTGGGATCATATTACACAGTATTTAATGCGACCGGAGAAGAAATGGGGAAATACCTTTCGCCCTGGATGTGGGAAAAAGTCATGAATCGATTCAAAGAGTCGACTCCTCTAAAAGAATCAGTTTCTGAATCGACTCATTTGGAAGAGTCACGGTTCACTCAGGAGTCGGTAGGAGGGAGTTGAGCCATAGGTGTTGGACAATGACTCACTGACTCGTACAGGTTCAGATTCGACTCGTCAGTGTTTCCGACTCTCGGCTCACTCGCTCTTCGCTCGCCTCTTGGTTCTGGGCTCTTCTTCGGTTTCGACTCTTTTCAACTCGTGATTGCGTAACTCGTGATTCGTTTCGATTCATAAGCCTAGCTCCCACGGCGCGTAGCTAACGTTGGTAACTTATTTCTAAGAAATTAGACTATATGTACTTTTGGGAGGACAAAATTAAAAACTACTAAGTATCTCAATGATTTCTTCCTTTGTACAAACACGACGGCGATCCATTTTCTCAGGTAAAACTACATTGAAAATAGTAACTCAAATAAGATCGGAACTGCAGACACTCCCGGCCCGTACGTTGGAAAGCTGGGATGGACATACGGCTACCTGACCTTATCGCTAAGTGGATTGCGCGTTAACGTGACCAGAGCACACAGGGTCCCGAGCGCCGGACGTCTTAACGCGTGGAGAGCACAGACAGGGTGACAAGGCGGCGCGTGTATACACGTCCAGAGATCCTCAGGGAAGGAGCAAAGTCGCGCGTTAACATGTCTAGAGCAGCTGGGCACAGTAGAATCCCCGTGCGTTAACACGTCTAGAGCAGTCAAAGGGTTAAATACCCTGAGCTATTATGTAATCACTGTATATTTCTTTGATGATAGTAAAAATCTTAAATCAGCCATTTTGGATTGTGGCGAATTCCGTAATAAGTGTACGACTGAAAATATAGTTAGTTGTGTAAAAGGGGTATTTGATCAAAATGAGATTGGTTTTTAAGTGTGTGCTGTGGTAACATAATGCGGCAGTTGCTTCTATAAGCCCGAGGCACATATCCTGTCTTGCTGATGGCCTTAATATGGCCGTTCAGTCTGCAATTAAGAGTTATATCGAGAGAACTGTTGACAAAGTAAACTCGACGGTACAATTCTGAGTCTGAATGGGAAATTGTTACGCAGGCTGTAAATATATTAGAGGTATTTTCTGAAGTGGCAGATGAAGTCTTTGTTTCAGAAACGGGTACCTCTTCGCATGAGAAAAAGAGTAAAATTAAATCTAGAAAATAAAGAGACGCCATAACTTGATTCTAAGGAATCTTTGTAAGAAGCTAGTTTACCTAAACCACCACCGCCACCTGCTTCTTCAATTTGGAATGAATTCGGAGAGTCAGTCAACCGACTTCAGGGACTTCATGTACCAAATGTAAAAGCTTCAACTGTAATAGAGGTGAATCAATATTTAGCGAAACGTCTTCTACCGAGAAACATAATCCTCTAATGTGGTTGGAGAATATTTCCAAATTAGGACAAATTAGTACTAAAACGACTCACAGTCCAACAGCATGTGTAAAAGGGAAGTCGACGTACATAACAAAAATGAGCGAAAATGCTTTTTATAAATTATAATAGTAAATTGATGTAATCTTCTTTTGCAAATTGCATCATTTTAATTGTAAAATTAGTGTTTTATTTGTTTAAATGATAAAATATCTAGTGTTATAGTAAATAATTTACAATTTAATAGCTAAATACAAATTTAATTATTTCAGTTAGCATTTGTTAATAATTTGCTCCTCATCAGGTAATAAACCGTTATCATGTTCTACCTTCAAAATATAAAGCGAAATGAATAGAAGAGTCGTTTAAAAGAATGGGTGCTCTCCAAGGAGTGAATCGACTCCAAATGATTCATCAAAAAGAATCAATATTCCAATCACTACTTTACACCATAACATTGTTCATTTTAAACTTCTTCTACATCACTGCATTGTTGAATTGTAATCGTGGTGTCGGTATTCATTTCTTGGAGGAAGAACTAAGTACTTTAAAAATAAGGTATACGACGGGTTTTTATGGAATGCTGGATTTGATAAAAAAGGTTTCTATCATAAATCACCGTTGTCATACTGATCATGTTAAAATTACCAGACAATTCATATGTCAGACATCAATTTATTTGTAGCAGTGTTCTGTAGGGTATGATATACAAGAACGTCACCAGTAGCTTGTTATGTATGTTGTTTAATTTTGTTCCTCAGTGTCGCTAACGATTTTAGGTCTTTTCTAATTAAAAGGAGGTGGCACACTTTGGAAACATCCTTGAAAACGTGATTTGTATGTTTTCAACTGTTCTGGAATCTTGTCAATTGTCAGGGCTACGAGATGGAGATTTCTTTCGAATATGTTGTTTAGATATGGACATTGCTTGAACTGGATAGGTCGTCAGAGGTGCGCAATAAAACGCAGGTGCAATGCTTCTAGATCAGTCGTCTTCGTTGCCCACAAGGATCAGCTATTTTTGACACAGACATTAATTTCTGCTATGCCTAAAGCGGAGAAGATTGGAACGGATATCACAGTGTTGCTGCTGTCTCGACCTACTAGTGCGCGTTTGTCTTCCACTTAAAGCATATACTGTATTAATTGATCTCAACCATCCAACATAATTTATTGCGGGATGCGAGCAGACTTCGACATTGTTTGTCCACAATAAATGACGTGGATGAGTCACGAGTTTTTTTGCGGCGAATCGAATGGGGGCATACGTTACTCTAAGTCTACAGTTTCCACCTTGAACCTCTATTTTTCATGCGGTTTTATTGCCTTTTGTGTGTAGGCGAGATATTCAGTTTAGTGTTTTCCGGGAAATTCTTTCGGACAGTACAGAAATTGAAGGAAATCAAAAAATAAACACATAGATATCATGGCCTTCTTAACTCACCTTTGGCAGAGTCCACGAACTCCATGTCATTTGGGTACTTTGCAGTTAAACGTTTAATGACGTCAATCTGCTCCATAGTCTGCAGGGCTGCATCTTTGTATTGTGAGTCGCAGCTCGCGAAAGCACCAAGGAACTGAAACAGCAAAACATCTCTTGCTGCTCAACGCCGTAAGTAGGAATAGGACGAAACAAGTATACACACATTCAATAGGGATCAAAAAATTGTAATTTTACTGTTCACGTATGGTTTAATTTTGTTTACTGTGGAATGTTTCATTTGCATGTAAACAGGTCTGCCCCTTTCAACCCCAAACCCAACTTCTCCCACGGACCATGAAATGGAGAATAAAGTTTACAAGTTTGCATACAACGGTATAAACGGCCTATTTTTTAAATCGATTTTTAAAAAAGTGGAGTAGGGGGAATAAAGGGAAATAGTGAAACGATTATTATTGACAACGTGCTATGCAATAGTGTTTGAGCGTCTCAGGAACTCACTATGCATAGTTTAGAATTGAGGCTAATAGTCATGGAAGCGATAAAGTATGCCTAAGGTTACTAGTATGATCTTTTGGTCAGATGGACGGAGTAGGAGCGAGGCGTCTAAGATAGCCCAAACGGGAACGCTTACACCAAACTCGGGAGAGTAGTGCTCAGAATAGTGGGGACGCATACTTTTCAAAACGAGCTACTACGTCATAATAACCTAGCTACTTCCATGCTCAGCAAAAAATTTTCAAAAGGAGTTAGACACATAGTCTTCCGTGCCGAAAAACGTTGTGCAAAATGCGTAAAGGGCGGTAATGGGAGATCAGGACTAATCATCGAGATGATTTAGTACCATACGATCTAATTCCGCGAGCCAAAGCACCAGATGAGCCTTTAATCATGAAAGTGCGAACACGCCACATAGATGAATTATAATGCTGAGCCAGATAGTGATAACTGGAAGCAGAATGTGAGCCACGGTAAAGAATACATAACTGATCAAGCACGATAGTAAACATAGGCCACCGAGTAGTGAATTCGTAAGAAGTAACGAAATGAAGTCGGAAGTGAGATTGTAACGTACAACATGCTATCAGTTACGCGATCTCTAGAGGATACAAGGTTTTTTAATTCTGAAAGAAATAACTTTAAAACATTTTGCATCTTTTTTGAAGTGTTTAACATATATCTTTTAAAGCTTTCGTATTGAACGAGTATACGCATTTCCGTCTTCACCACTACATTACTTTTAAATTGAATTTTGGTGATTAAATTCTATTGATTCTAAAGGAGATTGGATATCAACCTTAGGTTTGAAAGATGAAGTGTACGATGTCACGTGAAGACAGGTTTGTCTTAGTACACAATAGGTGAGAGGTGATGATCGGTAATAGGTCAGTCAACACTGGAAATACGACTGTTCCTATGAAGTGACGGGTCCTTGGATAGAATTGAGAAGTAGGACAGTGTTACAACAAACAATCTCTTTAGCTGACATAGTATCATAGCCGAAATTACTAGAAAAAGTGTGGTAAAGTCTTAAAGAATATTTCTCTTCCGGAAAAAAAAAGAATTCACAGTTTAATTTCATTTTCCCCTTCTTGCATCAGCTATCTTAATTAATTAGGGATCGGGATATTAAAGTAAATAAGAAGACTGTAACTAAAACAGTTTTGATAATTCGTATGCATTAAACTTGGATGAGTACGGTGACCTACAAGGAAAAGTATCAGTCGGCAAAACACGTCTGTAGTAAATGCAAGAGTGGCGGAAGAAACCGCACGTAAGGAGATAGTACTCCAGCGTGGAATGTAAACAAGCGCGAAAGCGCGAAATGTAAAGCTCAGTACACTGTAACAGCTGATGATCTGGAGATTGTAAGCCAGCGCAATCGGAAGAAAACAGAAGCCATAGGGAAGCGAAGATTTAATGTAAGAATGCAATGTTAATACGGGGACGAAAGAAGACATCTATGTTGGAGTGACTAGCTAGCTAGGGACCAAAAAGAAAAAAAAAAAAGAAAAAAAAAAGTGGGAAAAAAACGAAAAAATTAACATCACATTGTGGCTTTAGGTGAATGAAGGGTAGTAATAGTCTAAAATATCAAAAGTTAGAATATATACGTTTCGTATAGCAGGAGTGATAAGGCTTCAAATTCTAAATAATTCCATGTTTAGGGAAAGATTAGTTACATTGTTAATTAATTTCTCTGTTGTTTCATTGGGTTAAGAAGCTTTTAGGATGGAAAAGGAACGAATTTTTGTAAATGAAGGTATAGGATTGAAACTTAGGAAGGTGATTGTTGGAAGCGAAAGCACAAAATATTTAAATCACAAGCCCGTCTTGAAGTACAAACACAAACAGAGAACTGGAAACCGAATGGGATGTATCAGGTGGCATTAATATTTTCGTGATATCTCCGTTGCAGGAACAGATATTTGTAAGTATAATGTAAAACTCAGAAGCTTTGCCACACCCTATGAAGAAGCACGAATAGGAGTAACGATTAGATAGAGTTAGTAATTACAGAAGGTAAACCTTGACTGAAGTATAAGCACATCCCGAAAGTTAGCAACAGATAACTGTCTAAGGGTTTTGGCTGAATAGAAGCTGGAGAGCGGGGGTCGCATATCAGACTCCTAGTAAACAAACAATAACTGACATACACATTGTTTCATAGCTCAATGAAGGTAATTTCTTCGGTATTTCTGAATTAATCGTCGGAATTGTTTCTTTAGCATTTGTATATCGTTAGATTATGAAAAAACTAAAAAAAAGCTGAATGCAGCAGATAACATTCATTTATTCTGATTTTTAAAAAGTTTAAACTAAAATTCTTTTCAAAAATGTCTCATGCCAAACTGTGAAACACTCCAAAATTCACGTTTATAAATGATTGTTTGGAACTAGTAAAGTGTATTGTTCTAGCAGGCAAAGGAGGACGGTCGGAAGTCGTATGCGCCAACTGCTGACGAAGAACCTCGCAACTCAGCTCGTCGACGGCGCTACCAGTAATACACTTGGTGTTAAGTACCAAAGACTATGTTATTTTCAACTTTATAAACAATTTCAGTGTTTGATGTCGTATTTTATGAACCTCAGAATTTGCGTAATCTAAAATCATCCGAGTGTTGAACAGTTACAAAGCAATTGTAAAATCCATGAAATATAAATTAACGTGTCAAGTGTCATGTGTAAGACAAATTCCAAGTAGACCACAAAGAGACTTTTAGCCAAGTTTTGGGGCAAAAGATTTAGTGATGTGATTTAGAATTAAACGAGTGTTAGGTGTGACGAGAGTAATGAGTCAGGTTTTGCTGACGAAAACGATCAGCGCATACCACAGCCAGGGACACTGGCCGGTCAATTGCCGAAAGAAGTCTAGAATGTTCGATACGGGTAATATAAGGAACGCAGGACATGTGTTCGGTCTTCTCAGTGACAGATTGACAGTAGGCACCTCAATAGCCCCTTTCTCTCTCCAATTGCCTGGTCTCGCGTTAGGGTCGACAATGCTGCAACACTTGGTGGAATCCTCCGATAGCCATTCTACATGCATGTAAGTAATTGTTCCATCATCTACTAGTACTTCAGAAGATGTAAATCCCATAGAAGCCTACGGGGATAGCCTCGCAGACGGCGTCAAAACGGATAATATGTATTCAGTCAAGGACGAGCAATAAACAGTATTGTACAGGAGTTACGCTATGTTCCCACTGGTAAAGTATAAGTGAACTTGCTGTTTGCCATAGTAAGCCTAAGTTGGTGAAACCATAATAACAACAACACAGGTTTGTGGCCTTAATCCACAGTGGTGTCAGAATGCTAGCGCGGACAGAGTAGTTGAAGTCGCGCTGTGTCAGAGGTAGGAGGTATATCGCTGATCGCATACAAGGAGCGGGAGATATACGTTGCATGCTGCAGCGTGAATTGTTTGTTTTTGTGTGTATAATGCGCCTAGCACTGATGTACATGAATAGCAGAAGTATTGTAAAACGAGTTGATTAGTTTGATATTAAAGCCAATCTTAGTGGATTTAAATTAGTGCATTTATCATTGATTAAAAGTAGCAACCTGACATTGTAATAGAATTGATGGTTAATTTTAGCATAAATTAAAGTAACCCCCATGCTACATGCGCTTGTCGACAGACGGTATTAAGGGTCAAAACGTTGAAAGACCTGTAGCAAAAGCTCACCAGCAATTTGGAGCCAACGTTGATTAGGAGATTATATTTGACGACTTTCTACTCGAAGCCGTTATGTGATGGGGGTTATAGGGCCTGGTTACAGGCCTATAAAAATTTCCACTGAGACAGAGATTGAAGCGAGGACTTTTCGATCTCCATCAGACACCTTAACCACTGAGTCGTTCCTGCGCCAGAAGATCTTTAATTATGCGGAATCCCTTAACAGTATCAGGAAGTAGGTGCCATATGATTAAGAACTATCGAGGACTATAATGAAGACACCGAGAGGAAATGATTGTGAAATGTTGATTAAAGTGTGACGGGACGTCATTTAGTTTAACATTGTGGTATTAAAATCGTGTAAGTTTGCTAAGTTTCACTGCAGCCAGACGTGGAGTTAGAACGTCCTGTTGTTCAAGTTTCTGCCGATCGACAGTTCATGTTGCAAGTCACACATGCGGTGCTGAGCTAGCAAGCCAATACTTTTCCGGCAAGCTAGAAAAATTATTCAGTCTCACTTTTTTACTGACGAACACCAAGTTAACAACTAGGCCTCAGAGATAGATAGTCGCTGCACCAACCTTACCATTCTGTTTTAGTTGTGAACTTTAGGGCTAAGCTTCATCCCTAGGATCAGTATCACGGGTTACAGAATACCTCCCTATTTTGTACAACATCACCTGTAGATGGTTCACGGTTCAGTACAGATTAAAGGAGGTTTCCAGAAAAGATTTTTTCATTTCAATTAACTCGTAGCTGTCCGCTCCCTCTCCAAGAAACAAGATACCCTCAATGCTCATGTTTATTTAGCAAGACAAGACAAGAAGAGGATAGGTCCGAAGAGCAAGAATTCAAGAGCAGAAAATATATGAAGAAAGTCGCCGCAAGTCATAGGGCATCGTAGAGAAAACCCCATAGGACCACCGTGTCAGTCATCCTGCCATACCCAATCACTAATAAAACACGACTCTATAACAAGGGTCAGCAACAAAAGTATGCACGGGAAAGGATAGAAATGATTAAAAAATATTTAATATCAATGAACATGACTGTGACAGCAAGTATGTTTGTTTAGATGTGAAAAGACTACATTAATTCAAATGGATGTGTTACTAACGGATATTTTTTTCCAATAGATGTTGCGTTTAATAAATATTTAGATGTTAAATATTTTAATCTTACTTTACATTACAATGAAAGGGATTAATTGCTAGAAATGAAATTTCTCATAATGTAATAGAAAAATCGATTACAGCCGGTTGATACTATGTGGGGAGTGATAGTACCACTACATCCTGTCCGCGTGTCCATTACAATCAGTTGCCTGAGCAGGGTAACCGTTTCAAGACAGGCAGGCAAGGGCATTGTATCCATAATAACAAATTTCTACCTGCGTGGAGTATCGGTTTTAATGTGTGCCGACTCGTGATTTCTACCTGCTAGGAATTATCAATTACAACGTGCAATGAAGTGTTAAGCTAGTTGTGGTGATGTGGTCTATCAATTACACCTGAAAACCAGCGCGGGATATCAATTACAATTTTCAGTGAAGTGAGATCATGTTTTGGGTATTGGGGGTATCGATTGCACTGGAACGCCTGCGCGGCCATCATTTATAATATTCAGTTTAGCGTGAACATGTTTGAGGTTATTGGAGGTACAGATTACGCCAGAACTCCCAACGCTGGGTATCTATTAATCGATTACTAGAAGGGAGGTACCAGTTACATGGAACACTTGCGTGGGGATCTGGTTACAGTGTTCACTGAAGTGTTAGGCTTGTTGAGGTTATATATATATATGCCTCATCTACTCCTAGGTCATTAGAGGCGGGATGGGACTGGGGCATGGAACGGGAAGGAATTATGCCATGGCCTTGTTGAAGGAAGCATCGGGGCATTCACCTGGAGTGATCTGGGGAAATCATGGAAAACCCAAATCTGGATGCCCGGACCGGGATTCGAACCGCTGTCCTCCTGAAAACGAAGTCAGAGTGCTAACCGCTCACCCACCACGCTCGGTTTGAGGTTAAGGGTGGTATCAATTACAAATCGGTATCGATTATAGATTTCATTAAAACTTTAAGCTGCTTGAGATTATTGGGGGTATAATTAAAAATTGATATCAACTACATAGTTCAGTGAATTGTTAAGGTAGTTGAGATATTAGGGGGTAATGGTTAGAAGGAGAGGAAGAGGGAGGGAGAGGAGGGGTATTAATTACAGTGTGTACTGAAGTGTGAAGCTACAATATTTTGTTATGGGTATCGATTAAACTTTTTTTGTCCAGGACGTGGTCTCGTGAAGAAAATCTCCTACTGCACTAATGTTTGGATTATAATGAAATTTAGCCTGGGTCAGAATGACAACTGGAGTTTAACGTAATAGCAGGATACATAAGCAAATTTTCAAGAGCGCCAAATTGTTAGGTTCGAATATTAGAAGTTCAACATTAACCGATTCGGTATCGGCCACACTTAAGTTGCATATCCGAACTGGTTAAGATATATTCCTGGCGCATATAAATATGTTATAATATGTATCTGAATCAAGATAAAGTACAATGTACGATTCGTGAACATTTTGGGTCAAGTTTAAATCGCGATGTATGGTATCACTAACATGCGATACATAGAAACTATTATGCGCATATGATGATGCTTTTATGTTCTAACGTCAACATTAACGAAATTTTTGGTTAGGTTCAAATACAACTTGGAGTTGGATGACGAATGAAACTTTTTGCTGCAGCGTAAGGAACAAGAAATTTTATTGGGTGTTATTTTATAGTAATTAATTAACTGGTAATAAATGACCTGCAGAAACACTATGTCCAGCCTGTTATTTTTGACAGGCATTGGCGATGGTATAATCATATATAATGGATCTGACCATCGGAAGAAGCTTAGCCAATGCCAGACTTTAATCGATACCGCTTCTACCCAGTAGATTAGTATCACCTTGTGTCTGTATCATATCCTAGTGCAAACCCATTTTTTTAAACGCTAAATAGAGTCATGGACGGGAGAAAAAGAACATTTGTGCTCTACCAATTTGTTTATATCCAGTATTCTCCGTATATGACTTCTAGCCGTGACCCTCTTGGATATGGGAACAAGATATAGATCAGCGTTAACTTATTTTGTGTTATATTTCTGTAGTTATGTGTTTTGCCTTAAGCTTATGAAAGTATTTAATTTTATCGTTGGAGCTGGAGAATTAGTGATGAGTCTATTCTATTTCAGCACGTGTTACTGGTTGAACAATGGACATGGTAGTGAATTAGTTTTTGAACAGACACGTCGGTAATTAATTTAATTTTCTATGTTTTTTGAGGAGTCAGTTACTTTATTAAGTTTTTTATTAATTCTTTCGGCGATGTGATAGATTTAAGGTCACCTTAAAGTTATAACACTTTCTCACTATCGGTAGGCTTTATCCGAAACCACAGTTCAGTTTGCTAACAAAACATTCAACATCCCTCGTCATGGAGAGGTTTCCAGGTTTTTCAGTACTTCATGCCTTGTTTCAACCTGCAGCCCTTGAAGTATAGGTATTATTATTCGAGTGCTTCTGAAAAAAAAAAAAAACACCCGTCTAAAGTCATCATCAAATTTGATCTCTCCTTCATAGTAATACTGGTTTGTTGGCACCTTTTTGTAATTTCTGCACTAAAGAAACCTCTAATTTAATGTTATCAACCTGCATGTGTATCTAATCGGAGCAGTCTGGTGGTTCAGTAGTCAAGGTGTATGTCTGAAGATAGAAAAGTCGCCATATAGAATCCTTGACTTTAGTGTCAAAGGCCCATAACCCTACCTTAACATGTGTCACAGTTTGAAATGTGAAGTACGCCGGAAAGCTTGCCTGTGTTGAATTCCTCCTTAAACGTAAGCCCCCTGTACCCCGTGGGATTAGATTTTTAGCTTAGCTAACCTCAAGCGATACACAGCGAATCGAAAACCGTGCCATCTGGAAGCCGAAGAATCGATTGGCATCTCTTGGTCAACAATGTCATGCGTTGATTTATTTTTTGTACATCATTTTTTTTTAATCGGTTTCTAGTCATTGAGGATTTACAAATGAAGTGAAAACTTAAAACTGTGAATATAATGCGTGCAACACGTCATTCTTATAGCTAAAGATATTTATTTAATTATTTTTCAAGCTTTATCAATCCTTGTTTTAGCTTATTTAAGCCAGAAGAGTTATATTTTAGAATTTAATGTTACTTAATTTGGTTATAGTTTTTTCCAGGATGAAAGATATTGAGCAACTCTCTTCCAGTTCAGGCCTGTTTTCTTTCTTTTTGTTTTGGTATCACGAGTCTTTCGATTGGTTTGATGCAATCCTCCATCCATTCCTATCGTGCTAACCATTTCATCTCAGCATACCCCTTACAACCCACATCCTCAAATATCTGCTTCATATACTCTAATGTCTAACTTTTTCTCCAGTTCTTACCTTCGACTGTTCCCTCCACTAACAGTTAACCCATAGTGCATGTCTCAAAATATGACCTACCATTCTATTTCTTCTTTCTGAAAGACTCTTCCACAAACTTCTTTCCTCGCCCATCATATCAAAAACTCGTTTGCTTCTTATTTTATCCGTCCACTTAATTTTTACCATCCTACTGTAGCACCATATTTCAAACTAGCTTCTAGCCCGTCAAAAATGGCGGTTTGTACGCCATATTCTGGAAGTTCATTTTATTATTATTATTTTGCAGTTGGTTAATTATACGGGATTGTTATTAGATAATGCTAGTGGCCTTGATTTGATAATGTTCTACACAGCAATACAGTAGTAACTTCTACTGATTTAATGAGGGTGGATATATAGAACCAATAAAATGAAAAATAAATTAGGAATCCAGAAACTTTTGCTATCCATGTAATATCAGTTTTATTCCTAGTCCAGGCACACTTCAGCACGATAGGTACGAACTACGTTCACCCGCATTTAGTAATACCTTCAGTAACTTGGCGCATATGAAAGCAATTTAATTGGTTTGTAAAACTCATTTGAGAGTGAATTACGCTGTAATCAAATGTATCGGTGGGCTTTCTGGTCAATTTAACCACAACCCTCCATTAATATTGCTTTTGAAAATCATAACTTCTACTACTCTCAAATGCTGTAGTCAATCACAAGACATATTGTTTTTAAGCAGTGATTCCGTTGTAATACAGCCTGTAGACTACCATTATTTTCAAGCAGAAATTAGGTTGTAATACATCCTGGACGGGCATAATACAGTTAAATGTACTACGGAAAATATTTCTAGAGGATTCTTGCATTTTACCACAGCAATTTCTGGCAGAATTGCGATCTCCAGTAATACTAATTTATTTTACTTTAAATGACGGGAAGTATAATATCAAAAACGGATAACTGCCATTTATCTGAATGATATATTTCGTGATTCGTACATTTCGTGTAAACTTCCTCTGAGTTTATTAAAAACTTCATCGTTTCTTATATCCGGCCAAAAAAAAAAAAAAAAAAAAAAAAAAAAAAAAAAAAAACGGAGGTTGTGTTTTAACCTAGTATTCATTATTGATACAGGTAATATAACGTACACATACAATATCCTTCTCCTTACATGAATTTTTGCATCTGGTTGTCGTTGATAAATAAAAAGCAATATGTAGATTTAAACGAATGTACTAATTGTAACTTTGTGACACATAATTGCCTCGCATTAATTTTTTTTCCCTGCTCTCCGTATTTCTAATATCTCTGCTCACTGCTATTTTGCGGCAATAATATCGTTGTTGTATTCCGAGTGTCATATCGCTAATACTGTAAATAGTCATATCCTTGACTATTTAAATCTAGTCAAAAGATTATATTAAATCTCATTTAATAGTTAACACATGTATCAAAAACTAATGTTATCATATATAATGGTAGTAAGAATTTATTCTGGAAAAGCTTATAAGTAGAAACGAATTAGTCATTTTAAATGATATCTTTTGTTATATGAATACGTTACTCTGGTTAGATTATCAGAGTATTTGGTTAGGATTTTGCATAAATAAATGCATTTTACTTAAGATCACGTAGACTATAATTTCGAAAACGGATAACTGTTATTTATTTTACCAATACATCATTACGTTTCTCCGAGTTTTAAATACACTTCACAGTTTCTTACCATCTACCGAAAAAATCTTAGGTTATGGTTTAACCTAGGGCTTATAACTGACACAGATAAAATAGCGTAAATATTGAATCCGTTCTCCTTACATGAATTTTGGCGTATAACTGATACAAATAATATAACATAAACATCGAACACCAGTCTCCTTACATGAGTTTATGCATCTAACAGTAGTAAATAAACAAAATGCAACATGAAGGAAGGAATGCAATATGGTGGCTGTTGATTGGCGATTGACAGCTGTCACGTGCCCGTTCTGTAGCCAATACGTGTAGCAGCTATAGACGACGCATGCAGACGGCACGTTAGCGTTTTATATAATAGGATACTTTAATATTCCTTCTTTCTGGTATTCCTAAAGTCCATTCTTCGCTGGCATAAAATGCTGTGCTCCACACATAGAATTTTAAAAGTTCTTTCTGATTATTAGATCAATATTCGGAACTAACTGATTTCTCTTTTTTCATGAAGGCTCTTTTCCCTAGTGCTATTCTGCTTTTATTACTCCTGCTTTGGCCATCGGTTGTAATTTTCCATTTTAAGTAACAAAATTCACTAACTTCTCCTAAAGCGTAGGACTTTATTATTATATTGGATCTACTATTATTGGTGTAATTTCTGCTACATTTAATCACCTATCTCTTGCTTCGGTTTATGTTTAGTCCAAAATCTTCCTTCAGTAGTTTGATCATGATATTAAACAATAAAATGTTATCGGCAAATCGTTGTATACTGATTTTTCCCCCTTGAACACTTATGCCACATTCAAATCTTTCTTGCACTTCCTTTAATACTTCTTCTACATACAAGTTGAATATTATATGGGATAGACCAAGTAGTGGGGATTTAGGGTTGCAAGCCAGAAACCGGGAAAACCCATGACGTCAATAGATGAGCAGCCAATAAGCGTTCAGAGTCGTATGACGTCACTATCGACAAACCTCAACCTGTTTGACTTTTAGTTCGTTCCTCCACCGCTATGGGGCAGCACCGGTCGGGCTTTGCAGAATTGGCTGCTAGATTGCAGCATCACCCGACCGCTTAATTTCTTTGTACACAGACATTCCACACGGCCACAAGAGAGAAAGCTGGTTCTTCTATCCTTGCCTTGTGAGGGAAAACCTTGACCTAAAAAGTCTTTGCACAGGTGCTCGGCTCTGAATTTTTTATGGCACGATGTACCCTGTGCTTCCTGAAATTTATACAAAGCAAATGAGCATGGAGCTCAACAAATTCCTCAGAAAATACACTCTATATGTAGCAATGATTTTTTCAGTACTCCCCTTTCACAGAGCATGATGCAAAACTACCTGCATCATTCAACAGTGGTCGGTGGAGGCGTCGTTTCAACCCTGACCTCATATTCAGTAGTAGCAGTATTAGCCACCAGTGCATTAAATCTGTCTGTTCCCCAATACCCAACTCACAGCATAGACTAGAAATGTGTCAAATATATGCCGCAGTTAGACCACAGGAAGTACCTTTCCGTAGAAGATACAACTTCAAAAAGGCAAATTGGTCTGAATTCTGAGAACTATTGGATTCCAAAGTTCTTTCAATAGAACTAACACCAGAATGCTATGACATCTTCACCACGGCTGTAAGGAGATGTTCCAGAATGTCTATCCCTCGTGGTTTTCGGACATCTTACATCCCCGGTCTCACATCAGATCAAGCTGCTCTACTTAAAGAATACAGCAATTTATTTACAGAAGATCCTTTTGGTGAAGCAACAGTGGAAGCAGGAAACAAACTCATTTCCATTATTAAAGAGACAAAGTGGAATCAGTGGATTAAAACTGTTGAAGACTTAGATTTCGCAAGAGACAGCCATAAAGCATGAAGACTACTGAAGCATCTAAACAATGATCCAACTAAGACCAAAACTCATTATAATGTTACTACCAACCAAATAGCACACCGACTGTTATTAAATGGGAAAGCTAATCACATGTCCAAAATGCCCAAACTGCTGAAAGAAGGCCAAGAGGAGAATAATGACCTCACAATACTATTCAGCATGGAAGAATTGGATAAGGCTATAAGAAATTGCAAAAATGGAAAATCAGCAGGCCTGGATGACATTAGGACAGAACAAATTAAGCACTTTGGTCTAACAACAAAGAAGTGGATGCTTCAGCTCTGTAACAACTGTATGAGTAAATGTCAAATTCCAAAGATATGGCGGAAGAGCCGAATGATCGCCTTGCTTAAACCTGGCAAAGAAGTAAACAGTCCAAAGGATTTTAGACCTGTTTCACTTTTATGTCACCTCTACAAACTGCTTGAAAGAATCTTAAACCGGCTGTTGCCTGTAGTTGATCATTTGCTTATTCCTGAAGAAACTGGATTCCTCCCGGGTAAAAATTGCACAGGACAACTACTAAATATCACGAAGTTTATAGAAGATGGATTTGAAGCACGTAAGGTAACAGGGGTGGTATTTGTTGATTTGTCAGCAGCGTATGACACCGTCAACCATCAACTACTACTAGTCAAGTTCTACAATCTGACCAGGAATTTCAGTCTTAGTAAGTTCATTGCTACTCTTCTGCAGAACCGCAGATTCTTTGTTGACCTCCAAGGACAGCGTAGCCGTTGGAGGTCACAGAAGAACGGTCTACCCAAGGAAGTGTGCTAGCCCCATTATTGTTTAACATATATACCAATGATCAGCCTATCCACGCAAATGCAGGAGTTTCGTGTATGCTGATGATCTTGCTCTGGTCTCACAGAGCAAAGACTTTGAATCAGTGGAGAGCACCCTTACCAACTCTCTGGCAGATTTGTCAAGGTATTATAGCACTAACCAGCTTAAACCAAATCCTACGAAGACACAAGTATGTGCTTTTCATCTAATGAATAAAGAAGCAAATTGTAGGTTAAAGGTAACATGGTCGGGGGTCGAACTAGAACATTGTGATACTCCAAAATATCTAGGAGTGACCCTTGACAGAACACTTACATTCAGGAAACATTGCATGAACTCCAAGCTGAAAGTTTCCAGTAGGAACAATCTCATAAGAAAACTGGCTGGATCGCAGTGGGGCAGCCGACCTGAAACAATTAGAACTTCTGCCTTAGCACTATGTTATTCGGCTGCAGAGTATGCCTGTCCCATATGGCACAGTTCAACCCATTCCAAACAAGTAGACATTGCACTTAATGACACATGCAGAATCATAACAGGCTGCTTAAAACCAACTCCAGTCGAATGGCTCCACCGTCTCGCAGGAATAGCACCACCTTCTGTTCGAAGGGAAATAGCAGTGAACAAGGAAAGGAGGAAAGTGAACCATGAAAAATCTCATCCACTATATGGGCATATCCCTCACAGGCAAAGACTTTTTGTTAAATTTCTTTATTGCAATCGTTCAGCGTATCTACGCTTTTCAGATTGGGGTGGAAATCAATCATGAGTTGAAAAAAAGGAAATGTATATATTTAACGGCGCGGCACTTTGAGTGAGGTTAACTCATCGAGTACCTCAATAACATTAGTTATAATAACATTAAACATAAAAACATAAAACATAATAACATAATAACGTTAAACATAATGGTTTTATAAGAACATTATCGGGTGATGTCTGAATAGTAGTAGTCTAAGCGTCTATCTGGAAGAGAAGAATCTGGGGTAAGCGGCTGGTGATTCTTGTAGGTCTGTCGGATCTGGTGCCCAGGGAGTAATATGTTGCTCCTGGCACTCTGGGAAGGTGTTGGTAGAAGCGTCGTGCTTGCTCTTGAATAAACTGCATGATGGTAGGCAGTCCGAGTTCACGGTGCAACTGGGAGTTGCGGACGAACCAAGGAGCATCGACGGAGATCTGCAAGATTTTTTTTTTTTTTTGAGCCACTGTATCCTCTTGATTTTGCTGGCAGCGGCACCTCCCCAGACTGGGCAGGCGTAGGTCCGTAGAGGACGAATTAAAGAGGTGTATAGCAGGATAGTGGTGTTACTTTTGAGTGAAGACTTCCGGTTGATAACAGGATATAATTTAGTGAGACGGGAGTATGCGAGGTTGAGTTTGGAGTTGATGTGGGCGTTCCAGGTGAGTCGTCGGTCCAGATGAACTCCCAGGTATTTGACGGTCTCATCTGGACGTTTCCAAGGTACAGGTGTGCCGTTGATAACGATCGTAGTTGGTTGAGCTGGGCGTCGGAGAGTGAAAATCATAGTATCGCACTTAGTTGGATTCAGTGCGATGCACCACATTTTCAACCAATTAGTTATGGCAGTAAGGGCCGCTTGAAGGTTGCGAACAGCTGTTTGAATATCTTCGTAGGAGGTGAACAGTGCTGTGTCGTCGGCGTACATTGCTATAGCTGATGTGTTCAGATCGGGGCAGTCAGAGATATAAATGTTGAAGAGTGTTGGTCCGAGGACAGAGCCTTGAGGAACACCAGCTAGGACAGGACGGGGAGAGGATGTGACTGAATCAATTTTTACAGAGAAGGTGCGTCGGAGTAGGAAGCTGTGGAGAATTCTGTACAAGTAATCGGGAAGTCCAATGTTTCGCAGTTTATACAACAATCCTGCATGCCACACTTTGTCGAAAGCTTGGTTAAAATCTAGGAAGGCGGCGGCCATGTGTTGTTTAGTTTCAAAAGCTCGTGCTATGATTTCGGTGATGCGGAGGAGTTGGTGGGTGGTGGAGTGCTGTGTTTGGAATCCGAACTGATACATGGGTATGACTGAAGCCTGTCTGAGGAATTTGCATATGCGTTTCTTGATGATTTTCTCGAATATTTTAGATAGAGCCGGAAGTAAACTTATTGGTCGGTAACAGGCTGGTTGGTTGGTGGGTTTTTCGGGTTTGGGGAAAACAATTATTTCCGCGTGTTTCCGGGAGGATGGAAAATAACCAAGGCGGAGTAGTGCGTTGAATATGGATGCTAGGAATGCTATGGCTTTATCAGGTAAATGTTTGAGGGCCACGTTGGGAATTTGGTCGTGGCCGGGGGCTTTTTTTGGAAACAAGCGAGTGTAGAAAGAAACGGATCTCTCGGGGTGAGGTAAATGATATTGGAAGGGGAGCGGTGGGGTAAAAATGAGGAAGATTCTCTATTTCAGTTGCTGATTGGTCGTCGTGCGCTGTGTTTGGAGTGAAGGATGATTGGAAGTGATCACCAAGCAGTTCACATTTTTCTTCATGGCTGGTTAAGTAGTTGGCTCCTTGTCAGAGCGGGGGTATAGTGAGGGGTTCGCGAAGGATCCTTTTAGTCTCCTTCCACAGAGTGCCGTCGTGAGGAGAGATACTTGAGAGATGGCGCTGATAAGTGTGGTAACGGTATGAGTCCAGAGCTAGCTTGACTTGGCGGTTTAGTTGGTTGAGACGAGTACGTTGCCACTATAGTCTTTGGTTTTGCCATAGCCTTCTCATGCGATGTTTGGCTTGGAACAGGTTCACAATTTCCAACGGTAGGGTTTTGTGGTAAGAAATTGGTCTAGCTGACCGTGGAGGGGTTGATGAGGCTGCCTTTAGAGAGGGTATTATACTTGCGGTGAACTGTGAAATTGCCGTATCAATGTCGGTTGTATTTCGTAGAGGAATATTAGGGTGAACATCTTCTCCGAGATGACGTTGAAATTTAGCCCAGTCAACGCGCCCCATTAGAAGTGAGGGTCTAAGTGAGTAGGTGGGGGTATTTATTTCGAAAGTGGCTACTACTGGGCAATGATCAGAATCGAGTTCGGGTAGCACTTGCGTATGAATAGGATGGGAAATTTGTTTTACTAGTATTAGGTCGCGAATGTCTGGGAGTACGTGAGGGTTATAGGAATAATAGGTTGGCTGGTCTGGGCTGAGGATATGGAATGCGCAGTCATTTGCTGCCTGAAGAAGGCGACGACCATTGGGTGTGGTGACTCTACATCCCCAGAGGGCGTGTTTACTATTCAGGTCTCCCATTAGTATAGTGGGAGACGACGTTGTGAATAATGTACTGAAGTCTTGCTGTTCGAGACGTTTCGATGGCGGTTTGTACGCGGCTATGATGGTTAGGGATTGTCCGTTCCGCGTAGAGAGCTTGACCGCGCAAGCTTCTAAGTTTGACAATGTTGCCAGAAAGATGGGATGGTGGGAGATGTTCCTTTTGATAAATAGTGCAACTCCGCCGGAGGCGGTAGCAGCAATACGATCTTCCCTATAGATAGAATATCCTGGGATGGTGAAGCGCTCTTGTGAAAGTAGATGTGTTTCGGAAATACAGGCAATGTCTATATTGTGTCTGGACAGAAACTCAAGAAGACCTTGTCGCTTAGATTTAATTGGCATTCCAGTTTAAGAATTTGAGAGAAGAAAACGCTGGAGGCACATTATTAGTCATTACGCAGTAGCTCCGTGACGAAGTAAATAATGATTTAAAGAGAGGAAAAAATGGCTGAATAATGTGAAGGAAGGAGTGGAAGAGAGAGGTTAACAGTCCTTCCAATCTTGCAGAAGAGGAAGTGCTTGTGGGATTTGTGGATTCTTTGCTGTGATAGGGATGTTTGGGAGGCCATTGTGGTACAGAGTGCTGGTTGCGGGAGCTGCCTGGCATTGCAGAAAAATTGCGTTCGTCGAGGAGCGGTGCCTGTGATGTTTGTGAAGGCGAAGGGGTAGTGGAAGATGGATTGTTCAAAGGTGGCAGGGTAGATTGTTTGCTTCTTTTAATGGTGAGGTAATAGGCACAGCCTCGGTAATTAGCAGAGTGCTTACCGCCACAGTTGACACATTGTGGGTCGGTTTGTTTAGACTTTGGGCATTCTGAGTAGTGGTGGTTTTCCGGACATTTTACACATCTGGGAGGAAGATGACAGAAATTTTTTGTATGTCCGAAACGTTGACATTTAGTACATTGAGGGATTGTGGGAGATTTTCTACGGTATTCTACAGAGATGATAGCATGGAAGAGACTAGTTAATTGGAAAATTTCTTTTGCTTGCTGGTTGTCATCTAATTCAACGACGCACAGGGGCATTGGCATTTTATTTTTATAAAGGAGTCTTGTCACTTTTGTAGCTGGTAACTGTCGAGCTTGAAGCTCTTCTAGTATTTCAGCATCAGTTAATGAGAATGGGACGTTGCGAAGGACTACCTCTAGCTTCGTGTTTTGAGGATCTTTGAAGGTGTGGTAGGGGAGCTGGGCTTCGTCTAGGAATTTTGTGACAGCGCGGTAGTCAGTGGTAGAACTAGTATTAATTTTGATCATCGACCCACGTTGCTGGGTCGTGAAATCATCCTTCGTTAAGGTGGACAGATCTTTCAGAATTTGCTGATAATTGTTAACATCATGCAGAAAAATTGGGGGGATCACTATTTTGACTGCTGCGTCAGATGCCGCATCAGTGGGCTCACGTTGGTCTTCAACGGAGTCTAACACTGAGAACATGTTATGCACAGCCGTAAGGTTAACTTGGTATTTACGATTAACAGAGGAGGCAGGAACAATATGCTTTTTGCGGGGTTGTTGGAATTGCAGTTGATTGGGGTCGGAGTCTATGGGAGCAGCTGTTCGTTTGGCGTTTACCTTGGAAAATGAAGTTGAAGGAGGAGTGGTGGCTTCCATCGGGATGTCTGATGTAGTTGGCATGGTGAATTGTGCCGAGGATGCAGTAGCTGGCGCCGGTGAGATAGTTGATTGAAGTGTAGGTTGTTGTGAAGGTGGCTCTTGTATTTCGTTCGCGTTGTGAACAAGATTCAGTGCAGCACGAACTAATTGCCCTGTGTCGGGCTCCTCGAGAACTATGGGTGATGAGAACTTGAAAAATAAAGATTTGATTAACACTCCGAAGTATAGAAACGACTTTAACTGTAGCGATGCGCGGAAGTAAACACTTGCTAGCACAGGTGAGCTGGTAGAGTAGAGCGCTGCAGGAAGTGAACACGACCGTAGCTATCAGCGAACTGGAGGCAAAGACTGAAATCCAGGAAAAGTTTTATAACAATATTTCAGGAACTTACAACGACAACTGAAGAAGCCAGGTTACAACTATGGGAAGCTAAGGCTTCCCTTGCGCATGGCTGGGGAAGAGTGTCTGAATCTTTGCCACCTGGTTATGACAAGGGATTGTTGACGTGGAAATATTTGAATAGGCTGAGATCGGGAGTGGGCAGATGCAAAGTGAATTTAGCAAGATGGGGCTATGCTGAGATCAATGATATCAAGTGCGACTGTGGTGAAGACCAGACTGTCCAGCACATGCTCCAGTGTCAACTGTGTCCAGCATCCTGCTCGGCAGCTGAACTGTATGATGCCTCAGAAAATGCACTGGAAGTGGCCACGTTCTGGTCGATTATAATTTGATGATTGTGATTCTGTAACTGTATGTTTCTTATACGAAATAATAATAACAGAGCATATCACTAAAAAGCTTACATTCTGTGTACAACAATGATCTTTTATTAACTCCTGTTTGTACAGTGCATATAACTCAAGAACTTAAAAACTCAGGTACCATTGCTGTATTCGCATGGAGTAATCTTGGGAAACGATAAAAAAACGAAATGTGTTTCATCTACATCTACATATATACTCTGCAATTCACAAAATTGTGGGTGGCAGAGGGTAACGATACATTTCAGAATATTTGATAATTCAGTTGTTTGCACTCGAGTCAAAGTTCTCGTGTTATTTTGTATTCTTTGAACTGTCTAAAGTAGCATTAATCTGTCGCATAAAATGAATACGTTACTCATACCGTATAAAGTTATAAGTGGATACATTAATGTTACAAATCTATATGCAAAACTTTCTGAAATCGGCAAATATTTCAACGCTCAGACAAAAATCTGATATTTCTTATCGCATGCCGGAGGAGGTGGGTTCAAATTCCGGTCCGGCCATAGACGTCGGTTTTCTGTGGTCTACCGAAATCACTTCAGGTGAAAGCTAGGATGGTTCCTTAAAAGGCCATGGCCCAAAAGGACCGGAAGGAGATATTGTTAGTCGAGTTCTGCCAGCTGCAACCACAGTAAACGAAGATGGGTACTGCGAAACACTGTGGAAACTCAGAAGGGCAATTATAAATTGAAAAAGAGTTTTAAGCACGACTCTGCACGCTTAAAAATTGTAGCTTAGTTGGAAAATCGTCACCCAGTCACGCATCTCTTAACCTCAGAGAAAACTTGACCTAAGAAGACGTGAAAGCAGAAGTTTATTGCTAGTTCAGAGATATGGGGGCGAACTGATATGATAACAGCATTCATTTTTTTCCCTTATAGTTTTACGCCTTATCGGCATCGATGTCATTAGAGGAGGGTATTGAACTGGTGGCAATAATTTCGGTCGTGGTATGTTAAAGGAAACATTCCCGCATTTACCTTTAGTAATTCATAGCAAAAAATATGGATGCCTGCTCCGGGATTCGAGCCTGAGGCCTTCCGAATGCGGGGCTAGGGCGTCACTGATTATCCCACAACGCTAGGTCAGTCATACACTGTCACAGCGTCTATAAAATTGCATAGGCCGCAATGTTGATTATTTAGAAAAATAGATCATCTCACTTCTACACATATATTTTCAACTAGCATTTGCCCGCTGCTTCACGCGCGCGTGCCTTGACAGGTGTAGAAATTATTTACCGATTTTATTCTCTTATCAGACATTAACGTGGAAAGGCATGAACTGTTAATGTATTCTGAATAGTTTCGTTTGTTTCGGTTAATACGTTAGGTTCGGTTTTCATACTGATGTCAGAGAGTTGTTTTATTCATTTTTTAACGTGATGCAATTGATTCAATAGTAGAAAAGGTTCCTGAAAAATTAACAATTGTAATTCGTGGTTGTAATTATTGTGCGAAGTATAAACATTTATTGTTTAGAAAGGCTTTCACGGTTCAAACGACATTCTTTCTTCTGTGCGCTTTCAGAAACTATGGATTTAGCGTATAGAACCCGGTTATAGGTCAATCGCTTTTCTCGGTGCAGGTTACTTTCATTTGCTCTAGCTATTTCATCTTGTTCTCTTTGACGTTGCAGACGATGTTGTCGGTCTATTTCACTCTCATTTAGCCGATTTCGGCGACATCTTTTAGCTGCAGAAGTTGACCCCGACAGATTAGATCTCTTTCGCAAGGGCATATCATAAACTTTTATACTTACCCAACTCACAGCACTAAGAATTCAAACGTTTTCACAGCTGCAATTATCACTATGCCTGTACTTTGGTTGCGAGTATATAGATGAGCATAAACTTGGTTACAATATAGAATATCTGTGGTAGTAATAAATAATATTATTTCTGAAAGCAATATTTAACTCAGCTAAAACATAATATTTTTAAATGCTGATATGGAGGATTCCACGTTAACCGTGGTACCGAAAATTTAAATGGATATATAACAGTTGTAACGTTAAGAAAGCTGATATTATAATCATTATGTGTAATTTTTTTGGCGATTTTATGTGTAAACTTTGCCTGGGATTATATAGCTAGGTATAAGCTTTGTTAAGGATGTATCTGTGGATATAATGAAAAATATTGTTTCCATGATACTTAACTAAAAAAAAGTTTATTTTTAAATGTGGATACCGAGGATTGCAACATAACCGCGCTGCCATAAATTTATGTAAATATAGCAGTAATCTACGACTCAGTCCTCTTGGAAGTGTGCTGAAATATAAAAATTCGTTACGAATAATCACAGCATCTCAATTTTTCTGATTTATTTATTTTTTGTTGTTTTTTATTTTTTGTTGTTTGGATATTGGTTTTATTTTATGTTGATACACCATCAATTATACCTGCTTTAAAATAGAAATTTACGTGAATTGGAGCTACTCTTGATTTCAAATCGTCGTATCATTACTGTCATTATTTCAGTCAGACATAATTAATCCAAAAGTGTCGAGATGTGATGATGGTACAGTTTGTGTAGTAACGCGCATGTAACTGAAACAATTATTTCTGAGTGGCAACGTTATCGCAAGTTGTGAATCGCTTGAAATGCAACCTGACAGCTGATATGATGCTTTGTTATAGGCCTAAGAGACGATGCCTGCAGCTTTATAATCTACCCGGTGTAGCATTAGGATATGAAACATTTTTAATTTAAGTTTCTTTCAATATAGCCGTATTTTCTATGTAATTATTTCAGTCGCATGTAAGTACCTGGCGAAACAACAGCCTGGACCAGATGACAAGTGACTCGTTTTGTTTAGCATCAGGCATAACGGATTTAGTTTTAAAATTTACGTGGTGTAGAATAGAATTTTAGGATGCCTAGTTATATATGAAATAAAAATTCGTTATCAATAATCACAGCATCTCAATTTTTTCTCATTTATTTATTTTTTGCTGTTTGGATATTGGTTTTTATTTTATGTTGATACACCATCAATTATTCCTGCTTTAAAATAGAAATTTACGTGAATTGGAGTTAATCTTGGTTTCAAATCGTCGTATCATTATTGTCATTATTTCAGTCAGATATAATTAATTCAAAAATGTCAAAATGGATCACGGTACAGTATATGTACTAATGTGCATGTAACTCAAGCAATTATTTCTGAGTGGCAAAATTATCGCAAGTTGTAAATCGATTGAAATGCAACCTGGACAGTGACGACAGCTGATATGCTTTGTTATAGGCCAAAGGGACGATGCTTTTAGCTTGATAATTTACGCGGTGTAGCATTAGGATATGAAAATTTTTTTATTTGAGTTTCTTTCAATATATCCGTATTTTCTATGTAATTATTTGAGTCGCATGTACCTGAATTTTCGGATGCCTAGTTATATTTGCACGTTATAGCCACGAGACATATTAATCGAATAAAGTACTTCCAAATATGTGCAATTCCGCACAACTCATTATGAAAGAAGTATGTTTTATTACTTGCTGATATTTATAATAGCTGTTTTTCAGACATCGCTCTTCGAGAAAAAACTGAATTTCGTATTAAGTATTGGCTTATTGTGGCTGTATTGTACAGCGTTCACGTAGCAATTTTGTTCCAGAGACAAACTGTATAACAGTCTACCAGAGACAATACATGCCTTCAATATAAGTAATATAACTTTTTCGTAATTCAACAGACCTGTTACGATTCAAGTAAATGCTGATTATACTTGATTCACGAATTCTTTTTATTTTGAAGTACTGCGGTCCAGAAAAATGAATCGCAGAATGAAAAAAAAGGGAAATCCTAAATTTTGTCAGGTCTCTTTATGAAAGGAGTGACCGTCTGAATGTGTATAATTATCTGTGGTCTACAGTTTCACATTTCTGAAGTTTTTTACTGACTTGCTTCTTCCCATGGTATATATTAGTCGTTAGCTACTTCTGCAGATGTTGATCAGCAACATTAGCTTTAAAAATTTGGAAACATCATGCAAATTGATGCGGTAGTTTTTGCGTTATTAGAGATCAAGCCTCACTACAAGCGCAGCTCGCTTACAGATTTATAATAGTATAGATTACGAGTTTTAACTTCATTTTAAGTATATTTTAAATTAATTTAATTGATGCCATCAGAGACAAAATTCATAAAGTATTGAAAAAGTGAATCTAACGGGTGAGCGATAACGCTATGGCTCCGCATTTGGGAGGACCTGGGTATGACTCCCCTTCCAGCTATCCAGATTTGGGTTTTCATTCGTTTCTCAAAGTCACTCTGGGTGAATGGAGGGATTATTTTTTCGAAAGTCCATGGTCCAAATTCCTTCCGGTTCCTTGCCTCCAGTCATTTCTCGACATTAACGACTTCGAGGTCGACGAGGCGTAAGGCCAGAGGCATAAAAAGAAATTGCTACAGTTATATTATTTATTTTTTCTTCTAGTTGACGACAGTGCGAACTCGTTATAGTCCACCTAATGTCGCCAGACGATGCGATTATGACACGGTTGAATCCTGAGTATGTTTCTTTCAGTGTTACCTCCGTGAAAACTTTCAAAGTTACATGTGCAATTTTGTTAAAAAGCACTCAGGTATGCGTCTTCCCTTAAGTATGTTATTCCCTGAAGCCTGTAGGTAAGAGTCGATATTATATTTTACGCATAAGCCGTTTTCAGGATTGACTTTTTTTAAATAAATGAAAAAATGGAATGCCAAGACTCGAAAGGAGACCGCACATTTACACGTTAGATCGTTAACCACAGGCCAACGGAGCTCATGTTAACAGACAGCTCGTGCAGTGTGCAAACAATCCTATCCTGCCTCGGAAGTCAGTTTCATTCAACTCATTTTACACAAAATTCCAATATAATCACTTTATAATCGTTTCTATAGTTCCGCAGACTAAAAATTTTAGATCTTTGAATATTTCAACCCATTGCTAGGCCGTACTATTGCAATGAATTAGTCAAATAAATGTATAAGTAAATATCGTTATAGTTTTACGCTAATCGTTAGGAATAAAATTTATCATTGAACCTCCTTTTTGCCGCGCTGTATTGCAGTCACCTTAATTACAACTTTACCGATATGTTTCACGATCGTAATCTAGGATAAGTATAGCTGGAACCGATTGGTCAGTAGCCTTTCACTGAAATTTGGGGGAAGATTGATGAACCAACCTGCCAATAAGAATCGTCGGTGGACGGAGTGTTCCTGTTTTTATTCCAGTCATTGACATAAGGAAATGAATTACAGATGGCGCTGAAAGAATACCAGCCACTGCGATAGTATGTTCTTGGGAAAATGGTTTAAGTCAAAATAAGGAAAGAAATCTGATGGACTTTGAAATGGTGTTTTATTTAAATTAGCTACATAATGACAGTCAAATTTATTATTCTGTTGTGTTCACCGGTTATTTAATACCAATAGTCTTAAATAAATATCTTTCCTCTTATTTCCACGACAACAACAAAAAAGGTCATTTTTTAGTCCTTGGGTATATTGCAGTGTTTAGAGACTTAGAATACCCTCTGGTGTGAATCTTTGTTCCACTTGAGGGTGGGGCGTCAGGGTACGGGGGGGCAAGCACGGTGTTCAGATGAGGCCTATCTGCAAATACGTCGTTTACGGGCACGAGAAATGAGATACCACAAAAAATTGTAAAAATAGTCCGAATTTCGTGTTTGTTTAGTGACAAGTTATTATATCTTGTCCTGAACCATGTCTATTTTTTACGATTTTTATTCACTTCTCTAATGCTACAACAATTTTTCTCGATGCTATTGATCGTGGATTTAAAATAATAAAAAAAATTTCATGCAACTTGGCTATTGTGGATGTGTAATTTTTACTGAAATGAAAGTCATATTATACATTACTATCTGATACCCACGACTTTCTTACTTCATTGCCAGAATTGAATATAAAAAGCTGTTAGTAACGTATAATTGGTCCCAAACAACACCTAGTCGGCATAATATGAAAGGAAAGCCATCACTTTGTCACTCTACCGTCCAATCTGTCTCATGAAGAGAATCAGTTTCTTACACATTTAAAAATAGAAAAAAAACGAAGGTGCGATGATGTGCGGGACGGGGGTTTAAATAAGGGCAGCTTTGTGTCAGCTTGGTTCTTTCTTCTTTCTTCAGCATGAGCATCCGATTCTTGGGTTCTAATAACTTTAGCTGCTCGTGCTCTGCTAGAGCTCCACCTTAGGCCAGGTTTAGGCCCGTAAGGCAAGTCAAATAAGAAGACAAAATAAACTGGCGCCGTAAACTTTCAGACAAACACAAAATAATAGTACAGTGTAGAGTAAATCAACATCTATACTAATTAATACGTTTTGACACTAAACGTAATTAAGTAACAAATCATACACAAACAGACCGCGCGAGAAGCACAGCCTTAGCAACCGACGTAACATTACAGACTAACACACGCTTCCGTCTGTCTGTTATCATTCAATAAGTTCTAAACAAGTGTTATTCATACCGAAATAAAATTTTGCTGTGTCCTTCCTAAAGATAAAAAGTTTTTCCTTGTCAAAATCCATCATTATCGGTATGGCCATTCAGTCGTCAAAACGTAACAAAAATAGACTTACTTCCGCATTTATAATATTATTAGTGCGGATCACACACATACTGACTGCGAGAGTAACAACACCCGAGGGATCAATATGACGTAAAAAAGGGTACACCTACAGCATTGCTACACCACCTACTATTTTCCACGCATTGCACCCCTAAATTTGTGGTATGTACAGTTCAACATGGAATCCGAACAACCGACCTTCAGGTGTGGATCATACGATCAAAAACAACTCTTGAGAATCTTTGCTTTCACTGGGATTTGAACTAGGGAACACGCTCCGAAAATCAATAAGCTAGCGCATTAACCACTGAGATACCAGACAGATATGCGGGAAGGTACTACAGAGACGTACACATCTTTCGTGTCTGTTTATCGCTGTTCAGTAGTACAGCAGTGCATCCGCCAAGTCGAGTCAACGGCGGCACTACCCACCTTTTCTCACGAAGTGATTTGGGCCATTTTTGAACCTCAATTTCTTCGGTCGTATTTATGCTACACGTCACGTTTCTATTATGCATAGATATGAGCAATCTTAGCAAACACACTGAATTTTATTTCGTTACTGTTCTTAGTTGGCGTGTTATTTGAATGCAAACGTCAGCGATTTTGTCACTCACTGACTGACTGATGATCATCAAAACTTTAAGATACTTCCCTCAGCCGCAGAAAGCCAAAATTTGGTACACAGATAATTCTTAAATTTTCTTATATCTACCCCTTAACTATCCCTAACGTGAATTCGCTTTGTACTGTAATAACTTAATATGATTCAGATTTTAATTGTAAAGTGATTTAACTAAGTTCAACTAATGTGTTAAATTTTACTTCCTTCCTTTCCTTACTTTGAGAGTTATTGAAAATTTTATTTCAACCAAGACACATGGACATCAAAATTCCATAGTGCTTCCAGTAATTCTAGAAACAAGTAATTTGGTACACATATATGGTATTATCCCTAAATCATAATAAAACTCTAAAATTTGAGTTTTTCCAGTATTTATTTAACTAAAACTATAAACACGAAAAATTCTGGTACATATTTGCGGCCCTGAATGTATTATATGCCTAGAGTTAAAAAAAAAAAAAAAAAAAAAAAAAAAAAAAAAAAAAAAAAAAAAAAAAACTGCAATTTATCAAACATATTGTTTTCTAAAAACAAAAAAATAGAACAAAAACAAGTGTGCAAGGGTTTTTTCATGTTTCCTTTTCACAAAGCTGAAAAAAATAATTCATGTTTCGATTTGCAACGCTATATATGCCTGAGAATTTCTTTAATGCATAGAGATCAGCATGTTTAACTAATATCTTAAATTTTACTTTGTTTCTATGCTTAGTTTGGTAGTTAACAGTTATTTTCTTTATGGTGGTAGTTAAAATAATGGCAATTGCTCATCTACTGCGCACACTTATTGTTTTCAGGGAGTGGGGCTTTGTTTCTAACATATATTAATGACTTAATCCTGAAATGTTCTTATTCACTAATTTTCAAAGGCAATCATTACATTTGAGTTGCGGTTCAGAGTAAGCGATAAACTTACAAAAAGGAATGAGATCCCACAAAAATAATTCTTGTAAAAGTAGACCAAATCTCGTGTTCATGTAGTGACAAAAGTTATGAGATCTTCTCTGAGCCAAGTCTACACTTTACAGAATGTATTCACTTAACTTTGTTAAACATTGTGGTTTCTCTCGGTGTCATAGATCGTTTATTTTGGACAAAAATTCTGATTACGTGGCCACTTTGCACGTCATAATTTTATTGAAATTGACTTAATAATATATACTTGCCGAATTCGAAAATGAACAAGGGAAATATTTGCATTATGTATTTATAAGTTTGATAAAGCAACACATTTATGGAATTTTTATAGGTTAACCAAAATATGACGGCATAATGGCCAAGTCATCAGATTTTATCCTAAATAAACGATCTATGACACCGAGAAAAACTATTCTGTACCTGAAAGTGAAGTAAATACACACTGCAAAGTGTAGACTTGGCTCAAAGAAGATTTCATACCTTTTTGTCACTACATGAACACAAGACTTGCCCAATTTTTACAAGAATTGTTTTGGAGAGATTTCCCAACTGTCTGAAAATTTCATTTTAGTAACTAGGTGTTAAGGTTCTGGGCATTTGTTAAAATTTGTATCTTAATGTTTTGGATATAAAACGATTTTAAAATATTTTGCAAGGCTATTATTGTCGTTTGCCGGGAGTAGTGTTATATTTGTTCTATAAAACTGTATTCTATTTTTATCCACTCCAGTTTCCGAAAGGAGGGTATATATTTACTATACATGTTCCCGTCATTGTACGGGCCAACCCTGTTCGACTTTATAAAATTTTAATGTTTTTGATTTCAATCCCTTCATTTGATAATACAGCAATAGGTTAGCCGTCTACAAGACCGCTAATATTTACTTGCTTATAACCTGTGACATTTAATGCGCCTTTCCAAACCACTTCGTGTAGGAACGCTGTATGTATAGATCCCACCCATAAAAATTCGTACAGGCATTGTATTTTCGTTTGCCTCTTTACTTTACTTGGATTTATGATAGACACGCAGTATGCTTGAGTGGCCTAGTTCCAGTTCCGTCAGCCGTAGGAATTAGATGCCAAGCAGACTTTATTAGATGCCCCGTGAAGCACATAACACACAGCGTTGCTTACAAGCAGCCTCAATAAACGATATCCCTGCATCACTTAGTTGGAAACCACAAAGCTGGTTAACCAGATCAGAAGTTGTAATGACGCTATACTAGAAGTCTCCAGTATGTGCCAGCACCTTCGTTGTTATACCAATTATTCAACAACAGGTTCGAAGCAAACTTCAAGTCTAAACTATGCCTGACGTTTGTGACGAAGTTTTATATCGCCGAACACTTGTGTTGAAATAATAGCCTTAATCAGTTTGTTTCCAGAGACACATTCATAAATACACAACAAAGTGAAAAACCTGGTTTAATTGTATTGTTGTATGCTCTTGTTCGGGGGCTGTATCATCTTCAGTCTAACCCATGTCATCTAACAAAAGTATTTTAGTGTTCCCGCAGACTATATCTATTTCATGTTTCCCACTGATGTTAATTGGTAATGTCATCATTTTTAGAAAAAAAATTCTATTTGTCTAGTGAGAACATTTCTGGATTTTCCAGCGAATTTTTACGCTTTCAAATCTATTCGGCTCTTATCAAGTCCCTGACTTTTGGTATTTGCTGTCTCTTCATACTTTTGTTCTTACGTTGACAAAGTTTGTTATTTTTCTGTTGATGCTATTGTCAGAGAATTGTGTTTAACATTTTGAGTAGTAGGAACTTACGGTTGTGAGTCAATTTTTTTCAGCCAATCAGAAGTGAGGTGGGCTTTAGCCCATGAAGGTTGATACTTGTCTGAGCACACACCCGCCTCCATAAGATAGTACAGGGAGCCCAATTTGGTTAGCTATTTACTGATATTAACCTAACGATCAGCACCACTACTGTATTCTTAACCTGTATTTCACCACTAGCCTATTAATGACAATTTCCTTCAGTTACACGACGTTAATATTCAATGTCTTAATTATATTCCCAGAAGCTATTCAATTAATAAAATAATTTCTCTTATTATAAATATTTTAACCATAAATTGATCAAACACTATATAATTTTTGATTAAATCGTAATGGTGATTACAACCGCCAGATTATTTTGTTATTCTGTTATTTCGTAATCGACCAACGCCTCTGTCTTTAATCTTAAAAAGAGTGATTTAGCTAATTTTAAATCGTATTTATTTGATTTTATATAATCTCAGACTCATTAATCCGTCCAAATGTAATATTTATATATTAGAAATTCAATAATTTCACAGATTGTAACGTGGCGTAAAGCCAGAGGCATAAAAAGAAATTATATTATTTAGCTTTTCTTCTCGTTGACGACGGTGCGAACTCGTTATAGTCCGCTTAACGTCACCAGAAGATGCGATTTCAACGCGGCTGAATCCCGAGTAGGTTTCTTTCAGTGTTTTCTCCCTGAAAGCTTTCATAGTTAAGTGTGTAGTTCCTTAAAAATTACTCAGGAGTGAGTCTTTCCTTGAGTATGTTATTCTCTGATACCAGTAGGTAACAGTCGAAGATATATTTTATGCATATAGCCATTTTTAGGATTCATTTTTTAAAAATAAATGAAAAAAATTTGAATGCCTAGATTCGAACGAAGGACCGCGCATATACCAGATAGAGCGTTAACAACAAGCCAACGGAGCTCGTGTTAACAGACAGTTCGTGCATTGTGCAAACAAACCTATCCTGCCTCGGAAGTCAGTTTAATTCAATTCGTCTTAGACAACTTTTCTGAAATAACCTCTTTATAATCGTTTCTTTAGTTTTTTAGAACTAAAATTTCTAGATCTTCGACCATTTGCACCCATTACTAGGCCCACACGCCTCATTATGTGTCGTATTATTGGAAGGAATCAACCAAATCAATATATTAATAAATATCGTTATTGTTTTATATAAATAATTTTGAATAAAATGTATCACTGAACCTCATGTTTGCTGCGCTTTATTACGATCTTGTTAATTACAACTTTAACGGTATATTTCATGATCGGAATTTAGGGAAAGCATAGCAGGAACCAAATTTCGCCCGGTTGAGGAGTGGTCGGCCATATACGATCGATTATGACAGCCAATCCCGGGACAGGAAAATGCATTACCTGTTTCGGGATTGGTCAGTAATCTTTTACTGAAATATAGGGGAAAATTGTTGAACTAACCTGCCAATAAGAATCGTCAGTGGGCGGAGTGTTCCTGTTCTATTCCAGTCATTGAATGGAAAATGAATTACAGATGGCTCTGAATTGAATACTCGCCATTGGGATAGTATGTTGGGCGGGGCTAGGAGAGGTGCTTAAGTTTCCTAGGTAGACATACTGAACGATGTTGTCGGATTGTCCGAAATTGGGTACTTAGACTCTTACGCCAATTGCCAGTTTTTTTTCTGGGTAGTGTTCATAACGTTTAAAATTCATCACATTAATAAAAAAAGAAGAAGAGGAATTATCTGTTTTCTTATTTTTATAATTATTTTGACACACGTAAAAATGCTTGTAGTTTGCAATGAAAGTAGAGCAGAAGAAGGCAAAAGAGGAGAGTGAAATGTTCATGTATAAGGGGAGGATGAGGCCAATATAAAAGTTTTTGGCGTATGACTATTAATCTGCAGGTCTCCATTTCGAATCACGCTATCAGTATTTAACGCGACCATCACCTGTTTCGGATTTCACGTTAAGCCGTAGGGTTACCGGGCTACGTTAAAAAATGGCGACCCGATAGTATACCTCATTCAGGATGGTTGAATAAACCTTCTTGTTGAATATCAAGATAAAATTTTTGCTTCCTTTAGAGGCTTCATTTATTTCTTCCATTTGGTCAAACTACTTGATCAAAAACACTCAGGCTTCCTTTTAAACTTCTTATGTCATTCTTTCAGTTCTTGTAATATGATATTAACCGAAGAATTTCAAAATTGTATCGCTATCTTCTCCAATTACTAAAATCTTCTTCAAATTACGTTCAATCAATCTACATCACATGTCATTTTACCAATTATTAATTCGCTTTGGATTTTTTCTATGCTGGTGGAATTTTGTAATTTATTTTAAACTAACTTCTCGATGAGCTAGAGACTTAAAATTTTTACCATAGATCAAAAGTGGGTGTCAATCCATGGAAAATTCGAAAAATTGGAAAAGTTGTCAGGAAAATTGAAAAAATCACGAAAAACTGAATTACTCTTTTCTATGGACCGATTTAACTATTTTTAAATTTGTAATAGTCCGAATAAGGTTTTTAGCTAATGGAAAATAGGAAAATACATCCGGAAAATAGGAAAATTCTGTGAACACTGACGGTCTTTTTTCTGTGTACCAATTTCGCTCATTTTTTAAATGTTCATAATAGCCCGAAAAAGGTTTTCAAAGAAAAAAAAATTGAAAATGTAGCCTGGAAGACTCAAGATTTTTTTATTTTTTTATTTTTTTTAATACTGTTTGTAATTGTCTGAGTAAGGGTTTCAGTGACATTTTTTTGGAAAATTTGCCTAGAAAATTGGAAAATTATGGAAAACTGAAAGCGTTTTTATCTATGGACCACTTTTGATTATTTTTCTTAAATGGTTGTTTTCTGTGTAGCTATTTTACTAATTTTTTAATTGTTTGTAATGGCATGAATATGGTTTTTAGGGAAAGAATAATTGGAAATGCTGCCTGAAAAATTGAGAACTTTTGAAAGAACTAAAGTGCTTTTTTCTTTTGGATTTTTATTTGAATTCAAGATCACAAATAATGGATATGCATAATTGTTTTTTGTTTTTTTCCTCATTTCCCTGGAAAAGAAATAACCCAATTAAATATTCTCCTTTAATGTCGCCGTGATTATGTCATAAAAGTATTTAAAATCAATTCCAAATGTTCATTCAAATAACCACAAAAAAGAAAGTAATAATAAAATAAAAAAACTTTTAAATATCCCATGTTTTTTTATAACGGGGTTAACAGTATACTATAATTTATCTAATCCTTTTGAAAGATAAAACCATATACAGATTTCTAACTTAGAAATTGTACTGGAAATTTACCCTTGGAAATTTTGGAGAGATATCAAAATAGTTGTAAGATTGGTGACGAAAAACATGCGCGCATGTAATACTATAAGAAAGGCAGAGAGTAGCTATAAATGAAAGAACTTACTTATCACTTCACGTTATTTGCTGTGCAATATAATTGTTAGTTGAGCTGTTAATGCATCAGTTATCTGCTGTATGCGCATCGTGTTTTTGTCAGCAATCTTACAAGTGTTTTAATGGCTACCAAAAATTTCCTAACATAAGTTTTCAGTACAATTTAGAAGATGGTAGAAATCTGAATGCGATTTCATCCTCTATGTGGATTAGAGAAGTTATTTTAAACTTTTTAATACCTTATAAAAAATAGCACATTAAAAAGTTTTTTATTTTATTCTTATTTATAGTTCTCAAAATTTCGTGACTACAACTGTTAATCATTTCGAAAAAAAAAATATCATTAGCGCTTCCTACATGTACAAATTATTTCCTAAACAAATTTTTATCGATATCGGTATAGCAATTTAGTCGTCAAAACATAACAAAACGACAGAGACTTCCGCATTTATGGTATTATTACTGCAGACGACACACACACTGACTGCGAACAACCCCTGAGGGATCAATATAATGTAAAAATGTGTAGACCCACAGCATTGCATGACTACCTACAATTTGCCTCGCATTGCAACCCTAAATTTGTAATATCTACAATTTAACATTCAATCCGAACATCCGACGGTCCAGGCGTGACTCTTACGATCAGAAACAATTTTTAAAAATATGTAAGAACGCAATCCTTCTCGGCGTTGGCAATATAAGTATTATTCTCGGGTGATTAGCCGAGTTAATGGAGTGTTTAAGTACACTTACAATATTTCGGCGATCTGAAATCGTTGTCGCCACCTTCTGATGTACTACGGTCGAGAACGTGGGATGCTTGAAATGAAGTCTTCGTTCTTACACGTGGGATGCTGTTGAGTCAGCCCAGACTCGTCCTGCTGCATTGTGATTGGTCAGCTCTGGAACCAGTCGTAGCAGGTTTCAAGTCTCGTCGTATCTTGATTTGATGCCATGTTGGAGCCACGGCACGGTTTTATGCCCCTGATAGCATGGCCTGTAGCATACGGGCCAAAAGTAATCGCTTGTTCAACGGAAATATCGGAAAGCATAGCCTCCGCCATAAATTATTTATTCATCTACTCTATCGAAATAGATCCGTTGCGGGCCAGCCCCATATGAAGCCATTCTGTCACGTGATTGGTCAGATTTGGAACCAATCATAGCTGGGATCCTATCTCGTCACATCTCAGTGTTAGGTCAATGGAAAATTTGAAGGAAAAGCTTGCGCCATAAGCTGCGCAGTAGATGTATGAGCCAAAAATTGCTAGCTCCTATTACTAGGGAACTCTCCATTGATCTGGACGCGCCGTGTCATGCGTGTCCCAGCCACGCTGTCGACGAATAGTATCGATGAGTGGCGTCCAAGCTTCACTCACTTGGTACCCGCTGTCATGGTTGACGAGATTTGACGCGAGTTTAATTTCTACTGCTTCAGTGAGAATGCTGTTCCAGGAGCTCCCAGTACTCTGGTATATTAAAAATCAAAGCCATGACCCTGTCGAGGCTATGTTCCGACACCGCAGACTTGCCTTTCTGCCCAAGACGAATGTTTCGAGCATGTTCCGGACAACTTTGGTGAACACACCGTACTGTCTGGCCATTGTAGCTCTTTCCTCATTCACAGGAGTCTACAAAACAAATTCATCCTTGTGGGAGCGGAAAACGTTATTTTCTTTCGGTGGTGGTAAGAAATCGGCCTTAATTCCACTTTTTGCTAGAACCCGGCCTATCTTCGATGTCATAGTGCCAGAGTACGGCAAAAAGGTGAGACGATCAGGTGACTCTTTGTTGATGTTGTTGAGTTCAGGTCTTGGCTCTCGGAATACAAGTCTTATATGATAATCTGTGTACCCGTTGCGTCGGATGGTGATGGCTAAGCGCGTCGAGCTACAGGTCTGTGTGCGTCGGTTTTCTATACACAAAGTGTCCTAGAGATCCGTAGGGTTTCCTATCTATAAGGATGTCTAAGAAAGGCAGCTGTCCTTCTTCTTACACCTCCATCGTAAACTTGATGTGGTCGTTTATGCTATTCAGGTGATGGACAAAAGCTTCCAGGGTGACCCTGTCGTGTGTCCATACAACAAAGGTGTCATCTACATATCGGTTGAAATCGATGGGCTTCATGCAAGCACTTGTTAGTGCCTTGTCTTCCAAATCCTCCACGAAGTAATTGCACTAGCTGGCGATAAAGGACTCCGTCGACCTGTTCGTAATATTCCCCGTCATTCAGGAAATATGATGATTGGAGTGTGTGCCGGAATATCTCGACTATGGCGGGCTCATAATGCTGTCCTAGTAAAGGCAGCGTATCGGTGAGACGGACCCTGGTGAACGGCGACACCACATCGAAACTCACCAAAAAATTATGTTGCTGCAGGCGCAGTTCTTTGATTATGTCAATAAAGCTTTCGGAGTTGGTTACGTGGTAAGGACGTTTTCCCACTTGTGGTGTCAGCAGCCCAGTTGGATTTAGGGCAAGAAAGTACGTGGCTGATCCGATTGCACACACTATTGGCCGCAATGTGGTATCCTCTTTATGGATCTTGGGGAGTCCATAGAGCCGCACGGGGTGTAGCTGTTTATTTGTGTCTTCTGGCAGACCAGAATTCTTGATTAAATCTGTCGTTTTACTCACCACAGCGTTGGTAGGATCCAGAGCAATCTTGCGGTAGGATGCGTCCTTCACGAGTTCTTCCATATTTGGACGATAATCCGCCGTTTTAATAAATACAGAGGCGTTACATTTGTCAGCCAGTAAGACAATAATGCCTGTATTGTTCAGGTCCAAGTCGCCACGGCCTAACATCACATCCACCTAGAGGAAAGCATTTCAGGCACTGCGGAACATAAAAAAAAATCAACCTAATGTAGGCAGTATTTTTCACCTGGTTTCGAAGGAAAGTATGCAAAGTTTCATCGAGATTGGATGGAAACTGTGGATTTGTATGAAGAGTATATATATATATATATATATATATACATTAATGCAGATCAGATACGCTCTTACTGCGATAGTAACAACCCTTGAGGGATCAATGTAAAGTGAAAAATAGTATACCTACAGCAATTTGCCTCGCTTTGCATCCTTAAATCTTTGAGTTCTACTGCTTAACATTCAATGCGAACATCTGACGGTCCAGGCGTGACTTTTACGATCAGAAACAATTTTTAAAAGTCTTTGCCTCCGCAGAGATTTGAAACGGAAGCCAAACACAAGACATCAGTAAGCAAGTGCTTTAACCACTGAGCTACCAGACAGCAACATGGAGAGGTAGTACATAGACCAACACATCCTACTGTATATTGCCATTCAGTAATTTTTCAAAATTATAAGAAGATATCTATTATTTATACAGAAATTTTTTCAAGGAACAATTCCTGAGAGATCACTGTAACGTAAAAAAGGCATTTCCTGGCTACCTACGATTTGCCTCGAGCTGCACCCCTAAATTTGCTGTATCTACAGTTTAACCTGCAATTTGAACACCCGTCGGTCCAGGCATCACTCATACGATCTAAAACAATTTTTAAATATCTTTACTTCCACGGGGAATTGATACAGAGACTACACTCCAGACATCAGTAAGCAAGTGCTTTAACCACTGAGCTAACAAACAGCGATATGGAAAGGTACTGCAGAGACGTACTGATCCTACGCGTCCTTCCATCCCCGGTAAGTAATTTTTCAAAATTATAGGATGACGGTACAGAATATATTTCAACCAAATTTAGAGAGAATTTTTCTACTTGTTTTAAATGATAAGTATGCAAAGTTTCATCGAGATCGGATGAAAACTGTGGGATTGTATGAAGAACAAACGAACTAACAAAGAAACAAACATACATCCGTTCGTATATATATATATATATATATATATATAGATAGATAGATAGATAGATAGATAGATAGATAGATAGATAGATAGATAGATAGATAGATAGATAGATAGATTAGTGCAGATCATACACACATTTCCTGGGAGTGTAATATTCCCTGAAGGATCAATGTAACATAAAAATTGTACACCTACAGCATTGCTAGGCTGTCTACGATTTGCCTCGCACTGCACCTCTAAACTTGCTGTATCTATAATTGAACATGCAATCCGAACAACCGACCGTCCAGGCGTCATCCATACGATCAAAAGCAATTTTTAAAAATCGCTACTTCCACGGGGATTTGAACTGGAAATCACACTTCAGAAATCAGTAAGCAAGTGCTTTAATTTTTCAAAATTATTGGACAACATATATTATTTACACAGAACATTTTTCAATCAAATATAGACATATTTTTCTCCTTGTTTCCAAGGATAAGTGTTCAAAGTGTCACCGAGATCGGATGAAAACTGTGGATTTGTATGAGGAATGCATGAACAAACAAACAAATATACATACATTCATCTTTATATATATAATTAGATTAGTGTAGTATACACACACTTACTGCGAGACTAACAATCCCCCACCTATCAATATAACGTAAAAAAGTGTACACCTACAGTATTGCTAGGCTACCTACGATTTTCCTCGTACTTCACCCCTAAATTTGCTGTAGATACATTTGAGCATGCATTCTGTACAACCGACGGTCCAGACGTCACACATACGGTAAACAACAATTTTTAAAAATCTTTACTTCCACGGGGATTTGAACTGGTGACTGCACTCCAGCCATCAGTAAGCAAGTACTATAAAAACTGAGCTACCAGTCAGCAATATGGAAAGGTAGTACAGAGACCTAAACAACCTACCCGTCTGTCTATCAACTTTCAGTAATTTTTATACATTATAAGACGACAAGTATTATTTATGCAGAAAATATTTTAAACCAAATGTATACAGTATTTTTCTCCTTGTTTCAAAGGAAAGTGTGCAAAGTATCACCGAGTTGGGATAAAAACTGTGGATTTGTATGAAGAACAAACAAACTAACTAACAAACAAAAATATATACAAACATTCAACTTTATATATACAGTATATATAGTTAGATTAGGGCAGTATACACACACACTTACTGCGAGAGTAACAACCGCTGAGTGATCAATACAACGAAAAATTGTTCACCTATAGTATTTCAATGCAAACTTCGATTTGCCTCGCACTGAAACACTTCGTTTTGCCTCGCACTAAAACCCTACAATTTGCTGTAGCTAAAGTTCAATATGCAATCTGACCAATCGACGGTCCAGGCGTCACTCATACGATCAAAAACAATTATTTAACATCTTCACTTCCACGGGGATTTTAACCGGAGACTACACACCTGACATCAGTAAGCAACTGCTTTATCTACAGAGCTAACAGACTGCAATATGGAATGGTTGTACAGAGACCTAAACATCCTACGCGTCTGTCTATAGCCGGTCAGTAATTTCTCAAAATTATAAGGCGACTTGTTTTATTTTTTCCTCTTGTAATTTTTCAACAAAATGTAGACAGTATTTTTCTCCCTTTTTTAGGATAAGAGTGCAAAACTTCATCGAGAACACATGAAAACTGTGAATTTGTATAAAGAACAAACAAACAAATATATGTACATTCATCATTATATATATAGTTACATTAGTGCAGTTTACACCCACGCTTACTGCGGAATTAATAACCCCTAAAAGATAAAAATAATGTAAAAAAGTCTACAGCAACAGTTTTACTACGCTACCTTCGATTTGCCTCGCACTGCACCTCTAAATTTGGTGTAGCTACAGTTGAACATGCAATCTGAACAACCGAAAGTCCAGGAGTCACACATACGATAAAAAACAATATTTAAAAATCTTTGCCTCCACGAGGATTTGAACCGAATATCACACTCCAGACATCAGTAAACAAGTTCTTTACCCATTGAGCTACCAGACAGCAATATGGAAAGTTAGTACATACCTACACATCCTACCCGTCTGTCTTATCACCGTTATTTTATTTTTCGAAATTATAAGACGACATGTATTATTTAAGCAGAAAATTTTCCAACCAAATATAGACAATATTTTTTACCTTATTTCGATGGAGAAGTGTAAAAAGTTTCGTTGAGATCGGCTGAAAACTGTGGATTTGTATGAAGAACAAACTAACAAACAAACAATTATACATTCATCTTTATATATATATATATATAGATTGATTAGTGCAGATCGTACTTACATTTACTGAGAGAGTAACAACTCTGAGGGATGAATATAACGTAAAAAAAGTGTACACTACAGCAATTGTAGGCTATCTGCGATTTGTCTCGCATTGCGCCCCTAAATTTGCTTTATTTACAGGTGTTCATGCAATCTGAACAGCCTACGGTCCAGGCGTCAATCATACGACCAAAAACAATTTTTTAAAATTTTCATTTCTGGGGGGATTTTAACCAGAGACCACACTCCAGACCTCAGTAAGCAAGCGCTTTAACCACTGACCTACCAGACAGCATTATGGAAAGGTAGTACAGAGACCTAAACATCCAACGCATCTTTCTACAGCCTTTCAGTAATTTTTCAATATTTTAAGACGACATGAATTATTTATACAGAAAAATTTTCAGCCAAATGTAGACAGTATTTTTCCTCTTGTTTCAAAGAATAAATGTTTCAACTTTTGTCGAAATCGGATGAAAACTGCGGATTTGTAAGAAGAACAAACAAACAAATAAACATACATTCATTCATCTTTTTATATATATATATATATATAGATGAATCTACAAATTTCCTGCCATCACAGCTATAGCAGAATGGAATTGAAAGCAATGAAGGCATATTCTATGGTCCGTCATGTGTGATAAAAATCACATGTATCTTATAATATCGGAAACAATCGGAGAAGACAATTTGTGGTGGACGATCGATTGGGTTTCTATGCAGTCTTTTCTGGAACTGATCTCACGGTCTTGCTCGAATCAATAAGCTGTTAAATTGACATGTCTAAATATTGAACGAGAGGATTGAACTACATAGTGCACATTGATAACTTTTTATCGTCCTCAAGCATCTCATTACATTAAAAACAAAAAAAAAAAAAAGGTTAACGTTATCAAGATTCAATCAGGCGACGACTGGCTTAAGAGGCAGAGAGCTCTCTTGTTGCTGTATACTCGCTTTGACGTTTTATTAACATTTGAACGCAACGGAATACTTCTTTGCCAATTTCCTCAACAACGGCTAAGAAGCGGTTGTTATTGCTTTACCACATTACACCACTATCTATGGACTTTTATTAAATAATATATTAATCGAATCTGAAATTTACTGCTAGCTACTGTGTTTTCTAGCTTCATCGTAATCACTTCTGTTCTTTCCCAAACTGCACACATGTTTCGAAAATAATTATTTTACAATAGAACTAACATTAAATTTACAAAAAATAACTTATTGTGAGACATGTATTTCTATTTCTGTATGTGGACTTTAATTTTAATGTACCGTCTTCAAGGTTAACAAAAGTATAATGTAAACACCTGTGAGAAGATCGCATAGAACTAAATATTAACAGTGTACAAAATTAAACGACCAATTGCACTCAAAAATCGTAGGACAAACATAAATTCTGACATAACTTTTGTAAGTAAATAAAGTTCATTGAGAATTTCTATTATAAGCAGATTGTTCTTAGATTACCGTGTTTTTTTTTTTTTTTTTTTTTTTCGTTTTCTACAATGCTGTTAGTAATTTCCGGACACAATTTCCTTATGTGTTTTCCAGCATTGATATTTGATACCTAAAGAGGTTAAATGCTAGTTACTTAATAAAGCATGAATTTTTTGGCGATAATCTTTAGTCGGAATTACCCAACTATAATAACGTAATTACACACCAGTATTCTGAAGGAGTGATTTTGGGAAACCCTAAATCTGGATAGCTGGACAAGGATTCGAATCTATGTCCTCCTGAATAAGAGTCCAGAGCGTTCCCACTTATTCCTTCATGCCCAGTCATTCAGAAACTGTCACAGCGTGTACAAAAATGAAGGTTCCGAAATGGTAATGATGTAGAAAAAAAGAGATTTGTTCAGCCATTAAAAAGAAGTATATATTACAGAAAATAAATTGAATTTTTCTCTATAAATGATTGGGAGACATTACTTTTTGGATTGCTCGAGTACAATTAACATGAATTACAACCATACCTTTAAATACCAGCTATAATTTTGCAGCCTTACTATATAAGTTGGATAATTATAGTCAAAATCAATAAAACCTTAAGCCGAATATGCTGGTCGAGAAAAATTTATTTGTTTTACGTGTTCTACATTTATTCTTCTTGGCCGAAGGAAATAGGAAAGTTACGACTTATTCCGTGGTGCAACTCTGCCATGTTTACTTCCTCCAACATTGTCACATTTTCTGCTGGTTGTGGGAGTGCCACACAAACAGCTGCGTTGCACTTCGCTTTCAACGTTTAGCTCGTTTTGATGGGGAAAAACGAAACGCAGAACTTTCAAAAGACATGACAGTTGAAAATTAGTGTTTAAGTGAGTATGTGAGAAATTGGATCAGTAATCGCTAAACAAGCACTTGTTCTGTGAACAATTATTTGGTTTGTGATTGGTTGCGGCAGTCATCAACATGTGCGCACAGGTTAACGCCACACGACATCAGGATGTAGACAGCTGTGTGGCGTCCAATAGTTGCAACTTATCTTTATATATAAAGATGAATGTATGTTTGTTTGTTTGTTTGTTCTTCATACAAATCCACAGTTTTAATCCGATCTCGATGAAACTTTGCACACTTATCCTTTGAAACAAGGAGAAAAATACCGTCTAAATTTAGTTGAAAAATTATCTGTATAAATAACACATGTTGTCTCAAAACTTCGAAATACGGCGATTGACAGACACATTGGATATGGATGTCTCCGTACCGTGTTTCCGTGTAGTGGACTGGCAGCTCACAGCAGGCCTGGGAAGTAGGTTATTCGAATTGAATGTTAAACGGTGGATATTAGAAAATTAGGTGTGCAATGCGAGGCAAATCGTAGGTAATCTTGCAATATTGTAGGTGTACACTTTTTTACGTTATTATGATCCCTCAGGTGTTGTTCGCAGTCCGTGTGTGAGTGTGAACCACAATAATATTATTATAAACACGGAAGTAAGTCTCCGTCTTTTTGTTACATTTTGACGACTTAACGGCTATATCGTTGTGATGGAATTTTATAAGGAAATCTGTATGAAGAGCACAGGATATTTTTTCCAATATGATTAACAGTTGTAGTCACGAAATTTTGAGACCTTGTAAAATGGTGACAGAAATATGCTGGAAATTGATTCTCTTCAAGAGACAGGTTCGACGGTACAATGATATAGTGTTAGCTTTCCTGTCATATTATTCCTACTTGATATTGTTTGGGACCAATCCTTCGTTATTAACAGCTTTCTATATTTAATTCTGGCAAAAAAAAGTCTTAATTCACGCGTACAAAGTCGCGGGTACGAGCTAGTATTCGTATAAAAGAGGCTCGCAATACCAAGCCGGCGGCTCCCTCAAGTGCAAATAAAATCAATGAAAACCCAATGATAGCTGAAAAATATGAAAATCTGTTCGGCTATTTAAATGAGAACTTGGGCAAAAAAATGACTGAAACGCTACTCCGCGAAATTAAAGACAAGCTTGCCATATGGACGATTGCGATTTCTTTCACAGATGGAAAAATCTCAGAATTAAACAATTGAGGCACTTAAGTGAAATGGAAACACAACTTTTCGGCCTGGCTATATTGCAGCAGCCAGTAAGGAAACATGTTTAACAAAACAAAAAATCTCTCCTTGAAAACAAGTTCCCTTTCATGAAGTGGCGAAAACCCAAAAATAATTGTTGAACAGAATACAAAAATAATCAAACCATCAAAAGACAAAACTACAAATAATAAAGTGAGAAATACCAATAACTCAGTACTTACCGATGCAAAAACTAAAGAGGAGATCAAAAAAATGATGGAACACAAATAATAAAATGATATGCAAAAATGGGAACTTCCAAGAAAGATGAGACCTTTGGTTATCCTATATCATCATCATCATCCTCAACAGTTTCCAGCCTCTGGCCGGGTCTGCTTTGTGTACAAGCCTCTCCATTTGCTTCTTTCTTCCCACCACCTCTCTTTCACCACTTTGTTCCAGTCCTCTCCTCTGTTCCATACACCCTCCTCCATTCCTTTCAGCCATCCTCTCTTGATGTTCCTCTGGGTCGTTTACCATGCATCTTAGTTTAATGGATTTTCTCGGGATTCTCTGATCCTACATTCTCTTGACATGTCTATACGATCTCAGTATGGTCCAATATACTCTTTCCTGTAGTGGTTAATCTTTTATGGTGCGTCTAATAACTTCATTCCTTATTCTGCCCATTTTAGTAACTCCCATTCTAGCTCTTACAAACTTCATTTCACTTGCTTGTACTCTGCTGAAGTCCTGCTTTTTCATTGTCCACGTTTCAGAAGCATATGTTAAGATAGGGACAAATAGTACATGCATTTTAGACAGATTTTAGGGTTAACATCGAAAAAATAATGTATAGCTGAAATTTGGCACAGACGTTCCTTCGTACCTTAGAAACAAGTACTAAAAAGTCCCCACCTCTAGGGTATCCGCGTCATAGTTTTCTTTTTAGGTCAAAAGTGCTTAAATAGGGATTGAGTGCTAAATCTGTATAAACTCATTGTAAAATTTAAAATGGCAGACTCTGTAAAGTTTTATTGCACCCTAGGTAATTAGGATAGACTAACCACTGCATAAAAGTGTAATATCGGCACTATTATTATTTAAAAGTAAAAGTATAATCACATTTTATCATGAAGGCAGTACGAAACATAACTTTTTTTAAATTTCTCTGCATTGCGGAAAAACTGTCAAAGTTACCAGGTCGGGACCTATGATAAAAGTTGTAGTACACACTTTCAGCATAAAAATGGTATATCGTTCATCCCTCTGCGACATATTGTTGTCGAGATACACGTTGAAACAAGCACACTTGAGTCAACGCTGGGCCGAGAGCTCCGCGCACCGCTCCCCGGCCATTATGGGTATTAACGTGAAAAAAATATAATGTAGACCTGAAAATCGGTACAGATATTACTTAATACCTAAGAATCATGTCTTGAAAAGTCTCCATCTCTGAGGTGTCCTGTTCATAGTTATATTAGGGTAAAAGTTTTTAATTAGGGCTTAAATATCATAATCAGTATAAACGTCTTTTAGATCTTAAAATATCAGCTTTTGTATCATTTAATTGCACTATAAGTAATTGGAAAAGCTAATTATTAAAATACGGCGTAGTTTTGGACGTAATTATTGGAGAGAAGTAAAAAAAATCTCACATATGACTTGTTTTGTAACAAAGTCAGATTTGCTAAAAACTATCGAAGGCCTATTATCAAAGTTACAGAACGCAGTTTCAGCATTGAAATGGTGTATTCATCATTTTTTTGTGACAAAACGGTTGGTGAGATATCATCGATACATTCGAAACAACGCGCAGAGCTAAGCATAAGCGCCATTCCACTTACCCATACTCGTCTGTCTGCATCATTCTAATCTCTTCGAACAGTGCACTGAGATTTTGTGCCTTTGGCATTATATCTAAACTGACAGAAAGAAACCTTGAAAATGACGAAACATTTTGCAAAATTATGAATTATACAAATTTTTATTAAAATCTTTGAATGAAATTTAAAGTTCAGCTTCATCATCATACTCATCATCTGATCTATTATAGGTGACTTTATCGCATGCAGATCTTCGACAATGTCCACACATTAGTTAACACTCCAGCCCACAACGCACACATTCAAATCTATTTCGCAGATGTTCTTACAATTGCAGGGCACCAAATTGAGGAGATGATCCGGAGTAGGTGCAAGTCGATTAGTCACTAGCACAAGAGCTCCATTCTGAATTTTCCATCCCCAATATTCAGGACCAAAAGAATTTCCTAGCCATTCTTGAGTCTGTAAGTATATTCGTAGAGAATGGATGGCCAATATACCATATATTCGTAGAGAATGTCGCTCACATGCTGCATATGTTGGTGGAAGGGACGCAAGCTGGAAGGATGCAGTGACTGGTTGGGTTGCGAACTTACGACTGTATTTTACTTCCAGAAGTTCATGGATATTTTGACACTGATATTTAAAATTGTCATAGAGGGCAACGGCAAACGATGGATCTGAACACATGGCAACGGAAAGAGAGAAGCGTCGTCGATGTGCCGGGGGAAAAAAATCTGCCAATGTTTTCGTTCACCACAACACGGTTGTCACTTCACTCCAAGCTGAGCTTTTGAAAAACTATTATAACATAAATGAGCTAGTCGAATTACTTGTAAACAAATTGAAGACTGCGGGTCATCATGACATTCAGTGTTAAGGAGATGCGGATGCCGGCATTGCATCGTTTGCACTTGATTAATGCAGGGGTCAAGAGGTAGCGGTCATTTCCAACGATACGGATGTCCTCTTTGGTTGCAAGACTTAGTGAAAGCTGTCGTATAAATGTAATTCAACCTGTCACAAGCAAAACTGCTAGCAAGGTCTTCAACGTGGCAGAACTCTGCAAATCCATCACAAAGATGAAAAACTCTGAACCCTATTGTCATGCATTCACTGGGTGCGATACTCCCAGCGCTCTTTTCGGCAAAGGAAAAAAACAAGACTGGAAGTAATTGAAGGGTTCTGCAGTACTGCATGACAAAGTGGAAACATTCGAACTTCCCAACGCACAGAAAGAAGACATAATATCCGCAAGAAAGACGTTTGCCGTTGCCCTCTATAACAATTTTATATCTCAGTGTCAAAATATCCATGAACTTCTGGTAATAAAATACAGTCGTAAGTTCGCAACCCAACCAGTCACTGCATCCTTCCAGCTTGCGTCCCTTCCACCAACATATGCAGCATGTGAGCGACATTCTCTACGAATATATGGTATATTGGCCATCCATTCTCTACGAATATACTTACAGATTCAAGATTGGCTAGGAAATTCTTTAGGTCCTGAAGATTTGGGATGGAAAATTCAGAATGGAGCCCTTGTGCTAGTGACTAATCGACTTGCACCTACTCCGGATCATCTCCTCAATTTGGTGCCCTGCAATTGTAAGAACATCTGCGAAATAGATTTGAATGTGTGCGTTGTGGGCTGGAGTGTTAACTAATGTGTGGACATAGTCGAAGATCTGCATGCGATAAAGTCACCTATAATAGATCAGATGATGAGTATGATGATGAAGCTGAACTTTAAATTTCATTCAAAGATTTTAGTAAAAATTTGTATAATTTATAATTTTGCAAAATATTTCGTCATTTTCAAGGTTTCTTTCTGTCAGTTTAGATATAATGCCAAGGGCACAAAATCTCAGCGCACTGTTCGAAGAGATTAGAATGATGCAGATAGACGAGTATGGGTAAGTGGAACGGCTCTTATGCTTAACTCTGCGAGTTCTTTCGAATGTTTCGATGATATCTCACCAACCGTTTTGTCACAAAAAAATGATGAATACACCATTTCAATGCTGAAACTGCGTTCTTTAACTTTGATAATAGCCCTTCGATAGTTTTTAGCAAATCTGACTTTGTTACAAAACAAGTCATATTTCGTACCTGTTTCACTATCAAATGTGAGATTCTTTTACTTCTGTCCAATAATTACGTCCAAAGCTACGCCGTATTTTAATAATTAGCTTTTCCAATTACTTATAGTGCAATTAAATGATACAAAAGCTAATATTTTAAGATCTACAAGACGTTTATACTGATTATGATATTTAAGCCCTAATTAAAAACTTTTACCCTAATAAAACTATGAACAGGACACCTCAGAGATGGAGACTTTTCAAGACATGATTCTTTGGTATTAAGTAATATCTGTACCGGTTTTCAGGTCTACATTATACTTTTTTCACGTTAATACCCATAATGGCCGGGGAGCGGTGCGCGGAGCTCTCGGCCCAGCGTTGACTCACGTGTGCTTGTTTCAACGTGTACTCGACAACCATATGTCGCAGAGGGATGAACGATATACCATTTTTATGCTGAAAGTGTGTACTACAACTTTTATCATAGGTCCTGACCTGGTAACTTTGGCAGTTTTTCCGCAATGCAGAGAAATTTTTAAAAAAAGTTATGTTTCGTACTGCCTTCATGATAAAATGTGACTATACTTTTACTTTTAAATAATAATAGTGCCGATACTACACTTTTATGCAGTGTTTAGCCTATCCTAATTACCTAGGGTGCAATTAAACGTTACAGAGTCTGCCATTTTAAATTTTACAATGAGTTTATACAGATTTGGCACTCAATCCCAATTTAAGCCCATTTGACCTGAAAAAAAAACTATGACGCGAACACCCTAGAGGTGGGGACTTTTTAGTACTTGTTTCGAAGGTACTAAGGAACGTCTGTGCCAAATTTCAGCTCTACATTATTATTTTTTTAGGTTAAAACCTAAAATGCCTGGGGTAATAGTACTTATGATAGATTACTCTCTTGCTTCTCTGTGGCACCTCTTTATTCCATATCAGGCTTCCATTGCTCGTTAGGAACACCTCTTCTTGTCTTCCTCTTTCACTTATCTCGCCATCATTTCCTCCACATTCCTCTAATACACTCCCCAAGAACTTGAACCTGTTTACCTTCTTTAGTTGTTCCCTTGCCATCACAATTCCCTGGGCTACCCTATTCTTTTTCCTGGTTGTTACCATGTACTCAATTTCTTTACATTAAATTTCAAACCATATTCCTCCACACTGTCTGTCCATACATCGAACTGCTGTTGCACAACCTCTTTATCTCCTCCCCAGATCATCCGCATAAGCCATAACCTTCATGTTTTCCTCTCCCATCTTCGCTGCCACCTTCTGCATTATTTCATCCATGATTACAATGAAGAATAGTGGTGATAGGGCACTTCCTTGTTTTAATCCACTCCTTTTTTCCAGCCAATCTAATCTTCCTTCCCCTATTTTCACATAGCTCACATTTCCTTGGTACAGTTCCGTCACTCTCTTGATGGTTTCTTTGGGAACTCCTCTCTTCTCGAAGGCCTTCCATACCTTACTCCTGTGTACACAATCATATGCTTTCTCAATATCGAGAAATACCAACAGTAGATCCTTTCCATACTCATAATGTTTTTCCTGCAACTGTCTGATAGCAAATATCAGATCTGCCTTTGATCTCCCTGATCTAAAGCCATACTGCTCATACTGCTCTTCCCTTAGCCCTTTCTCCACTGTGTCACGTATTCTTTTTTGAATGATCTTCTCATATACTTTAGCACAGTGGCACATTAGTATAATACCTCTATAGTTTTTAAACTCCTTCCTTCTCCCTTTTTTGAATATAGGTACAATTATTCCTTTCTTCCAGTCTTCAGGAGTTGTACCCTGATTCCATACCTTTCTCATCACACGGTATAGCCACTGTTTTCCTACTACTAATGCTGCCCTTATCATTTCCACGCTCACTTCATCGATGCCTAGTGCCTTTCCACCTTTCATCTTACCCAGAGCTGTTTCCACTTCATCCAAAGTTAGATCCTTCACTTTCTCTCCTACATGGTTGATATTTTCCTTCTTTTCCTGAACAACTGAATCATCCTGTGACCAATTTGGGTTCAGTAAGGCTTCAAAATACTCCTTCCACATACTTTTTAGTTTTTGTCAGCTGTTTATTTCGTTTCTATCTTCATCCAGCATGTTGAAATTTTCTATCCTCTCCTTCCTCTTCATTTTTACCATTCCACATACTATTTTCTTATTTCCTTTGCTATCTTCTTCCATCATGTTGGTCCACTTCTCCAGCCACTTCCTCCTATTCTCCGTTACTATTTTTTTGGCCTCCATCTTTTTCATCACGTAGTCATCCCTTGTCTCCTGTGTCCTCTGCTTGAACCATTCCCTAAAGGCCCTATTCTTGAGATCCACTGCTTGTTTAACTCTATCATTCCACCATGCTGTTTCTTTCCACCTTTTGGTGTTACCAGTCCTTCTACACACTGTTTCTGCTGCTTGGACTAACGTTGTTTTAAAATACTCCCACTCCTCTTCCACTGTCCCCATTTCCGCTATTGGTATCTTACTCCTTATTATTCTCTTGTATTCCTCTTCATTGCTCTTCTCTTTCTACTTCCATATTCTTAATCTCCTATCCTGTCTTTCTGATTTTCTCCTCTCTGTCGCAATCCTCCGCTCTATTACTAATAGCCGGTGATCACTATCCAGTGCCTCTGATGGTATTACCTTCACATCTGAAACACTCTGCTTTAATTCACCATTAAATATGAAGTAGTCCACAACTGACTTCCTCTGCCAATCGATACTGTACCATGTTACCTAGTGGCCCTCTTGCTTTTTGATCCAGGAATTTCCTATTTTAAATTCATTTCTTTTGCAGAGATCCAGAAGCCTGTCCCCTTCCTCATTTCTGCCACCCTTTTACTTCAACATACGCCTGCCTTTCTGTGCCTACATGGGCCGTTAGGTCTCCCATAATTATAATATTTTGCCCATATAACTGTCTTTGCAACTCCTCCTCAAATTCCTACTTCTATTGAATTTGACAGCCTACTTGTGGAGCGTATACTTGAAGTTCGTCTAGTTTTCTCCCTTTGACTGCTATCCTAACCTTCATCATTCTGTCACTAATCTCTTCACTTCCTCTTTCAGCCCCTCTCTTACAACTATCCCTACTTCATTTCTTCTCCCTTCCTCATTTCCATTCCAATACAGTTGGAAACCATTTCTCACTTCTCTTCTACCCTTTCCTTTCCACTTTGTATCACTCATCCCCAAATATCCAACTTCCTTCTCTCCATCATGTCTACAATTTCCTCCACTTTCCCGGCTAATGTCCGTATATTCAAGGATCCAAATCTTAAACCGTTTCCATTCTATATGATGTACCAAAAAGTATGGAAATAAATGATTTAGTGGACAAGGTGTAAGAGCAAAATTTGAAAGTAAAACTATCAAAGGAGGAGTGCGTAAGCGGTTTCTGTCCTAAATTTCAGGCAAGATCCAGTGAAAAGCCAACCGTTAATCATGTTATAGAAGTAAGCCCAGCTATGAGATAATTATTATTAGAGCTACAAAAAATATGCGTGGAATTCAGTGCAATATGTTGCAAAGATTAAACCGTGGTAACAAATTGTGTCAAGAGTAGGGACCTCGGACATGTGAGTAAACACTGCCAAACAGACATAGAGACTTGTAGTCATTGTGGTCAGAACGGTAAGAAGAGCGATCAATGTGATAAGAAGTCGATGCCTCAAACGTGCATCCCATGCCAGAAAAAAGTTAAGTCTTACAAATACATAGTAAAGGATTGTCCCACATATCAACTTCCATTGCAAGGCTAGTCAACAAAAAAAATTATGGCTAGTCTACAATCTAGTTGCAGAATAGATGAAGAAATGATGACGAATATGGCACCCCTGATATACAGAGCAGTTGGAAGAGTGGGAATGAAAAATCAAAAGAAGATGAAGAAGTGCTGCAAGAGCCGATACATTTAGGAATGTAAGGGAAATAAAGAAAATGATGGTAATCACCGGAGTGCAAACAGATCGATAGCAATTAATACACGAGCAATTGGACGAAATTTCCTCCACCTCTGACTCGGCTTATTGCCAGCATTTAGTCAGAGGCGGTGAGCTCGGATATTCCAAATAAAATGATTAACCTCTTCGCTAACCAAGTATGCATACCAGACAAATAAAACACCTGAATTTTAAAATTAGCAAACCGAATCCAATTCCTGCAGATCCAGCGGTATTTTAGGTCGATTTTGAAGATACACTTCGGCTAACTAGACTCAACGAAGTGTACACGCTTATACTTACCCTCCAACATTTGACAAGAGACCTCCATCCTGGCGGTGAAAACATAATGTTTTCACAACCTTCGGGAATTGACAGGATACAAGTGAGATCACTAAATCTTCCAACAGAACCATCTCAACTCCTGACTCTGGTCCACAAGATTTACTAGAGAAGAGGAGAAATATTTGATCCTGAGGAAACATACAAGCAGTTTGTCATGACCCATGGACGCATTCTGTCAGATACAAGACTACCTGGGCCCCAGTGCAATGTGCATACAAGACACCCGTAAAGATCATGTTAAAAGTGAGTTGAATTCTAACGGAAACGCCATGGTTCTACAAGTAATCAGAATGGTGGTTGACGAATTGAGATCAGATATTATTTGTCAACAACAACCGTACTCTTGGCAAGGCAAAATGCCGCACATGCCTGTAACATCACGAATAAAAATGCAGAAGGCAATAACCCAATGGCAGCAATAATTATTTTAAAGAAACAAATAACAATTACTAAAATTATGCAGTTATGTGATGAACACATGGTTTATGCTGAGATAAGAGCAGCATGGGGAAGTTTCATAATGGTAAGCACGAATTTCCAGTACAGTGAAAAGATCTTCCAATACCTAGAGGGCGCTAATGACCCCGTCGTCGACGCGCCCCTAAGCCCTAATAACAACAACATCAACAACAACATCCAATACCTAGACAGAATAAGCAGATAGATGCAGCACTACGAAATTATCTATTAAACTAGTTATTGAATCGAACGTCAATGCAAAGTCTCGTCTTCGGCAAAGCAAGAAGACTGACAGGAGAGGGCAACTTCTAGAAGAACTATTAGGCGATTTGTGTCTAGAGGTTTGAAACCAAGCACATAATCCTCCTACTTTCTGCAACAGTGCTGGCGCAAGAACAAATATTGATTTAACAATTACAAACATTCGTGCAGGAAATCTGGCAACATGACATCAAGTGATAATTTGACTGTCTATGAACTAGGCAGAATGCAGACAGAAGAAAGTAGTGGCAACGTAAGCATCAAAACAGCATATAAGATCAGAAAAGCTGCATGGGCAATATTAAGGAATGTGTTCACTTGATCAGATTTGTGAGAGAACTACTTCGATATAGACAAAGCTTCAAAAGAGCTGACATCTGCGATCCAAAGTGTAATGAAATGGGCGATACCACTATAAAAGAAAGTAGATCCCACTGACGAAATATGGACAGAAAAACTTCAGAAACTAAGACTAAACATGATAAGAGCGAGAAGAACGTATCAATGAGACATGGTGGCACCAGACACAAGTATCCTCTTCGCAAATTTTAAAGACGCCATGAGAGAGACAAAACAAAAATGATGGGAAGCATTCGTGAGAGAAACCTTTTGAACAATACATGGCGTATTCCTTACAAAATAGCCGCAGGTAAAATCAGGCCTCCCACAATACTATCAACAATAAACAGAATAGATGGACGACTATCCACAAATTGGAGAAAACTCATTGGAGGAGATATAAAAATTTTTGTAATCGGATGACAACCCGGTAGAAGAAGCAGAAGAACAAGCTACTCTACGAAGGAACATGTGGCAGCCCTGCTGGAGTGAAGAGGAAGGAAGTAATATTACACCTGAAGAAGTAATAACCACGATAAACTAAATGAAAAAAAAGGAAAGTCTCCCGTTCCTGATAGAATTCCAGCCGAGGTACTCCAGGCGTTAATCATAAAATTAACACCCGTCCTATGTATACTCCTGAAAGAATGCCCGTATCAGGGTAGAGTTCCGGGAATATGTAAAAACTTTGAGGTGGTAAATCTAAAGAAAGGAGACGACAAGGATCTTCTTCTACCGAAATCTTACCAACCGATTTGCTCATTGAATGTGCTAGGCAAAGTTCAAGAGAATATTTTATACAAAAAATTATAAAACCACCAGGAATTTCAGGGAATGAATCCTGGTCAATATGGATTAAGAACGGGGAAGTCGACAGAGGACGCCACAAATCGGTAGATGGAAATAATTTGTAGCAGTACAAAAACGTATGTAGTGGGCATATTTTTTGACATCTCGGGGGCATTCGACAATTTATGGTGGCGCGCCCTGTATGAAAGGCTGGAGGAGATTTGCTGTCCAAGAAGATTATTCTACACCTTCATGGACTATTGCAGATTTAAAACTGCTTCCTTGAGATGAAAGAATTCGTTTATCACGAAGACCCATATTAAAGGATGCCCACAAGGTTCATTTTGCGTTCCCATATTCATGAATATAGAGATTGAATCAGTGATCGAACTATTAAAAATAATACCTAAAATTATAGGTCTAATTGCTTTTGCTGATGACCACCTGTTACTCGTGGAAGGAGTACAATAGTAATCTAGTACTTAATTGTCTCGGCCAATTATGTAGTAAAATCAAGCTCAGTTTAGCAGCACATAAAACAATATTTATGTTATGTAAGACTGGAGATTTTCTCGGCGTTGTAAATGAATAAAATTTTCTCGGGTAACTAGCCGAGTTAGTCCATCGTTTGACCACGACGTTTCGGCGGTCACAATCTCTGCCGCCATTGTCAAGTGACTTGACAATGGCGGCAGAGATTGTGACCGCCGAAACGTCGTGGTCTCACTTGACAATGGCGGCAGAGATTGTGACCGCCGAAACGTCGTGGTCAAACGATGGACTAACTCGGCTACTTGACAATGGCCACAGAGTTTGTGACCGCCGAAACGTCGTGGTCAAACGATGGACTAACTCGGCTAGTTACCCGAGAAAATTTTATTCAATATTTATGTTGGTCAAGGGCAAGCTGACTCGAAAACTTACTATAAGAATCGACAGCAAATTAATTTTTCGAAACCCTGTGTGAAGGTTCTTAGGCATTCAATTATATGGACATTTAAACTTCGAAATAGCACGAGCTGTGCCGGTCATGAATAAAGTCATTAATATAAGCCAACGAAATATCACTGTTCCAGTCCAAACAATAAGGCGCAATTTTACCCTCTTTAGTGTTTTACTCTGTAAGTGTGTAGGCAAAGCATCCAAGGTAAATAAAACCAAACAGCGAGTCAGACGTGTCCAACGAAGAATACTTTTAATATTGACAGAAGCATACAGAACTGTGGAAAATAATTTATTAATCACAGTCTTTGGTGTATGGCCACTGGACCTTGAAGTAAGGAAACGGGGTGCCCCCCCCCCCCTAACTGGCTTAGAAAAGGGAAACAAGACAAGGTAGCAGAAATTGTGGACAGCGAAGCAACATCGGAGATGCAGATTCGGAAGCTCCTATCGGCGAAATGGCAAGATGAATTGAATAACAGTGAAATGGATTGTAGAAAAAATGATATATTTCCATCCGCAGAGGAGAGGTTAAAGTTGAAGTACCTTCAAGCCTCTCCCGGATTTGTTCACAACTTTACAGGTCACGGCCATATAATAGCTGGCTCGAAAATCGAAATATTGTGGACTCAAGCAGGTGCGAATGTGATGAAGAGAGTTTGCCGGAATATATGGTATGGGAATGTGAAATAACAGCCAGTCTGAGAGACAACCAACAAGCTCGGCTGCAAGGGAGAAGAGTATTCGACATACTACGGGACGAAAGTTTGTGGCCTTTGCTGGATGAGGTAGCTGATCTAGTCTCATAAATCTGAAACGAAAAATTTATAGAAAGGAAACATGCCGAACGAAATCAAAGGCCACAGATAGCAGAAGAGAAGAATAGAATTACAACTCGTGGAATAGTGGAAGCTAAATCCAGAAACAACTGCAGAGGGAATAATGATGCTGGAAGTCTGGCTTTCACAACACCGGATTGACGGAAGATATCGCATGACAATGAGCAATGTCAATCGTCGGAGAAACTTCAGTGTGCTCCAGAGAGGCCGTCTGCTGAGTGATAGCTGGGGCCATCATGGTATTGCAGGAGATCAACTCAGAATGACCTGGGCGGATGATTTAGCTGCCGGTTACAGGGGACTCTAACTTTGGAGCGCAATCAACACCAAGAAAAAATTAACATTAGAGGAACTGAAGTGCGGCTGTGACAATTGATGGTGGTAATAATAGTATTAGTAGTAACAGTGGTATTAGTAGTAGCCTACTAGTAATGTAAGTAATATTATTAGAAATAATAGCAGTAGTAGTGGTGGTAGTACCCACTGTGTTTAATAATAGTAGATGTAATAGAGATGTTGGATCTTGAATCAAAATTTCCTAGACTCCATTGTTTATAAAGTGAATACGTTAGGTATACAAGATATAAACATATATATATGTAAAATAAAGAGAAAGTATCCGGATTAAATAATAGGTGCTGGGCTATGTTGTAAATGGGAAAATAAATAATTAAATCATAAGCAGCAGAGCTGCATTCATTTGCTCATACAAGGAATCATGTCTAAGTAGCTAGTCTTTATCAAAAGAACAGAGACCTTGACGACGCGGAAAATGTTTTCCTCCACTTTTGATCAATATTTTTTTTTTATTTTGTTTTACGGATTACTTCTGTTTTAACAGTTCATTCTGTATACAGATTATTAATAACTATTTATTCACGAAATTGTGTATTTATACAATTTTACTTCCCTTATGCAATAGACGAGGCAGTTGATCGCGCACGAGGAAGTGGCTGATTGGTAAAGTCCTGGCCCGTGGCTGTAGTGGTCGTGGGTTCGAGGCTACTTCCAGTTAAATATATTTTCTTTCTTTATTTTAATTCCACTTGTTGCAAAAAAACATATCAAATATGTAGAAAACATGAGGTTTCTGCATACTGGAATTCATAATGTTTAAAATCAAAGGGTTTAAAAACAAATTCTAATCTCCAACCTGAATACCCTGGCTAGCCGGAAGTTGAAAATATATATATCTTGTAAGCTACAGTTACAACGATTTGACATATACACTTTATCAGTAGTTTCAGGAGTTTCAGACTATACAATCCAGGAAAAATTATAATGAATTGAATTTTTTCCGAATTTCTTCTTAATTCCTCTCTCCCTTTCCTGATAATTTTGTCGCATGTAAGGAAAATAGATCAACTCCAATTGCCTTATCGAAAGTTAGTATTTTAAAAACCCTAACCATATATTTATTTTAATCAGAATCTCCCACCAAAGTGATGAAAAATGCAGTCTCTTACCAACACACCATGGACAATCCCTTTCATTGTCCCTTAACATACATTACATTTACATTAGTTTTAGTTCTTCAGAACAATGGAACTGAATTATGTAGAATATGAGATATTCTAAACAAATATTGGAAAACCATTTCACATTCCGAAGAGAGAATTGATATGCAAGGAACATTTACATTTACTCTATAATTGTGATCTTAAAATATTCAAAATATTAAAATATTCAACGAAAAGTTGTCTCAAAGCTAGGACCATTACATCCAGAGTCAAGAACGTTATAACTTAGCCACTTCGTCTTGTGCAATCAAACGCCTCGTCTATTGTATATTGTATGTAAAGTGAAATAAAATTATATGAAGATACACAATTTCATGACTAAATCTGTATAAAGAATAAAACTGTTACGATAGATGAAATGCGTTAAATAAAAAGAAATTACATGTGAAAATGGGAGACATTTTTTTCCATGTCACTATGATTACAGTACTTTTGATTACGTCTAGCTATTGTGACATGATTCTTTGTATGCGGAAATCATTATCGCTCTGCTAGCAGCAGGAAATGTGACAACGCTGGTGGAAGTAAATATGGCAATGTTGCACCACGTAATAAGTTGTAACTTTCCTATTTCCTTCGGGCAAGAAGAATAATTGTAGAACACGAAACGCAAATAATTTATCACAACCAGCATATTTGGCTTAGTATTTAATTGATTCTACAATTATCCAACTTATATAAGAATATTGAAAATCATAGCTGGTATTTTAAAATATGGTTGGAATTTGTATTAATTGTAAGGGAACAATAAAATAAGTTATGCCTTCCAAACATTCATAAATTCATTTTTCATCGTGTAATATATACTTTAATGGTAGAACAAATACCTATTTTTCTACATCAATACCATTTCAGAACACTTTTGTTGACGCTGTTACAGTTTGTGCATTACAGGCGTGGTAGGATAAGCAGTGACGCTCTGGCTTCTCACTCAGGAGAACGCTGGTTCGAATCCTTTGTACGGCCATCCAGATTAAGGGTTTCCAATGTTTCTCCAAATCACTTCATGAGAATATTAGTGCATGCTGGTGGGCATTTATGTTATGATAGCGAAGTAATCAAAAACAAAGAATAAGTCAGAAAAATTCATGGCTTTATTAAGTAATTAGCATTTAACCCCTGCAGGTATCAAATCTCAAAGCTGGAAAGCACATAAGGTAATTGTGTTCGGAAACTACAACAAATATTGAAGAAAACGAAAAAAATGGTAATTTAAGAACTCTCTGCTTCCAATCCAGATTCTCAATGATTTTATATATATACCAGATATATAAGAATTAATGTTTGTCCTGCGATATTGATCTGTTTGTAAATTTTTGAGTGACAATGGTCGTTTATTTTTTTACAGTGCTAACATTTGGTTCGATCCAATCTTCTCACATGTTTTTACATAATATTTTTGTTTTCCTTGATGACGGTAAATAATAATTATAGTCCACCTACATAATTAGGAAAATAATTCTCAAAATAAGTTATTTGTTTCTGAAATGTGATGTTTTTTCTGTTGTAAAATAATTATTTTTGAAACGTTTGTGCAGTTTGAGAAAGGACAGACGATGTGATTTCGACGCAGCTAGAAACCAGAGTACCTAGTACTTCGAGTAATACTAAAAGCTAATAGCGAGAGGTGTAATCTGGCAAAGCATTAACATGCACTTCTTCGCCACTGTAGAGTAAATCGGCTTTGAAATATTCTATTGGGTTAAAATGCTTCCTACTTTAAGAAAATGACAAGGCAGGTAAAAAGAAAGCTCTCTCCCTCTTAAGCCATTCGTCGCCAGATCGAATCTCGCTACCAGCAACTTTTTTTGTTTTTGTTTTGTTCATTATGAGATGCTTGAGGACGATAAAAAGTTATCAACGTGCACTCTGTAGGTAATTACTCCAAAGAGCGTTCCTCTGGTTTAATCTTTAGACATTGTAGCGTCTGGTTTCTAAGACGATATAAAATTTAGAATATTAATGAGATACATTAATTAATAAGTTGATATGCAAAATTAAACCCGGGTAGGCGCCAAGAATGGAAGTGTTCTCTATACGAGAGAAGCGACTTTCCAATTATGAAATATTTTTTATGAAAGCAATTGTATTTTTTAAATTACCACTAAAAACACATATCTATTCACATGATATACTGATACATCGGAAAGGAAGTTATTGAAAGAAGGGTTTAAAACACCTATTGTTTTCTTTGAATATAAAATTGGTTGATTTATTGAACAGAACTGAATATTTAAGGAGTTTAAAAAGTTAAACGTTTCTTTTGAAGAATTCAGAGCATGATTTAAATCTCAGAGCTTTGCCTAGGGTTGAATGACGGGAGAGTGTCTATATATCGCTAGAGTTCTTTACCGTAGCAGATGAGGTGCGGATAAAACAGTCTCACGCACCTTGTTGATCAGCTGGGCGCGAGGCCGGTGATAGCTGCCATAGATAGAGGCGGCTGTTTCCTGGAGATTTCGGCCTGGCGAGCTCTGTCCCCAGCCGAGGTCAACTCCCTTTCCGACAAGAAAACAGAGTCTTCCAGCGTGGGCCGCTGCGGACTGTTAGCCGGCCATAAACAGATTGTCTTCCTCCTCGCTTGTCGGCCCTGTCGAAGACTTCCAGGCTCCGGAGTTTAAGCTGACGGGGGAATTTTCAGCCAGTGGGAGCGTTTGGCGGGGCGTCTTCGATCTGCATTGGCACTTATGATGCAACATAAAACTTTATAAAAGTTCTTAACACACTGTTTGATACGCTGGTTCGCAACAGAGGTGTTCCATAACCTGACTTTTTCTTGGAAGTATCGTTTATATAGTTTTACACTTTCTTCTCTACCAGGAAACTGTCTTTCGGCGCCGGTGCAATTCTGTCCTTTGAATTTATTTGATTGCATGAAGCTTTTAGTTTAACGGCCTGCTATACATCGTTCGGCCTTTCAGCACAGGTATGAGTCACCTGTCCCTTGCTGGATGACAAAGAAACGTGGAATGTTCGGCCCGGCCCGAAACTGGCTAATTCACACGCACAAATTTCCCGTCACCAAGCGGACATTACAACATGGTAAATTACCAGCTAATTGAATCGAGCAACACCGTGAGATCAGTTCCAGCAAAACTGCACAGATTGGTGAATTTCAGTAAATTCCTTCCATACTAAGCATACAACAAGAGACAATTAAGATTTCAGTAACAAACTTTCATTGAGGGATTAAGCGACTTGACAGAATTAGGACAACGTATTGCTTGTACCCAAAGGAATCGAAATCAAACATATCAAAGAATTAAGACCAATAACCTCGTTAAGTTCAGATTTTAAATACTGACAAGAATCCTCAAAACTATAGTGGAACCCATTGAACATGCCTTCCTTGTTTTAAATTACATTCTGCAATATCTGTGATGGCAGCATATTTGTGATACATAGTTTAGATTAGTGAATATCTGTAAATTCCTTCCGTACTAAGCATACAACAAGAGACAATTAAGATTTCAATAACATACTTTCATTGAGGGATTTAAGTGATTTGACAGAATTAGGACATCGTATTGCTTGTACCCAAAGGAATCGAAATCAAACATATCAATGAAATAAGACCAATAACCTCGTTAAGTTCAGATTTTAAATACTAACAAGAATCCTCAAAACTATACTGGAACCCCTTATGGACAAAACAAACGTAGGACCTTGCAAGGCACCTCACGTATTAGCGATAATTCTGAGTCCTAGTGGAACGATTCAATGCGGCGTGTTTAAGTTCGTGATTAAATGTTCCTATTACTACAGGTTCAATTTTGTCCGGTCGCCAGTGGGGATTCCACAACAAATACTAAGAATTAAAGTTATTCACAAAACTAATCACTTGAAGCAGCACGTGGTGGCAGCTATACTACTAAAATGAGTAGGAATTACTACCACACAAATCACAAAAGTTTGCATTCAACACACAACTTTATTATCTGGAGAAACACGAAAATACACCGCCGAAGTGTCCACCAGTTACAGTGACCCGTGTAATCGAACTTCTATCACCAAAGTTTGCAGGATTCGAACCGAGTAGGCGAAAATAGTATGCGGTGCCGCTATCACAATAATTAGAAAGTTCGGAGCACTGTCCTCGTCCGCGTACACTGAACACTCCGAATAATACTTGATATTACAGTACACGTTAGTTGCACCGTTACAAACACTTTTAGATTATCGTTCCCGCGGTATTATCCTCAACAGTCGGCAACTCCCGCCATTAGGTCCACACGGTATTGCCGCGTACTGTATACTGTCGCCATATTGTTTAGACTCCGTCAAAGATATCCCCACTCACAGATACTCCTTCTCGATCTGTGTTAGTTTGATGGTATCGTTACACCCCCCTCGTTGACTTTTATGGCGCAAGGTACGGTTGACAAACGCGTATCCTTTCGCCAGACTCAACATTACTGACATTTGAGAATTTTTCAAACCCTAAAAAAATCTGGTGGTACTCAGCTAATTCATTTACAAAAATTAGAACAAAACCATCAGACCAAATATAACATTGATGAAAACATCAAACACAAGGTTAACCTCACCAAAACACACCAGTCTCTTTGAGTATACACAACTAGGATATGACAATAAACACAAATGAAGACAAATTTGGAAATTATTAGGCAGTCATCCAGTTTCCACAGGAAACACCGTGCAGTCACTTTCCTTCTCACAAATCACACAGGATGCATTGATTACAATTTCCCGCCTCGGGACCACACTTCTATGATTCACAAACTGACAGTACTGAAATCGCTCTCCCACTCGAAGTCAGTCAAATCAGTAGGAAAATCCTCTCCATGCTCACCTACTCCTTTTGTGAAACCTCCTTTATTTTGAGAAAGAAGCAATCTGAATCAACCAAAAAATCAATCATGCCACATAGACAACACTAACCCGAAAATGTGCAAATGCGGGAAGCATGGTGGTACCAAGAGGCAAGCCCTTTTACTCTATTGTTTGACTCCCCCAACACCTTGTGTCTCCGCACACCAATAGGGTTTGAGTGACACGACATTGAAAGTGCCCTTCAATCTCCCGTCACTAGGGTATTCCAAAACAAAAGCATTTTCTCGGGGACTACCCGCAATCCGGTACGGTCCCTCATACAAGAACTGAAATTTCGCTCCTCTCGCTTGATGACTTGAAGTGCGTCTGCAGAAGCACTAGATCTCCCTCTGCATACGACATTCGCCCACCCTTTTTTATCATGTCTCTCCTTCCTCTTCTCGGCCTTACGACGGAGGTTTTCCTTCGCCAGCTTAACTCGTTACCTGTAATCCACCCCATTGCTAGGCGGAAATTCTATCACTTGGTTAATAAGCCGCGGCGGAGGTTTCTGGAACATAAATTCATAGGGCACTAAACCAGTGGAATCGTGTGGCAAACAATTCAAAACTTCCACCGCTCTCTCCTCCTGTGTAGCCCAACTCTTGTGTTTATCATGACAGTATTTGCGGAACCAGCAGCCAATTTCCCGCATAGCCCGTTCCACTAGATTTCTCTGTGGGTGCTAGCACGATGTCTTGAGTACTATGATCCCCTCTCTTTCTAGTCGCTTCGTCCACTTCGTGCTACTAAACTGCGGAGCATTGTCCGACAGTATTTTCTTCGGCTTACCAATTTGCGGGATAAACTCTCCCACTATCTTATCCGCTAGCACTTTCGCAGACGCTTTCTGAATTGGGTAAAGCTTTAGGTATATGGAAAACGCGTCCATAACCACAAATATGTGAGTGACACCTCCCCTGGACATGGGTAATGGTCCGAACACTTTCACAGCCACCAATTCCCCTACATCATCTGGAAGGATGCTCTTCATCTCCCCCGCTCTAGCAACGTTGTCTATTTTAACTCGCTGACAAAGATCGCAAGACGACAGTAACCGCGTGATTCTCCTAGGCATATTGCTGAAATAGTAGTGTTCTTTCATGACCCTCCAATATTTGTTAGGACCATAGTGGCCATAACTATGATGGTGATGAGCGATAAACAGTTCGACACAGACCTCAGGCAACCACAGCTTCCACTTGTTATCCTCCTCCGAATTGCTATATTCTTATGAACGAGGTAAAACTTCTCTAGTCTTATGTTCGGGATGCGTTAAGTTTTCTTTTACCAGCTTATTGGTCCCGTCACCCTCCTGCAACTCAACCATATTTTTTAAACATCCTCGGACTTCCGCTTCTTGTGGGACACCCCTGATAAAGTTAAGGCACGCCTTGTCTTCCGATTTAATCGATTCCGTCTCTTGGTCCAACCCTATTGGTAACCTCGAGAGACAATCTGCTACTTCATTACTGCTCCCTGGCCGGTAACGAATTTCAAAATCGAACTGCTGCATCAATAAGGCCCATCTCATTAATCTACCATGTACCAGCCCGCAAGTCGTCAGGAAGGATATTGCCTTATGATCGGAATACACCGTGGTCTTCCTACCCAGGAAAATATGGCGGAACTTCTAAAACGCCCACACAATGGCTAGACACTCCTTTTCGCTAACTGAATAACTCCGCTCGAGCCGCCCCCACATTCTAATCGCGAAGGCAATAGTTCGGTGCTCCAATTTCCCTTCTATTCCTACCTCCTGGAAAACCTGGGCTCCCAGATCATAATGAGAACTGTCAGTGGCTAGACATACCTCTAAATCCCAATCCGGGTGTGACAGTACGACATGCTTGGCGAGTTCCTACTTAATTCTTTCAAAGTCGCTCTCGCATCCCTTCGTCCACTCCCACGACTTCCTTTTCATCAGATTACTGAGGTGTTCACTATTAAGCGTTTGACCCTCTACAAATTTTCGGTAATACCCGCACAAACCGAGGAAGCTCTTCAATTGGGTTTTGTCGCGAGGTATTGGAAATTTCACAATAGCTTCTAACTTGGACTGCTCCACCTGGATACCCTCGGGCGTAATGATGTGCCTCAGAAAGGTTAGCTGTTTCCTTAGGAAAGCACACTTTTTCCTTCGCAAAGTCATCCCCCCTCTCCTTAAAGCCAAAAACACCTCCCTCAAAATTTGCCTATATTCCTCCAAAGTCTTCGATGCAATCACCACGTCATCTACATACAACTGGACTTCATCTCGTAATTGTCTACCCAAAACCTGGCCCAAAGCTCGAATGAATGTGGCAACTGCATTGTTGATCCCGAAAGGCAGTACACAGAATTGGTAGCACTTTCCTTCGAACCTGAACGCAGTATATTTCCGAGACCGCCTGGCCAGGCTCACCTGCCAGTATGAACTAGTCAGGTCCAATGACGAAAGGTACTTAGCCCCATGAAACCTTCTAAGAACCTCGTCCATCGGTAGCGGGTGATCCCTTTCCGTGATCAACATCTTATTGAGGGGCCTTGCATCCAGTGTCAACCTCACCGACAGGTCTGACTTCCTGACTACCAACAGTGGGTTCACATATTCGCTATTTGACCTCTCGATTATTCCATGTGACTCCATTTTGTCTAACTCTTCCTGCACCTTAGCTCTCAGGGCTACGGGAATATTGTACGATTTAGCCGCGAAGAGCTCTCCCTCTTTAACCTTCAGCTCGCATTCGTAACCAACTATTCGTCCAGGAATTTCTGAGAACACATCCGAGAACTCTTCCAAAATATCATCCACTCCAGTCTCAACCTCTCGTTTCATCCCCACTCCACACTCACTCCTCCTACTCATGCCCACCAGGCACTCCTTCCGATGGCGGACGGTCCTAGCATCCCCCCAAGTTATTACCCTAATCTCCCCATGCTCCACTAGTGCATTACTTTTTGTTTTTCTTAAGTCAACCTTTACCCTTCCCTGATCGCTCGTGAATTCCAACGTATCTTCTACCCAATCTATTACTGCACCCACAAGTTTCAGCCAATCCGCCCCTAGAATGAGTTCCACGTTAAGGTTTGGTACCACATATGGTGTGACCTCCACGACCTTCCCCCCAATCTTACCGTCGATTTGAAGAACGTTCTTCAGCCGGGTGACTTTATACCCCGTAGCAGCAGTAATTGTCATTCCACTTACAGTCCAGACCCCAACCTTCGGTTGTCACCAAAGTATGGTACAGTGCCTCCGAGATACAACTTATCTCTACTCCCGAGTCCAACAAGGCCTCTACTTGGTGCTCACCAAACCTAACTGCTACCCTAGGGAGTGGAACTCCCTCTTCTTTAACTTTATCCCTTCTTCCAGCAAAACCTCCCTAGTATCATCATGGAAAATAGCATTGAGACTAGCCTGAGAATTCGAATCTATCTTCCCATGATCCTCTATTGTTATCTGTCTCTCAAAGCTGACCATTTCTACTTCCATTGGCTCTCTCTCTCTCCAACATCGTCTCCTCCTCCAAGAAACATCGAAACTTCTCCAATCGTTACATCCCCACTACTCCCTTGGGTACACTCCACCCCGAATGTCACGATGATATCGCCTGGCAAGTCCGAACCTCCCTCCTTTAAATAACTATCTACATTCTTGTAGGCCGCGTCTTAAAGCTTCTTCCAATCAACCCCCTTCTCATCATCATCACCAGTTATCTCGGAAATTGGCCTCTGCAAGCCCTCTGCCCCTGCTGAGAACAAAACAGTGGCAGACATTTATTTAACGGCCTTTCCCCCCCAGGGGTTTGGGAAGGTGTTTCTAGCTGGCTAGCCTGATTGTTCGACTGTTGCCTACCATTGAAATTTCCCCCAAACCTGGATCTCTGGCCCCAATTTCCCCCCCAATTTTCATTCTGACGGCCCGTGCCACCGTGAAACTGTGATTGTCCCCGTTGGTCCCGATTATGACCCCCCCCCCGGGTACCCTTCTCATGGATATCTATTCTAGTCAACATATCAATTGCTTCAGCAACCAAGTAAATCTTGTGACTAGCGAAAATTAGCTGTGTCTGCTGTGGCAGTCGAGAAGCAACTGTATGTACCAACTCCCCCTCGCTATAAGCCCCCTCCAGATATTTGCAGGAATCTACACAATGCATGAAAAAATCTTTTTGCGTCCCCCCTATCAGTCCTATAAGGCTCCCCCAATTCGCGGCGTACTGCCACCTGTCTATCCACCGACCAATAATTCTGAAGAAATGACTTTTTGAATTGTCCAAACGTACTGCAATTTTCTCCATACCAATTAGCCCATAGTCTAGCTCCCCCAGTCAAATATTTATGGACCATTTCTATTTTCTGCCTCTCACTCGCCAAGCAAAAAGGACCAAAACTCTCAAAATTTGATAAGAATTCCACCGGGTGAATGCTACCATAATCATCAAACTTCCCCCAGTCGACTTTCTCTTCACCCCCAACCACGGGCGATGCTGAACTAAGGCAACTTCTCACTTTAGTCACCTCCTCCCTCACCCCTTCGGGAACCTTCACCTTCGTTACCTCCTCTATCAACGCAGACCATCTCTCGACATCTTGGGAAACCAACTTGACACCAGAAGCCAATTCACTTACCTTCTCTTCTCCTTCCTTCATCTTCTTATTCAGGAGGACAAAGTGAGTTTCCACTTCATCCAGCCGCTGCGCGTTGCCAGTCCCAATCTGCTCAACCATGTCCACTCTTTTGTCGAACACCTCGATATCACGACGCAGACCCACCGTCTCCTTCTCTAGACTCTGTTCTAGCTTGTCCAGACTATCAGTTAGAATCGAAACCCGTTTCTCACATTTCGACTTGTTTTTCTCCAACCCAACCTTAAGTTCGGATATTTGTTGAGAATGGCCCACTACTGACTCCCTTAGTATGCCCAGTGAATCATCAAGAGAGCATAAATCATTTTTCAAGTTACGGTTATCCTCCTTAAGCTCCTCAAACTTTAGCTGCAATTGGTTATGAAAATCAGACCGCAAGATATCCATATTTGATTGCAAAGAATTATTAATCGCATGCAACTTCCCTTGAAAATCAGACCGCAGGTTATTAATATTTGATTGCAAGTTATTAATATTTGAATCCATTTTGGCTCCCAAGGACTTTAAGTATCCAAACATAGTGGCCAGTGACAGCTCGGGTACCACAGAAGCGGATGTCAACTGATCTGTGTGCCCATCACAAGTATCATCCAAAGGCTCGCGGTTGGGCACCACCAGCTCCCCTTCACCCACATCACACTCAGACGCCATGGCACAATCAAACCTTAACTAAAATTTACCAAGTTATTCTTGAAAGAAACTAGGACCACAAAATACTTCAGTCACCAATACTTCCCTCTTAGACAAGGTACACGCCTTAGCATCAAAGTTCCAGAAATTACTTTGCTCCAAAAAAATTAAAAACACACGGGAACTAGCTGACACTTCATAACCAAAGTAGTACAAGAATAATTAGTTGATTCCCGTCTCATCAAAAATTAAATTTTCCACTCATGTGATTCCTTAAAATTTAATAGAAGTCGAAAAAAGGAAAAAAAAAATACTCCAGTGAGTCCACAGGAAAATTAGAAAAATTTCCGTTAAAACGAAAACTAACTACTGACACAAACTGACAAGTTTCTATTCTAAACAAATTGGTCGGAGATTTTCCCACTCATTTGGCTATTTAAAAATTCAATAAAGGTCGAAAGAAATTTACTCCGACAAGTTCAAATGAAATTAACAAAATTCCGCTTGAAAACGAAAAACTACTCCTGTCAGTGTGTGCCTCTTACATTAAAAAATTGAAATTTGCACTTCCTTTGCAATGAGAAGAAATCGCCATGTTTTCTCGGACTGCTACCGGCTCTCGCAAGGCTTCAACCCCTCAGATGTTCTCGTAGATCGTCGTTGAAGCTGCTTTTCTGCTCACTCTCTACAACACGAAGCTTCTGCGATGTTGCTGGCCCGCAGACTGTTGAACCCGGTCTCTGCTTGCACCGTCTTGCTGTATATATTGTCGATGCTTACTGGATATGGCGCGGTCTGCTGTTCCGATTGTTGTCAGTTGTCGATTTTCCTACTCGGTTTTTTTTTACCGCATAAAATCCACTTCGGTGTTGACCAGTGTCATTTACTACCTCCGTTTCCACTTATACTGTCCTGTCGCGGCAAAGCCATGCAAGGCACCTCGCGTATTAGCGATAATTCTGAGTCCTGGTGGAACGAATCAATGCGGCGTGTTTTAGTTCGTGATTAACCGTTCCTATTACTGCAGGTTCAATTTTTTCCGGTCGATAGTGGGGATTCCACAACTAATGCTAAGAATTAAAGTTATTCACAAAACTAATCACTTGAAGCAGCACGTGGTGGCAGCTATACTACTAAAATGAGTAGGAATTACTACCACACAAATCACAAAAGTTTGCATTCAACACACAACTTTATTATCTGGAGAAACACGAAAATACACCGCCGAAGTGTCCACCAGTTACAGTGACCCGTGTAATCGAACTTCTATCACCAAAGTTCGCAGGATTCGAACCGAGTAGGCGAAAATAGTATGCGGTGCCGCTATCACAATAATTAGAAAGTTCGGAGCACTGTCCTCGTCCGCGTACACTGAACACTCCGAATAATACTTGATATTACAGTACACGTTAGTTGCACCGTTACAAACACTTTTAGATTATCGTTCCCGCGGTATTGTCCTCAACAGTCGGCAACTCCCGCCATTAGGTCCACACGGTATTGCCGCGTACTGTATGTAAACTGTCGCCATATTGTTTAGACTCCGTCAAAGATATCCCCACTCACAGATACTCCTCTCGATCTGTGTTAGTTCGGTGGTATCGTTACAACTTCACCATACCAGTGCTATCCCCGGTCGCAACATCTTGAATACTGTTTGCGAATATCGCGACATCATCAGCATAAAAAGGAAAAAGCAAACTCCATCAGCTTTACTATTTCTCGACTTTGAAAAAGCTTTCGATTTAATTGAACATAATAACCTCTTAAAAATCATTTAGCATAAAGGCTTTGGCTCCTCATTTGTGGAAGTAATAAAGAAAATCATTACAATCACACAATCAAAATTTCTTATTAATCGGCTTCTTTCAGCGTCCGTAAAGATAGAAAAATCGATAAGACAAGGATGCTCGCTATCAGTGATTCTATATGTACTGGCAACGGAGACCCTCTTCGAGAAATGTCACCAAAATTTAACAGTCATTAATGTGAATGATGCAAATTTACAGGATGAGCATACGCAGACGACATTTGCATAGCCCAAACTTCAGCGGGGGACACATAAAAAACGCAGGAAATAATCACAACGTTCACGGATGTAACAGGTGCCAAACTAAACAAAAAGAAAACAGCACTGCTCCCAATAAGTAAGGGAGAGATTCCACTTCCAACAGACACCTGTTATGAGAAAGAAGAAGAACTTAAGACATTAGGGATTATTTTTGAAAAGAACATTCTAAAAACAATAACCAGAAACTGGCTCATAACTAGGGTTCGGATCTTTATGACCAAAAAAATAGAGAAATATGCAGCAAATATGACCTTAAAAATGGTTAAATATAATCTAACAATTAGAAAATATGACCGAACATTTAAATTTACTATAAGCAAAACATGTTCAATTATATATCTTTTTTTTTATCTGGTAGTGTCGCTTTAATGTAGACAGCATCATTTGCTTCCGTGCACTCACTGGACCTTTGGGAAATTAAATTTAAAATCGCTTTGTTGAAATCACTTTAATTTCAGATAATTTACATAATAGAACTATATCATCTGTACTAAAATAATCCTCTGTAAATTCACTTACGTAACTTCGCACTTTCAGAAAATTTTACTTTCGGCATGGGGGTAGGTCTACTCACTGATGCTCTGTAGATTTAACGATGACTGAGGATATTTTGTTGAGATAATGATTGACGTGGATTGTCAGAGGTATGTTTCTGCTGCATTGTCGAGATTAAAAGGTGGGCTGAACATTACATTTACAGAGTGATGATAACGTATAACTTTAATTCCTGACTGGTGAATTCTGGTCGTAGTGAAAATTAGTTTTTTTCCCCCACTTGTATAGCAGAAGTACAGTTCTGTGAACAATTATCTTAATTTCTTCTCATCTATATCTAGTGAATTCCCGGTATTAATAAAAAAACTACCAGATTTTTCTTCAAAATATGACCATATGACCATAAATATTATCGAAATATGACCAAAACAACGAAAATGGTCTGAATATGCATTTATATGCCATATAAAATAAATTTAAATACAATCAGAAATGTTGAATCAGTGTTTAATTCAACATTTCAGCTCAAAAAGAAGGCAGGAAAAAAATACGACTTGTCCTTGAGATCAGAACCCTACTCATAACATTACCGAAAACTAGGGCTGTTAAAACATGCACTGCGATATAGACTTGGATGCAATACAAAAGGCTAAAATCACACAAGTAACCTTATTGAGTAAAATGGATTACATCGCCCAAGTATTTTCGATACACGACACAATTGCAGATCTGATACAGAATCTGATTGGGTGGTTTGCAAGCAGGGGTAAGGTCTTTAAAACAGCGTTCAAAACAGTAACCCTACCCTTATATGAAGAAGGCATAGGAATGATAAGCATACGGGAAAGATGTTGGGCATTATTCCTCAAAAGAACCATAACGACAGCCATAAATGACCCAAACGGTCCAACAAATAACCTAATAAACAAAATCAGACCAGTCAATGAGTAAATACCATTCAACATGGCCTCGATAAAGTTTACCTTAATACTCATCAGAAACGTCCACCTCGAAAAAATCTATGCAGAAACCAAAGGGTGCACTTTACATAAAAAGACAACAAAAGATTTTTACAAAATAATCGAAACATCAAATCATAGAAACAAAATCAAAGTTCCACAATTCACCAAGAGCAACGCTTGGAAAAATATAACCAATAAAACCCTAAACTCTAAAACACAATCCTTGTGGTATGACGTGGTAAATGACAACATCTCAACCAACAGAAAACTTTATGAAATACATCTATCCCCGAATTGCACGAGCAGAAAATGTAGCAATTCTGACATACTGATGCACAGAATAACGTGTGACCAAACCTGACAATATGGACTTGGGCAAGGCGAAGAATAGCCTTCCTTGGCAGAACATCCCCTTTAATTGTGAGCATCCAGGAAATATTGAAACCCGACAAATTGAGATATCCTCAAACGAAACACAATACGGTTCAATGGATACTAGGCAATACTCTAGCCTATATCCTACAAACAGGAAAGACTACCTACGACGAATATATAGCACATTACGTTTTTTTTAATTGCTAATAGAAAGGGTGACGCCAATGATATTTTTATTGTTGTGCCATACGCGTTTGACTCTCATCGAGGCATCGTCAGCGACGAATCAGCTAGAAAGTTTTACAGACATTTTAAATTATGTGATTATGAACATGAAATAATTTTTTCTGTTAATTTTTACTTTTCTGTTGGTTAGTTATGATATGCTAAGGGCATATCCGCTTATTTCACGAAGCATGATCTGATAGCATGGTAATATTTACAATTTTTTTGTCGTCTATGCTTCACTCCAGATACCTCAAGCGGCAGCATATCTGGTAATTGGTACCTTTAATTTTTTTAAAAAAAGCTATAAAAAATATACACCCCCAGTTCTGGGTACTTTATGCAAAAAAAAAAAAAAAAAAACATTATTACGAATAACACTTTTATCAGGCCCAATAACTAGTACAATAAAGCAGAACTTTTCTCATGCCGTTCATAACGATTTTTTTAGTAATAACATCACCCTGAAGTGCACATCTATTACAAATGCTGAAACAGGTACAGCAAAAACTAAAAATAAAAATATGTAGAAAAGACGTCACACTGTCTAGAATTGCACTGTCATAGCTTCGTGTCAAAAGAACGAAAACGACAGCCATAAATGACCTAAATGATAAAGATTACGCGTAAGTTAAAAACCGTTTTATGGAAAGTATGCAGATAGTGATCTAAGACACAAAATATCATATTTATCATATCTAACTGCTTAAACGATTCAGAAAATAACACTTCAGATTTTTTCACCGTAACACATTAGCGCTCTAACAGAAAATGGATAATGTTTATTTTTTTTTTTTTAATTCTAATAATCTAACACTCAGTGATCCCTTCAAGACAAAGAAGAAATACAAGATTAAAAAGACAACTAGGAGTGAAGGACAATTTAAATATATACATATATGTATATATATATATATGATTCAAAATGATTGTTGGGGTTTCAAAAAATTCCTACACTTAGCACAATTGAGATACGAATTTGAATCTTATTTTGATGTGTAAAGAAACTCATCAAGTTTTTTTACATTCATTACAAACGTTCGATATGTGCGCCCTGTGTCACTCTGCAAACATCTATGCGATAGTCCATTTCATCCCACACGCGACGTAGCATGTCATCAGAAATGTTTAGAAAGGCGGCCCTGATCCGTTCTCTCAGTTGCGGGATAGTCGCAGGTAGAGGAGGAAGATAAACTTGATCCTTGACGTAACCCCACAGAAAAAAATCACATGGTGTTAAATATGGTGAACGAGGTGGCCAAGCCATGAGCATTTGGTCACTGTCGGCTCCGCGTCCTATCCATCGCTGCGGCAATTGTTCGTTGAGAAATGTTCTGACCTCCCAATGGAAATGAGGTGGAGCACGATCTTGTTGGAATATGAAATCATCCACCTCTATCTGCTGAGGCAACAACCACTCAGAGACCATATCGAGGTAAGTTAGTCATGTTACTGTCTGTTCATTGAAGAAGAACGGGCCGTACACTTTCGCCTTGGAAACAGCAGCGAACACACACACTTTTGGAGAATCACGCTGGTGTTTAATAAAAGCACTGGGATTTTCTGTCCCCCAAATCCGCACATTATGCTTGTTACCTTTCCCGCACAAGTGAAATTTCTCTTAATCACTAAAAATGAGTTTTTTACAAAACCCATCTTCTTCCATTTTTTCTTGCATATTGTTGCAAAACGTGAGACGTTTGCGATGGTCGTCGGGTGTTAAAGCCTTCTCTATAGCGTTAGCTTCCATATTGCGAACCCTGACATCTGGCGGAGCAAAACTTAACTTCAAGATTAGCGGCTGCTACAAAACAAAACTTTGAGAGTTTGTCTATTCATCCATGTAAAGATAATACTAGTATGTTTAGTACACAGCCGATAAAAAAATTCATGAAACCCCAACAATCATTTTGAGTCACCCTGTATATATATGGAAACTATCGCCAATAATCACTGAGTCACCTACTGAAAATAATAATAGTAGTAATAAAATAAAAAAAATTGATATTGACAAAAAAAATGAAATTTTTTCCAAAATGAATTAGCGATTTAGTCCAAAATATTGAGGTAAATTAAAATTTTACATTTTCCATTATTTTTACGTGCCAAGAACACTTTCATTAAGATTTTGTGCCATACATTACTGTGTCAAGTTGATCGAGTACGTAGGTGAGAGGTTACTTACGGTCTTGCTTAGTACTGGAGAGGTCACGGATTCAAACCCCATCCGGCAATGCACATATTGGTTTTCCGTTCTTTCCTTAAACCACTCCAGTTGAATGTGGGAATAGTTCCTTTAAAAGACCATGGGCAAATTTTTTTCGATCAAAGTTACCAAAAGACCTTGAAGTCGTAGAGACCAAACAAAAAACAACCTCGTTACCGGTCGCTCTCGCGATTAAAATATTCGTTTCATAAACAGTAATATTAACATAATAAGATAATTTAATAACAAGGAATTTAAATAGTAAAAATTACTACGGCTCTTTAGTGCTTTCTGGCCAGTTTCCTTTACGTATTTATGAATTTCGGTCATAATATTTTAATTCGTAACCATATGGAGAAAGAAACGAAGTAACATTTATGGTTTAGGAAGGGCACCTCACCTAACCATTGACCGATATTAAGCGGTGAAGTGGCGAAGTTGATTGACGCTCATGGCTTCAGTACGGATGGTACCGGATTCGTATACAGTACAGTTATTAAAACTTAACTTCCGATCTAGAAAATTTATTGGTTTGTTAATGTGAAAATACCAAAATGCTCAATGTTTCAGATTAAGCGCAGAATTGTAGTTCTCCTTTACCTAATAGAATTAACAAGTTATACTACGAGGATACTATAAATGCAGAACTAGAATTGAACTCTTTCACTAGGTCTTTGAAACCACAAAAATTTATCCGTCAGAAATTTTTTTATTTTTTTTGTGACATTTTGTCACATGACAGAGCTATTGCCAATATGGCGACAACTTCGTTTTGGAAGACAGCTATACCATTTAATAGTCATCTTGAATTTCTGCAATCTTTCCACTGAATGTTTGTAACAAATCAGATTCCAACAGAAATCGCTGTGGTGATTAGTTCCCGATATCAGGAGTTATAAAGTAAGTTTCCAATAAATGATGTGCCAGAGTTTACTTCGTCTCCGAGTATAGGGAATCATCTCACGTAGATTTCATCTTCTAGAATGTATTACAGCAATTTGAAGAAATCTACCAACAGATAACGAAAATTCGTTTAGATGAAAACTGTCTCCACGAATAGGATTTTATTTCCATGATGGTACGGAATTTATGCATTATATTTGAACGGTTAATGTTAATATGCATTAGATAAGTACATATTGAAAACGTACACACTTTGACAATAAATGTGGCCAACACTGAAAAATTCTATCACTCTTATTTTGCACAATCTGGCATCAATGTCATCCCAGGAATCAGTAACGCAATTCTGGTTCCGCTCCTCGAAATCTCATTGGTGGATATTACATTCAGAGCCGTCTATACTACAGATTTTTCATTTCCTTAAGTCAATGCAGGAAACAATTGGCTAAGAGGTAGGAATTAAGCTCCTCCCACTGACCATTCTTATTGGCAAAGCAGTTCATCAACCTTGAATTACATTTCTATAATACTTTACCAAAATTCAGATCATGAAATGTACCCCAAAAGTTTTGATTAACGGGATTGCAATAAAGCGAGGCAGGAAAACGTTTCAATGCTATACATTACTACAGTTGATTAGCATAAAACTATAACGATAAAATTGTTATACTCTTTTTGATAATTCCTTCAGTTGATATTTCACTCATATATGTGGTCAGTCCACAAATCAAGGCATAATCATGTTCCATGAAGTACAATTTTTAGTACTACGAAAATATAGAAACAATAAACTATTTCGCTCAAAGATGGATTGAATAAAACAGTCTTCCTTCGCTGGGTTATATACACCTATACGAGGCAAATAACAACCAGAGTGCAGTGGTCCTGTGGTTAGCGTCTGGATTGCTGAGCGAGTGGACTTGAGTTCAAATCCAAGTAGTTCTTATTCTTTTTTATTTAGAAATTTATCTTTATTTGTATTTTCTTTATGAACATACCGAAACTGCACATTGCTTATGAGTATAAGCTATCCATGATTCTTCCCTAACTGCGTCAGGGAATAAGATAAACATCTGCGAAAGTAACCAAGTTTTCTTAACCAATTGCCGACGTAAGCATTGAAGGTTTGAACCGGTAGAACTGAAGCATATCTACACGGGTTTCAAGTCGCGCCTAAATCATATCATCTGTCCCTTCTCAAACGACACACATGTTTCCAAAATAATTATTTCACAGTAAACGAACATTGCGTTTCAGAAAGATATAATTTACAAGAGGAATTATTGCTCTCTTTGTAATAATGATTATTCACTATATAAATCAATGAGAGTTAATCGCATTGAACTAAATATTAGCACCACAACAAATCAAAAGACCATTGTCACTAAAATAATTACAACCAGATTATTACCGTAGGACAAAAATATTTTTTTTTATATCTGGTATATGTAATTAAAGTTAATTGAAAATCGAGCTTAAAGACCGGGTGTTCTTAAATTACCGTTTTTCCCGTTTTCTAAAATGCTTTTAGTAGTTTCTGACACCATTAGTTCATGAACTTTACAGCATTGGGATATATTAAACACTGGGGCTTAATGCGTATTACTTTAGGGGGTAGGTACACTTATCAGGTTTCAAAAAAAGATTTATTTTTTATTATTCACAAAAACAGTATATAGTTTTGGCTTCATTTTAGTGAAAAAATTATTTCAATATCTTCAACAGTGTGGAAATTATGTGTGATTAAGCAATGCCCTGCACGATTGACAGCCATTTATATCTACTGCACTTAAAGGTGATCCAAATCTTTAACCTTAAATATCTCAAAACAGCAATTCATCAAATGGTTTTAAAGATAACTTTTTTCCATATGCATAGATCTTTTTCAAATTTTCAGGACATGTTCTACATACTAAGTACTGACAGTCTGAACCATTATTGTTTATGCAGCTTTTCCCAAATGGAAAATATGCTTTTATATTTAAGCAAAAAAAAAAAGGCAAAAATTTTAATTTCTTGACAAAAAAATTTATTAATAAAAATATAGAGTTAAATATGTTATATTATAGGTTCAACTTGTTGCCTTGATATTAGTTTACAATATTAAAAGAACATTTCTGAAAAATTTCAAATATTATGCCTTTTATCTTTAAAAACCTTTACAACAATATATTTTTCACTGTCAATTTGGATGGTACATTATCATATTGTTAAACAATATTTTTATTTTAAAAATCAATTTTTATATCCAGCTATAACAGTTCTATGGAGCTATGAAATTTGAAACCTCAAATTTAAATAGATTTGGAGAAAATGACATCTCAACTTTATCAAATATTTGTATGTGTTAGGTGTACCTACCCCCTTAACAAGGGGTGAAATTACCTGCGTTTTTCTTTGTTTGGAATAACATAAATAAATACAACCATTTAGCGGATGAGGATGTCGTCACTCGCGTTATTGTTCTTTAGTCTCCGGTATAAAGTGGAACGCTCAAGTTTTGTCACCCGTGACCCGTCATAATTGACTCCATAATCACCTAGGTCTCAAGGATTCAAACAAACACAGTCTACCGGTAAAGTAAGGTTAATAATGTCTAAAGACAGGAAGAACGAGCGTGGTGGGTGAGCGGTTACGTTCTGGCTCCAGGCAAATGCTGGGATGATTCTTATATAAGGCTATGGCCGTTCCCTTCTTCAATAAATTCAACATCGCTGAAACGTAAAGCAATAAACAAAAAAATAATGGTAGGGAGGTGGTATTGTTAATCGATTTCAAGCCAGCTGCAACCTCCTCAATAAATTTAGCCAGCTCATTTTCTTCTTATGATTTTATGCCTCGTCGACATAGAGGTGATTATTGGCAGGATAGGAGCAGTGGCAAGGATTTCGGCCATGCCATTGTAATGAACCCATTCCGGCATTCATATGGAAACCACAAATCTGCATGGCCGAACTTGGAATCGAACCTATGTCCTCCCGAATAAGAGATCAGAACGTAAACGATTTTCAGACGACGCCTAGTCATTCACAAGCCGTCACAGCACCGACAAACGCGTGTTCCGAAATGGTAATGATGTAGAAAAATAGATATTTGTTCAACCTCTAAAACGATAAATAAATAAAATAAAATAATTTGATTGTTTATTATTGAATGCTTGGGAGACGTTACTTTTTGTATTGCCCTCATGCAATTAACATGGATTCCCACCGTATTTTCAATTACCAGCTGTAAGTTGGATAATTGTGAAACCAACAAGAACGTTTGCCATTTGTGCTGCTCGTGTTAAATTTTTACGTGTATTATTTACGCGTTATTGGGGTATTGTTCCTTGCCGAAGGAAGTAGGAAAGTTAAGACTATATCCTGGTAAGCGGTGCCAGATTTACTTTCTGCAATATTGCCACGATGTTCTGCCTAGTAGTAGCGCTGTAGCAATTTACCTATACAAGAAATAGTGTCTCATAGCTGGACACACATATTGGCGAAATGAAAAATTATTTATGTTCCAGTCTCATCTAGAATATTTTCATTTAACTGATTACTTCTCTCATAATAGTTCGATTCTTTATACAGATTATTATTCAATCACGGAATGTTGTATCTATATGTATATTTTTTCTTTGGTCAAGAATTGATGCGACACTAGATTCCATAAGTCCAGTTGTCTGAGTGGTAACGCCCTGGGCTGTAACGTGCTGGTACTCGGTTCAAGCCCACGTGCTGTCAATTTTTTTTTCATTCTTTATCTTCTTTTCACTTGTTGCAAAATACATATCATATAAGTAAATTTATATGTGTTTCGTGGTCAATTGGAAGAGTGGAATAGAATCATAAAATTAATGTTTTGGCTGAAATGAGAAATTGTCAACGCAACATGCGTGAATGGGAACTGAAAGCCAGTTTCCCGATGAATTTAATTTAACCATTACGATTTGTACCATTCAACATTACCAATTTTTTTCTAGTTCTGATGTCAAAGGCGGGAGATTGATGATTGGGGTAATGATGACTGTTTAAAAATAAACAAGGACCTAAATCAAACTAATGTGCGGTTTTTGTAGCTAATGTTGCTGTTGGAAACAGTGGTATTAGCAAGCAAATCAGAGCTGAAAATGTGAGTAGTTATTCTTACGAAAACAAAAAATCATCATTGACCAATGACATGCTAATGGGAGGTTCCGTTATTCTTACGAAAACAAAAAATCATCATTGACCAATTACATGCTAATGGGAGGTTCCGTATTTATCAAAATGCTGTTCCTACTAGTGATCAGTAATGATATAATTGATGTATATGCTCAATTGGGCGTTATTCGTGGCTTCGAGTTATTCTTCCTTGTCCTATCGCGTTGACCGCTCTGTCCGGGAGGCCGTAATAAGTTCGGACTGCAGTAAGGATCCAAATTGTTAACCGTAGTAGAATATACAAGGTGTGTGAACTAATTTTGAGGGATTTTCAATAGATGGCGCCACTTGTGCTATATCGCATCAATCTCGTGTGTAACTATATTCTCGTGTAAGCTCTTTGAATTGGCTTTAATGTTTAGTATGTGACTTTGGGCTGATGTGTAAACAGCATATTTGTTTACACGTCTGAAAATGTCGAAGTACGAGCCAACAAAATACCATTTGCGGGAAGTGTTATTGTTCCTGTTCAATTCGAAGAAAAGTCATCGAGTGCTATTGGAGACTTATGGCGAACATTCTCCGTCGATAAAAACGAGAGAGTATTGGTTTCGATGTTTTAAAAGTGGTGTTTTCGATACAGTTGACAGGTCAACCGAAAAAGTTCGAAGATACGGAATTGGAAGAATTACTCGGCCAAGATTCATGTCAAACGCAAGATGAACTTGCTGAATCGTTGAATGTTGATCGCACAACCGTTTCTAAACGTTTAAAGGCTCTTGGTATGATTCAAAAGCAAGGAAATTGGGTGCCATACGAACTGAAGGCGAGAGACATTGAACGCCGATTATTCACCTGTAAACAATTGCTTCAACGCCAAACCAGGAAGGGATTTTGCATAGGATCGTCACTGGCGATGAGAAATGGATACGGTATGATAATCCTAATCCTAATCCTAATAATCATGGTGCAAAACTTATGCTCTGTATTTGATGGGACCAGCTCGGTGTTGTGTATTACGAACTGCTTCAACCGAATGAAACAATAACTGGTGAACGCTACATAACACAACTCATGCGTTTGAGCCGTGCTTGAAAAGAAAAACGTCCGCAATTCGAGCAAAGACATGATAAAGTGATTCTTCTTCATGACAACGCTCGACCACATGTTGCTTGTGTAGTGAAAAATATTTGAAAACGTTGAAATGGGATGTTTTACCCCACCCGCCATATTCACCAGATATTGCTCCATCGGATTTCTACCTGTTCAGATCCATGGAACACAGCCTGGGTACGCAGCGCTTCCAAACTTCCGAAGATACGAAAAATTGGATTGATTCGTGGATTGCATCAAAAGATGAGTTGTTCTTTCGACGCGGAATCCGTATGCTAAAGATGGGTGAAAGTAGTGGCTAGCAATCGACAATACTTTGAAACATAATGATGTATTCAGTTGTTCATAATAAAACCTTTAATTTAAAGAAAAAACCCATAAAATAAATTCACACACCATTATATATATATATATATATATATATATATATATATATATATATATATATATATAGTGATATGATAACGTTATTTCCGAAATCTGAAATTGCAAGAAATAAACAGGAAATTTGAGGAAGGAGGAAATATAATGCCAGTCTGGTTATAAGTTGTTGTTACCCTAGCTTCCGACTCTGGTAAACCAGAGGGGATGGTACGTGTAATTGGCTCAGATGCAATGCTGATCCCGGAAGCTAGTGCGTTGTCTCACGGTTCCAGGGTTCGAGTTTTTTCTTGTGTGGCCGGTATACTGGGACAGTGAAAACATATTATACACTTGATGAGAAGCAATAGTTACACATGTCTCCATGTATCTATTAAGCAATCAAAATTCATTTTCGTTGTTATTCGTTATTAAAGTCATTATTATTGCAATTGCTCGAAAAAGATTAGTTTTCAAGCAACGTAAAAAAAAAAAAAAAAAGTTAACGATCCTTGAGAAGGGGCAATTCTACATTCCTTTTAGCAATTTCGGATTTTTTTATTGAAACCGAAATTTGATGGCTGGATCGTGAAGGTGTATTGAGTATTGTCTAATGTCACTGATGAACTTTACCCTTCATCCAATTCGTTCGGCTATGAAGTATTGTAAATATATGATTTGTAATTGCATCTAAACATTACTGACAAACATTTTTTAAAGTGAGGCTCAATATTTTTTGATATTAATAGATCAGTCAAACTTCCGTATAATGAAACAATACAGTTTCTAATCCATCATTCAACCAAAATATTATTTGATTATTTTCCTATTCGTTTGCTGAATAGTAACGCAATCAAGATTTAATTTAGAACTACTGTTATCTGTATGTATTGACATATTAACTCGTTGTATGCTGAAGTGATGCTAAAGTCAAACACAATCTGTTTCAGAATTCTGAAATGCGTAACAATCCAGCCTTACAGTACAAATCAGGATACTGGATGTAAATTAATTTAGCCGAAGTTTCAAGCAAGTAGTTTGTTTCCTCATAGTTGTAGAAGAACGATAGTCAGCATATAGACGTCGTAACATCCACGAGGAAGAGGAGTGGTTTTATAAATATCCTACGTCTCATTTATTCTAACTTGGAGAACATCAGACCTGTTCAGAACGGATTTCGATCCCCCGAGTATATGTTGAAGAGTAATTACTCCATATGTCTGTGTTACAATTATTTCTTCAAAATGAGCCCTGAGTATCGAGAAATTAACGCGGAAACATATGTGAATACATTTTAAATATTATAATTTTAGTGTATTATTTAAAATCTTCAGCGGGGTGTATGCGGTAAGGCGCTAACTTCCCATTTTGCGAACCTGGGTTCAAATCCCCAAACTGCCAAATATTTTTATTTCTTGTTTTATATGCAGTAATCATTGAGCATTGATTTTATTTCATTTATAATTCTTTTACGAATTTTTATTATGCAAAATAACTTTTAAAACAAAATATAACAGAATATACAGTACCAACCTTTTTTTTTTTTTATAAAATCATTGTTTCTTGTTTATGTGTTTTTTTAATGAAACAGGTATATTTGATGTTCATCGTTTCTATACTTGTATCTCTACAATTAATATCGTAAAGTAAATATATTACAGCCATAAGGTCGGGGTTTTATCCCCGCTACCACAGTTATACTTATTTCCGCTCAGTGGTGGTAGCATGTAAATGTTTGAAACTATCATAATGTCTGTTATTTCGCATAATAAAAATTCGTAAATGAATTTTAAATGAAATAAAATCAATGCTCAATGATTGTTTAATATAAAAAAAGAAATACAAATATTTGGCAATATGGGGATTTGAACCCGGGTTCGCAAAATGGGAAGTTAGCGCCTTACCGCATATACCATGCCAAAGCTTCTAAACAATATACTAAAATTATACTATAATATTTAAAAAAAAATCATATATGAATCCCTTTTAATTTCTCGATACCCAGGGCTCATTTTGAAGAAATAATTGTAACACAAGACATATGGAGTAAATACCCTTCAATATATACTCGGGGGATCAAAATCCGTTATGAACAGATCTGATGGTTCCCAAGTAAGCTAAAAGTTATCAGTTTCTAAATTTGTGAAAGATTTTGTCCCAAGATAAAAATCATAAAATAGCAGATAGAAATAGTGACACTTATTTTGTGTAACATTTTGGTAACAGATAAAGTACTATGTTGCTAAGTAAAAATTATGTGTCAGCTGATAGATGAAGTTAGCACTATCTAGAGCCACACTGTAATTAATTATAAGGATTTATACTTTATCTCTGTTACACTCTGCAATTGATGTGTAGTAGGATAATCATGAGGAAGTAGGGCTGTTTACACAGAGCGTTAAACGCGCAGCATTCCCTTGACCGGATTGTACGGAATATCCATTCGCAAAATATTCCGACTGCTTTAAGAATAATGATTAAACTTCTATCAATACTCGAACGTTTTGTTATTATATTACTGTTGACAGTAACATCAAAATTACAACACACAGAGCTCGAATAAAATCCGCAGTAGCTTAATTCGGAGAAGTGAAAAGTTAGGTAATGGAAAAGAAGCGATTGCTTTAGTTATTAAAGCGTCCGAATAAATATAACAAGAAAGTAAGTCAGTATTCTGTTATAATCTTTTACAGACGTATATATGTATATATGTATTTGTGAAAAATTCTAATTTTTGTATTGTATTTCGCTAAAATATAGGCATAAAGTGATATTGCACCATACACTTGGACATGAGATGTTTTTCTGAAACACTGTATTTTCAACCTCACCACTTCAGAAGACTCGTTATTGGGTAGATCCTCCGATTTTATTGAAATTCATTGGCTGGAGATCGCCGCCCACCCATATCAGTGTAAACTAATAATTACAAAGATCTTTAACGCTTCGAATAATTAAATTCTGACAGTTCTGCTAAACTGCTATAGCTCTTATCAGACCATCGTTCGCTCGGATTCACAGCAGAATTGACGTTTGTGTCTAGATTAAAAGAAATTTTGGTTAATTTTTATTTTCTCAAACACAGTGAATATTCGTATAGAATGAATGGAGGAATTTTATAAACAATCTACAAGACAGTTTTAAAAAATCTACGAATGAGAGCATTACAGCACTTGTTTCTCATTTAAGAATATAGTTGAATATTGGAGTGAAATAAAGTGTCTCTTAATGCTTGATTGCAGAGTATCAGGAAAGTGAAACACAGGTTATTTATAGAAGAAGAGCGTTCATAATTTCCTGTTTCCGCAAAAGTAGGCGGAAATTTTGGTAAGCACTGGCATTGCTTTCGATCTTTCCTTCCAGTTTACTAAATGAATGGACTCTTGGTCATAATTTTATATGCATTCTTTTGTATATCGCCATCAGTGTCGGTTTCAGTACTACCTTCTAGAAATGTGTATTATTTATTAATCAAATGTAATGAGAAATAATAATTCCTTTGTTCTAACAGTTATGGGCAGCAGTCTGGGAGCTTAATGGTGAAGGCAGATGGAAAGAAATGGTATTATCATAGGTTCAAATCACTTTGTGTAAATGTATTTTTACTGAATTTACTTTGTTCATGTAAGTCGTTGAAGACGATCAGTTATTCGGATCCCACGGTATAGCCACGGTTCAAGCCTAATACACAACAAAGAGACTGTCACTAGGCTGCCGAAGTAATTTATAATTCAAATTTCACTTTACCTGAATTTATTATTATAGCGTCGTGGTATGTGGAATAAAGAAACATTAAAACAAAAATCAAAGGCAGAATTAATTAATCTCGTAATTACGAAATGTGAAGTGATTTGTCTTAGAAATCAATAGTTCTGTATGTGGAATTTAATGAAAATAAGGACCCTTAAAACTATTACCCTGTATATCCAGTCTAGTTCTGTGAATATATCTTCCTAAAAATTCTTTCTTAGGCCCGATTTCCAAAACAAGTGTTTTTTTTTTATACTTCATCTGCCAGCAGAAATATGAATATCTTCTACAACGCCACGTTTGAAATGTTTTGACTGATTTTATTTGAAGGTTCATTACTGTGAAGCCCCGGGCTCTATCCATGCAGTGTTAGAACTATGTGATGTATGATAAATTTTTTGCTATCAGATATGGTTTTTTTTTGGGGGGGAGGGGGGAGAGAGATTTGATTGTTTATACTTCTCGCGTTTAAATAAATCTAGAGCAAAAGGAGAATAACTTTCTTACAGTCGTTCAAACATCCTTACATTTCTATCATAAAGTTTCATTATTTTTTCATCCTTTCATCTGCGTCTATCCAATCTGATTGAGTCTTTGCAGTATATTTCATGTTAATGTAGTCGGTTTAGCATTTCTCAATAAATAGTGTATAATCGCTGATGAGACACTATCAGTCTAAGCCTACAAAGCTGAGAAACGAAAGGAACCAATTTCATAGCAAAAACAAGGAAGAATAACTCGAAGCCACGAATAACGCCCAATTGAGCATATACATCACTACTGATCACATTTTCAGTTCTGATTTGCTAATACCACTGTTTCCAACAGCAACATTAGCTACAAAAACTGCACATTAGTTTGATTTAGGTCCTTGTTTATTTTTAAACAGTCATCATTACCCCAATCATCAATCTCCCGCCTTTGACTTCAGAACTAGAAAAAAATTGGTAATGTTGAGTGGTACAAATCGTAATGGTTAAATTAAATTTATCAGAAAACTGGTTTTCAGTTCCCATTCACACATGATGCGTTGACAATTTCTCATTTCAGCCAAAACATTAATTTTATGATTCTATTCCACTCTTCCAATTGACCACGAAACATATATAAATTTACTTATATGATATATATTTTGCAACAAGTGAAAAGAAGATAAAGAATGAAAAAAAAATTGACAGCATGTGGGCTTGAACCGAGAAACAGCACGTTGCAGCCCAGCGCGTTACCACTCAGACAACTGGACTTATAGAATCTAGTGCATCCTCAATTCTCGACCAAAGAAAAAATATACATATAGATACAACATTCCGTGATTGAATAATAATCTGTATAAAGAATCGAACTGTCATGAGAGAAGTAATCAGTTAAATGAAAATATTCTAGATGAGACTGGAACATAAATAATTTTTCATTTCGCTAATATGTGTGTCCAGCTATGAGACACTATTTCTTGTATAGGTAAATTGCTACAGCGCTACTACTAGGCAGAACATCATGGCAACATTGCAGAAAGTAAATCTGGCACCGCTTACCACGAAATTGTATTAACTTTCCTACTTCCTTCGGCAAGGAAGAATACCCCAATAACGCGTAAATAATACACGTATTAATTTAACATGAGCAGCACATATGGCAAAAGATTTTGTTGGTTTCACAATTATCCAACTTACAGCTGGTAATTGAAAATAAGGTGGGAATCCATGTTAATTGCATGAGGGCAATACAAAATGGAACGTCTCCCAAGCATTCATAGATAAAGAATCAAATTATTTTATTTTATTTATTTACCGTTTTAGAGGTTGAACAAATATCTATTTTTCTACATCATTACCATTTCGGAACACGCGTTTGTCGGTGCTGTGACGGCTTGTGAATGACTAGGCGTCGTCTGAAACTCGTTTACGTTCTGATCTCTTATTCGGGAGGACATAGGTTCGATTCCAAGTTCGGCCATGCAGATTTGTGGTTTCCAAGGTTTTCCAAATCAAAATCAATCCATATGAATACCGGAATAGGTTCATTAGAAGGGCATGGCTGAAATCCTTGCCACTACTCCTATCCTGCCAATAATCACCTCCAAGTCGACGAGGCGTAAAATCATAAGAAAAAAATGAGCTGGCTAAATTTATTGAGGAGGTTGCAGCTGGCATGAAAACGATTGACAATACCACCTCCCAACCCTTATTTTTTTGTTTATTGCTTTACGTTTCAGCGATGTTGATGTTATTAAAGAAGGGAACGGCCAAGGCCTTATATAAGAATCATCCCAGCATTTGCCTGGAGCCAGAACGTAACCGCTCACCCACCATGCTCGTTCTTCCTGTCTTTAGACATTATTAACCTTACTTTACCGGTAGACTGTGTTTGTGTGAATCCTTGGTAGGTGATTATGGAGTCAGTTCTGACGGGTGACAAACTAGAGCGTTCCACTATATACCGGAGACTAAAGAACAATAACGCGAGTGGCGACATCCTCATCCGCTAAATGGTTGTATTTATTTATGTTATTCCAAACAAAGAAAAACGCAGGTAATTTCACCCCTTGTTAACTAATGAGCATTTAGCCCCAGTGTTTAATAAATCACAATGCTGTAAAGAACATGAACTAATGTTGTTAGAAACTACTATCAGCATTGTAGAAAACGGGAAAACCGGTAATTTGAGAACACCCGGCCTTTAAGCTCGATTCTCAATTAACTTTAATTACTTTTACCAGTTATAAAAGAATTAATTTTTGTCCTACGATAATAATCTGGTTGTAAATATTTTAGTGACAATGGTCGTTTGATTTGTTGTGGTGCTAATATTTAGTTCAATGCGATTAACTCTCGTTTATTTATATAGTGCATAATCATTATCGTACACCTACAAAAATAACAACAATTCCTCTTCTAAATTAAATCTTTCTGAAAATCGATGTTCGTTCTACTGTGAGATAATTATTTTGGAAACATGTGTGTCGTTTGAAAAGGGACAGATGATATGATTTCGGTGCGACTTGAAATGGTGTAGATATCCTTCAGTTCTGCCGGCTCAATCCTTTCATGCTTACGTCGGTAATTAGTGAAGAAAACTTTGGTACTTTCGCAGATGTTTATCTTATTCCCTGACACAGTTAGGAAAGAATCATGGATAGCTTATACTCATAAGCAATGTGCAGTTTCGATATGTTTATAAAGAAAATACAAATAAGGATAAATTTCTAAATTAAAAAAAAATAATAACTACTTGGATTTGAACTCGGAACAGCTCGCTCAGCAACCCAGACGCTAACCATAGGACCACTCCACTGTCGTTGCTGCTTTCCCCGTATAGGTGTATACAACGCAGCGAAGGAAGACTGTTTCATTCAATCCATCTTGGAGAGAGACACTTCCGAAATAATTTCTCGTTTCTGTAGTTTCTTAGTACTTAAAATTCTACCTCATGGAACATGATTATGCCTTGATTTATGGACTGACCACATATATGAGTGAAATATAATCTGAAGGAATTATCAAAATGAGTATAACAATCTTATCGTTATTGTTTTATGCTAATCAACAGTAATAAAATATAGTTTGAATCCTTTGTCTGCTCACTTTAATGCAATCCCGTTAATCATAACTTTTGGGGTATGTTTCATGATCTGAATTTTGGTAAAGTATTATAGAAATATAATGCAAGGTTGATGAACTGCTCTGCCAATAAGAATGGTCAGTGGGAGGAGCTTAATTCCTACCTCTTAGCCAATTGTTTCCTGCATTGACTTAAGGAAATGAAAAATCTGCAGTATAGGCGGCCCGGAATGAAATATCCACCAATGAAATTTCGAGGAGGCGGAGCCAGTATTGCGTTACTGTTTGCTGGGATGACATTGATGCCAGATTGTGCAAAATAAGAGTGATAGAATTTTTCAGTGGCGGCCAAGAATAAAGTCAAAGACTGTACCTCCTATTTCTCTCTTCTAGTAAGGAACGCGCAAACATTATTGTAATGACTGAAACTTGACTAGGGTATGTAACAATACTGATGGAACAGACGGCTCGCATAATTTTTAAACAATAATACCAATTACAGTTAAAAGCTTTTAATACTTGCATGAAACATACATTGTTTTGGCGAACAGAATTAACGCAACCATGAATGTCAGAAAGTGTTAATTGGACCACAGCAGCCGGGATATACCTGAAAACTAAGTGAACAGAGTATTTCGTCACCAATCAATAGAATGGTAATGGGAGACAGCCGTTTCCATCGATGCCAAGCGAGGCTTCCCTATATTTCCGTAGTTCAGAGTTAAAGATTTGTTGTCAGCTTCCGTCGAGTAATTTCCTCGCTTAGGAACGGAAAATTTACCAGCACCAAGTCAATCCGAATATGGACCATCATTTCCGATTCGAGACAGTTTTAATGAATCTATATATATAATCATGAATGTATGTATGTTTGTTCTTTATACAAATCCAAAGTTTTCATCCAATCTCGATGAAACTTTGCACTATTAGCCTTTCAAACAACGAGAAAATTACTGTCTACATTTGGTTAAAAAATTTTCTGTATAAACAAAACATGTTGTCTTCTAATTTTGAAAAATTGCTGAACGGTGATTGACAGACGCGTAGAATGTGTAGGTCTCTGAACGACCATTCCATATAGCTATCTGGTAGTTCAGTGGTTAACGCGCTTGCTTACTGATGTTTGCAGAGTGGTCTCAGCTTCAGATCCACGTGGAAGCAAATATTTTTCAACATTATTTTAGATCGTATGAGTTACGCCTGAACCGTTTGTTATTCGGATTGAATGTTAAACTGTAGATATCACAAATTTAGGGGTGCAATCGTATACAGTCTTGCAATGCTGTGGGTGTACACGTTTTTGCATTATATTGATCCCTCGGGGGTTGTTCGCAGTCAGTGTGTGTGTGATCTGCAGTAATCTATACTATTATATATCTGTAAGGAAGTTGCGTTTGTCTCTTTACTGAAACGGGTATCGCGCAATAAGTACCGCAGCAATTTGGATGTGGTTTTCCCGTTTTTAGAGCTAATAGTGCCAGTCAAAATCTGGGAAAATAGCTAATGACTTAGATATACCATGGGAAGGATCAAACAATTAAAAACCTTTATATTTGGAAAATTGTGGGCTGCCGATAATAGTGCACTTCAGACGCGCACTTCTTTCGCAATAATCTCAGAAAACTTTGGATTCACATGTATTTTTTTTTACTTTTGTTACTCAGTTTTCAGGACCGCAGTGCTTAAAATAAACGTATTCGCGAATTAAATGTAATAAGCACTGACTTCCAACGCAACAGGTAAGTTAATATGTGAAATCGTTGGATTAGTATGTAATGGTAGACATATATTATCTCTGGTAGACAGTTAACAGTTTGTATCTGGAACAATATGGTCGCCAAACGTCGTACATTAATAGACCCATATTTCTTCCTTACATATCACTATGGTTAAGAAAATCAGTTTTTTTTTTCCTCGAAGAAAGATGTCTGAAAAACAGCTACCATAAATATCAACAGCTAACAATACATTCCCCACAATGACTTATGCGGAACTTTCCATATTTCAATGTACGTTAGTCGATTAATGTATATTTTGTTGCTATAAAGCGCAAATATTCGTCACTAATATCACCCAAGGAACGTGTGTACAAATTTTGGCTGCTGTTCATACCACAGCCAGTAAAATAAACTGTTATTTCTATTAAACAAGTCTCATAACCCAGATTCTGCAATGTTTATCACCATACGTGCTTTGAGTTAATGACGACAGCAACATGGAACGAGTGTTACTGAAAATCAATTAAGCATCTTAACTCGTTATGCCACATTGCATAATAACAATAAAACTAAATCCATCATGAGTTATGCTCTAACAAAGCGAGTCAATTGTCATTCTGGTTCAGGCTAAATTTCAACCTAACCAATAATTTGACTAATGATTACGTTCGTATATCATAGTTTCTGTCATATCCGCGTTGATGCATGCGCTGTATAGTGATCGATTCTTGAAACTTTGGAATGCGGGTGAAATAACGACATTAGTGATTTGGTGTCACTGAAAACGAAGGAAATTAAAAATAAAATCGTAACGCGTAAGAATAGTTTTATTAGGTGCTATTTTAAAACAGAAATAATTGATGGAATCAACATATCGTGAAAATAATATCCAATCAGAAAAAAGATGCTGTTATTATTATTAACAAGGAAAACTACTATACAAATATCTAAAAAAAATTACGGCACCACGGATATCATGAAATTATCCGTATCCGAATTTAAAAAATAAGATAATTTCTTTAGCTAATGTAAAAATGCATTTCAAGCGTTTGACCACAGAAGATTGTTTATATTTTATTTGTCTTTTCCCACATATTCCCGGTTTCATGTATTTTGATAAGTATAATTAAAAGGAAATCGTTACTCAAACCACTACACTATATATTAGCCCTTCAATAAGAGTAATTGAGGTGTCATATTTATGGTAAGTAATTTTGTGCTTCATATATATAGCACAGTATTTTCAATATACCGTATCGCCGTAATTTGATAGTGATATACAATTATACCGTTTAGCGGTAGTTCTCGAGATATCGTAAGACAAACAGTTCCTTGTGCGTTTGGTGACGTGTTTAATCTGCTCCAGTCCGCATTTCAACCTAACCACAAGAATAAACTACAAACGATAGAGCAGTTAGAGTAGTGATAGTGGGAGGTGCGGGAAATAGTATTGATAGAAACGCGAGTTATAGTATAGAAAGTGACCTGAGAAAGGTGGTGAAGGAGGCACAGCATACCAGGGTGGAGCTCATGCAGGTCCTATGTCGCCATGACCGGCCACAATTGAACTATGCTGTGAGGAGTGTAAATGTGGAAACGGATGTGCTACTTCGGAAAGGCATTAGTTCTGTGTTGGGGGTAGTGCCTGTAAACACCATTGGTAGGTGGGGTTTCACTAGGCATGGCCTGCACCTAAATAGAAGGGGGAAGGGAGTACTTTCTGAGTTGTTGGATAAAGCATTGAGGGAGCCCATTTCCAGTGATGATGATGGCAGGACTGTGCCTTTTTTAGGTTAGGGGCTGCTGGTGAAGGGATGGAAATAGATGATCAAAGTGATACTGATTGCAGATCCACGATGAGAAAGATCATAGATGTTAAAGAAATAGATGAAGTTGCTGATACAATAACTGGCTGGGGTAAAAATGGGAAAGACGAGATAAATGCTGAAAATATAAAGCCGTTAATAAGGTTGTTAATGGTAAACTGTAGAAGTATAATGAACAAAGTAATCGAATTTGCAAACTTAATAGAGATGCACGAACCACAAGTAATAATCGGGGTAGAGATTTGGTTAAAAGAAGACGTACTATACAGTGAGGTTTTTCCTGATGGTTACAAACTGTACCGCAGACATAGAGGAGCAATTAGTGGAAGAGTTTTCATACTAGTTAGCAAAATCTACCACAGTTCACTGGCGTTCATAGATCAAGACCATGAGTTACTTGGGGTAGATTTCTGGGGTAATAAAAAAGAAAAAATCAGGGTGTTGGATGCTTACCGCAGTGGAAAAATGGCAGATGAAGATGAGGCTCTTGGGGAGAACCTAAATTCATACTCAGCTTTTAGAGGAGAAAATAGAATGATCATTATTGGTGGGGATTTAAATTTACCAGCAGTAAACTGGGAAGGAAATAATATTAATAACACACGGGAACAAAGATTTGCAAATACCTTAATAAGGGAAGGAGGATTTACACAAGTGGTAGAGCAAAACACTAGGGGACAAAATATTTTGGATATATTCCTAATAAAGCCTGATGATAACCTTGTGAAATGTCAAGTAACGGAAGGAATAAGTGATCAAGAAGGAGTTCTGATGGATTTTAGAGGATTCAGTGAACCAGCAGCCAAAATTGAAGGGGGAAATAGGTACAATTATAAGAAGACACAGATTTCAAATCTGAAGAGATATTTCGGAGAACAATTTAGCAAATGGAAGGAAGGCACAAGTACATTAGAGTCAAGGTGGGAAGAGTTCAAGGAGAAAATAAGAAAGGGGTAGCAAAAATTCTTTCCAAAGCAGAAAATAAAGAGAGTAGAGAACCTGTGTACTTTAAAGGGAAGTGAGGAGGTTAAAGAGGTTGGTTCGAAGAGAACATAACAGAGTTAAGAGACCGCAGGGTAGTAGGGAATATTTGAAACAACTAAACAAGGACTTAATAACAGCAAAGAAAGTGGCTAAAGATGGGTTTATGAACAGTATTGTCAGTGCAGGAGGACCACAGACTGATGCATCTAGAAATTTCTATGGCTATATCAGGAACTGAGAGGAAGGGAGGGTATAGAGACGCTTATAGATAAGGATGAAGAAGCAGTTACTGAGGATTTGAAAAAGACAGAGATTTTAAGTAACTGGTTTAATGAGAGCATTAAGCACAATGAATCAGAAAAAGGAGGGTCTATCTCGGAGAACTAGCTTAACAAAACAATTAGAAAGGAATAGACAAAAAAATGAAAATCATTCTGAGGATATTATGTACGAAATAAGAAAGATGAAAAAATATAACGGGGCTGGTGTTGATAATATTACTAGAAATATCCTAAAGATAGCCGGAAGTGACATTGTACCTGATCTTGATATACTATTTAAATTGAGTCTGGATACTTGCTGCTTACCACAGGACTGGAAAAGTGCGATAGTAGTACCGGTACATAAAGGAGGAGTGAGAAATAGAGTCGAAAATTACAGGCCAATTAGTTTGACTACATTGGTAGGTAAATTAATGGATAGATTGACATGCAACCACATCAGAAATGTATGTGAGGAATGTAAGTGGTTTTCAAGTAGGCAACATGGGTTCAGGCAAGGACATTCATGCGAATCTCAGTTGGTGGGATATATGCAAGATATCTAAGATGAAATGGACAAGAGAGGCGAAATTGATAGTGTAGCACTAGATCTTTCAAAGGCGTTTGACAGAGTAAGCAACAAAATGGTAGTAAATATGGTAAAAACTATTGGAGTGGATGAGAAAGTGATTTGCTGGGTAGAAGAATTTTTAAATGGTAGAAAACAGAAAGTTGGTTAGGAAATGTAGTATCAAAGAAGTGGAAGTAATAATGGGTGTGCCACAGGGTAGCGTATTAGGACCATTGTTATTCATTATTCTAATGAATAATTGTGTTGATTGTTTACTATCTGAAATTAGATTGTTTCCAGATGACATAATGCTGTATAAAAGGATCAAAACGATAGAGGTGTGTAAACAGTTGCAGGGTGATCTGGACAGGATATCTAGTTGGGTTGGTAAACATGGGATGAAGATAAATGCAAAGAAGAGTCAGCTAATTAGATACAAAATTAAAAAACAAAACGTTAATTATGAATATAAGGTGGGGAAAGTATTGCTTGCTGAAGACTTGAAATGTTAATATGTTGGCATTACATTTGATAACAAGCTTAACTGGGCAGGACACGTTGGACAGGTGGTAGGAAAAGGTTTCAAAATTCTACACTTGTTGGAGAGAGTTATGAGGGGATGCAGAAGAGAAGTAAAGGAGTTGGGTTACAATAGTTTGGTCCGACCATTGCTCGAATATGGTAGTGTAGTATGGGACCCACATTTTGAGTATCAAATACAGGAGTTGGAGAAGGTACAAAGAAGGGCTGCTAGATTTGTTTTTGGAAATTATCGCAGAATGCAATCAGTGACAGATATGATAAAGGAGCTGGAATGGGATTCATTCCAAGACAGGAGGAGGATGAGGAGGGTAATGGGAGTGTAGAGGGCGTATACTGGCGATGAGGCATGGAAAGATATTGCAGTAGGTATGAGAAGTAGTTCATGGAAGGGAAAAGATGACCATGACCACAAGCTGGCACGGGATTTCAGGCACAAGGGTGTGGGAAGATTCTCTTTTTTAGGTAAGGGTGTCAGGGATTGGAATGAGTTACCAAGGGGAATGGTGAACAACTTACCGAAAACCTTAAAAGAATTAAAAGTTAAAATTTGTAGAGAGCAAATGTAGGTGGGTGCAGGATGGGGGGAAGTTGGGTGTGTAGGGAAATTGCCACCGGAGCTTGTGCTCCATTGCAATTAAATTAAATAAATAATAAAAAAAATGGTGATACTCTTGCAGTTCAACCTGAAGTTGTAGTTTGAAATTTATTCTTATAACTAGCTGACACGGCAATGCCTCGTTATTGCTAGACTTGAGGTAGATTAAATGAATACATTTGAACGTTGGTATTTAGTATAGATTAAATATTTACATACAGTGCCTTGAAAAGGAATCAATTGTTTGGTTTCATAACATGTTTACCCAAGTGCTTTAGGATTTTTTGTTTTTCCGTCAGGTGTGTACACGAATAATTCAGATGGTATCCCAACGCGTGAGCAAGCCATATACAGTTGTCCATGAGAGAAGCATGGATTTTCCAAATTTAGACCACACACTTGTAATAATTGTCCCTGTGCCTTGTTTATGTTCATTGCAAATGTGAGTCACACTGGAAATACCAAATGTTTTTAACTCGAACTGCATTTCAGTTGTAATCATTGGGATGCGTGGCAACAGTACATCTTCTCCTTCAAAATCGGATAAAATTTGTGTGTTTTTTAAATTATGGGGTAAAATGGGATGGTTTTGGGGTAGAACGGATTGGTTTTTTGTAAAACTAATGTCTACAGTATATTTCTATATTTTTAATACTTTGTGTGTGCAAAATCTCTTCGAAATCTGATAAAAGTTTGGGTTTGTGTAAAAATTAAGGGGTGGGAAGGGGGAAAGGAGATGCGTTTTTGGAAACCAAATGTTTTACAGTATACATGTGCAAATTTGCGTAGAAATCGGATAAAATCTGTAGGTTTTTTAAAATTATGGAGTGTTATTGGGAGGAGAGGGTGGTGTTTTGGAAATTTTTTTCTTAGGAACCATCCCGGATAACTCGCTAAAGTTTCACCATAATCGGTCCCCGGAAATGCTTTGCTATTTCTAGACTTGAGTTCACATATAGAATAAATGAGTACATTTGACAGTTTGTATCTAGTAAAAATTAGATATTTATGTATAAATTATAATTACTGTTTCATTCAATTTCTAGTTTATTCCAATGGTCTTGGATATGTAATGTTTTTGGTGATTCCAGTTACACTGGCAAAGATTAAGGGAATGTAAAGGAAAGGATGGGTTGTATTTTTGGAAACCATATTTAGGCAGTATTTTTCTGTATATTTTATAGTATACATGTGCAAATTTCCATCAAAATCGGATAAAAGATGTGGGTTTGTCTAAATTTGGGAGACATGAAGGGGACGAGAGGGGTGAAACTATATGTAGGTAGTACTTTTCAATTCGTTTTAAATTACAGTAGGACTCCAATTATCCGAACTCCGAATATCAAAATAGCTGATTATCCGAATCGCTTTTTTAATTAAAACGGAATCGTACTGCGATTCAAAAAAATAATGATTCTTCCTACATACCACATGAAACTACTCACTGTCAAGCGGATGAGCGACTTTGCTGCTATAAAACAGATGACTACAGTCAAACAGCTTACTTTGACAGATATGTTCAGCAAGTAATTACTTTTATTTACAGTATGGTATGTACTGTACTAACATACAACACTTGTAACTACGCTTAACATGTAAAAGTGTTGCCGTTCAATAAATTAAAAGCTCTTTTCCTTTAAATATAGTTTTTTTCTCCCATTTTCAACATACATACAGTAATTAATTAAAATCGACTCTTATTCGGAAAAAATATAATTATCCAAATTTTCGATTATCCGAATGGGGTCCGGTCCCAATTGATTCAGATAATTGGGGTTCTACTGTACACATGTGCAAATTTTGGTCTAAATATAATTAAATCTGGGTATGTTTAAATTAAGGGTTGTAAAGTGATGGAGGGGGTGGTTATTCGGAATTTTTGTTTGTTAGGAACCTTCTCCGAGGCGCACTCGACAACTCACAATGGTTTCACAGTAATCGGATAAAAATTGTGAGTTTCAATAAAAATCATTGGAAATTCAGAGGGGAGGTGGTAAAAGGGGAGAGGGATGGGCATTGGCAAAGTCATTATTTTTCTGTTTGTCTTACAGTATACGTAAGCAAAGTTCCTTCAAAATCGGGTTACATTTCTAGCTTTATATAAGAGACAGTCGCAAAAATTTAAGGGATGTAAAAGAGAAGAGGGGTTGGATTCTTGAAACCATATGTAGACAGTATTTTTCTGTTTGTATTAAAACATATCTGTGCATATTTCCATCAAAATTGGATAAAATCTGTGTGTTTTTTAAATTATGGGGTGCTAGGTGGTAGAACGGGTGAGAGGGGTTGGGTTTTTGTAAAACTACTGTCTACTAATTTTTTTTTGATAGTATATGCGTGCAAAGTTCCTTCCAAATCTGATAAAAAGTGTGGGTTTGTGTAAAATTTAAGGGGTGGGAAGGTGGAAAGGGGATGCGTTTTTGGAAACCAAATGTAGGCAGTATTTTTCTGTTTGTTTTAAAATACATGTTTTCAAATTTCCATCAAAATCGGATAAAATATGTAGGTTTTTAAATTATGGGGTGTTATGGGGAAGAGGAGGTGGTTTTTTGGAAATTTTATTTCTTAGGAACCATCCCGGGCGCACACTTTACAACTCACCAAAGTTTTACAGTAATCGGATGAACGGTTTAGTAGCGCATAGAGGAGATACAAAGAAAAGTACATTCATTAAGGGGGTGGGAAGGGGGAGAGGGGTTGTATTTTGGGAAACCATGGGTATGCAGTATTTTTCTGTTTGTTTTAAAGTAAATGTGTGCCAATTTCCATCAAAATCGGATAAAATCTGTTGGTTTTTATAAATTATGGGGTGCAAGGGGGAAGAGGGGATGGTTTTGGGGTAGAAATGGTGAGAGGTAAAACTAATGTCTACAGTATTTTTCTATTTTTTTTAATAGTATATGCATGCAAAGCTCCTTCGAAATCTGATTAAAAAGTGTGGGTTTGTGTAAAAATTAAGGGGTGGGAAGGGGAAAGGGGATGCGTCTTTGGAAACCAAACATAGGCAGAATTTTTCTGTTTGTTTTAAAGTATATGTGTTCAAATTTCAATCAAAATCGGATAAAATCTGTAGGTTTTTTCAATTATGGGGTGTTATGGGGAAGAGGGGGTGGTTTTTTGGAAATTTTAATTTCTTAGGAACCATCCCAGCGGCACACTTGAAAAATCACCAAAGTTTTACCGTAATCGGATGAACGGTTTAGTAGCGCATAGAGAAGATACAAAGAAAAGTACATTCATTTAGGAGGGTGGGAAGGGGGAGAGGGGTTGTATTTTTTGAAACCATATGTAAAAAGTTGTTTTCTGTTTGTTTTAAAGTATATCTGTGCCAATTTCCATCAAAATTGGATAAATCTGTGGATTTTTTTAAATTATGGGGTGTTAGGTGGTAGATGGGGTGGTTTTGGGGTAGAACGGGTGAGAGGGGTTGGGTTTATGTAAAACTAATGTCTGCAGTATTTTTCTATTTTTTTAAATGGTATATGCGTGCAAAGTTCCTTCGAAATATGAAAAATTAAGGGGTGGGAAGGGGGAAAGGGGGTGTGTTTTTGGAAACCAAATGTAGGCAGTGTTTTTCTGTTTATTTTAAAGTATATGTGTGCAAATTTCCGTACAAATCGGATAAAATCTGTAGGTTTTTAGATTATGGGGTGCTATGGGGAAGAGGGGGTGGTTTTTTTTGAAATTTTATTTCTTAGGAACCATCCCGGACGCGCACTCGACAAATCGCCAAAGTTTCACCGTAATCGGACGAACGGTTTAGGAGCGCATAGAGGACAAACAGACAGACAGACAGACAGACAGACATTGATTTTTATATAATAGACTAGCTGACCCGGCAATGCTTCGCTATTGCTAGACTTGAGGTAGATTAAATTAATACATTTGTATTTAGTAAAGATAAGACAATTATGTATAAATTGCAATTACTGTTTCATTTAATTTCTAGTTTATTGCAATGGTCTTGATTATGCAATGGTTTTTGGTGATTCCAGTTACACTGGCAAAAATTAAGGTTATGTAATGGGAAAGAGGGGTTGTATTATTGGAAACCATATTTATACAGTATTTTTCTGTATATTTTATAGTATACATGCACAAATTTCCATCAAAATAGGATAAAAGATGTGGGTTTGTCTAAATTAGGGAGACGTGAAGGGGATGAGGGGGTGAAACTTAATGTAGGCAGAACTTTCTAATTCGTTTTAAAGTATACGTGTGCAAATTTTGGTCTAAATATGATTAAATATGGGTATGTTTAAATTAAGGGTTGTAAAGTGCCGGAGGGGGTGTTTTTTCTGATTTTTTATTTCTTACGAACCTTCTCCGACGCGCACTCGACTACTCAGAAAGGTTTCACAGTAATCGGATAAAACTTGAGGGTTTCAATAAAAATCATTGGAAATTCAGAGGGGAGGGGGTAAAAGGGGAGAGGGATTGCATTTGGCAAAGATATTTTTTTTTCTGTTTGTTTTAAAGTACACGTAAGCAAAGTTCCTTCAAAATCGGGTTACATTTCTAGCTTTATATAAGAGACATTCGCAAAAATTTAAGGGATGTAAAAGAGAAGAGGGGTAGGATTCTTGAAACCATATGTAGACAGTATTTTTCTGTTTGTATTAAAATATATCTGTGCATATTTCCATCAAAATTGGATAAAATCTGTGTGTTTTTCAAATTATGGGATGCCAGGGGGTAGAACGGGTGAGAGGGGTTGGGGTTTTGTAAAACTAATGCCTACTAATTTTTTTTTATAGTATATGCGTGGAAAGTTCCTTCCAAATCTGATAAGAAGTGTGGGTTTGTGTAAAATTTAAGGGGGTGGGAAGGGGGAAAGGGGATGCGTTTTTGGAAACCAAATGTAGGCAGTATTTTTCTGTTTGTTTTAAAATACATGTGTTCAAATTTCCATCAAAATCGGATAAAATATGTAGGTTTTTAAATTATGGGGTGAAGAGGAGGTGGTTTTCTGGAAATTTTATTTCTTAGGAACCATCCCGAGCGCACACTTTACAACTCACCAAAGTTTTACAGTAATCGGATGAACGGTTCAGTAGCGTATAGAGGAGATACAAAGAAAAGTACATTCATTAAGGGGGTGGGAAGGGGGAGAGGGGTTGTATTTTGGGAAACCATGGGTATGCAGTATTTTTCTGTTTGTTTTAAAGTAAATGTGTGCCAATTTCCATCAAAATCGGATAAAATCTGTTGGTTTTTATAATTTATGGGGTGCAAGGGGGAATAGGGGATGGTTTTGGGGTAGAAATGGTGAGAGGTAAAACTAATGTCTACAGTATTTTTCTATTTTTTTTAATAGTATATGCATGCAAAGCTCCTTCGAAATCAGATAAAAAGTGTTGGTTTGTTTAAAAATTAAGGGGTGGGAAGGGGGAAAGGGGATGCGTTTTTGGAAACCAACCATAGGCAGAATTTTTCTGTTTGTTTTAAAGTATATGTGTTCAAATTTCCATCAAAATCAGATAAAATCTGTAGGTTTTTTTAATTATGGGGTGTTATGGGGAAGAGGGGGTGGTTTTTTGGAAATTTTATTTCTTAGGAACCATCCCAGCGGCACACTTGAAAAATCACCAAAGTTTTACCGTAATCGGATGAACGGTTTAGTATCGGATAGAGAAGATACAAAGAAAAGTACATTCATTTAAGGGGGTGGGAAGGGGGAGAGGGTTTGTATTTTTTGAAACCATATGTAAAAAGTTGTTTTCTGTTTGTTTTAAAGTATATCTGTGCCAATTTCCATCAAAATTGGATAAGATCTGTGGATTTTTTTAAATTATGGGGTGTTAGGGGGTAGAGGGGGTGGTTTTGGGGTAGAACGGGTGAGAGGGGTTGGGTTTATGTAAAACTAATGTCTGCAGTATTTTTCTATTTTTTTAAATGATATATGCGTGCAAAGTTCCTTCGAAATATGATAGAAAGTGTAGATTTGTGTAAAAATTAAGGGGTGTGAAGGGGGTGCGTTTTTGGAAACCAAATGTAGGCAGTGTTTTTCTGTTTATTTTAAAGTAAATGTGTGCAAATTCCCGTACAAATCGGATAAAATCTGTAGGTTTTTAGATTATGGGGTGCTATGGGGAAGAGGGGGTGGTTTTTTGGAAATTTTATTTCTTAGGAACCACCCCTGACGCGCACTCGACAACTCACCAAAATTTTACCGTAATCGGACGAACGGTTTAGGAGCGCATAGAGGACAAACAGACAGACAGACAGAAATTGATTTTTATATAATAGATTTATGCTGGTTGTACTTTGAATCCTGAAATCCTGTCATTACAAAAATGTATTTAGCGATTCATTTCATGCGTTTAAGTGTATCTGCATCGCTTGATTTTGAAGCAACAATATCTGTATGATTGTGGTTAGGTCGAAATGCAACTTGAACAAGAATGTTCTATGAACAACAAAAGGCATGAGGCATTCAATTACTGTTAATAATTAATAAGCTACTTTAATGATTGCAATGTTAGTGATGAAGTGTAATCTCGAAAACATACCAACCGCTGTGCATGTTCATGTCTATATTTCCATGTGGCAATAGCGACATATTTTTTTCTGGTCCAGACCGTATTTCAATGTAACCATTTCGATTTTGAGATACAATGATGAAAAATTTCTAAAAGTTCGGGTGAATGCGTAGAAGTTATAAGCAAAAAATACATTTTATTACATACGTCATGAGAATGTACTATACACATATGGCATATGAAAACTCGCCAGCAATTTTAGATTCGTTGTTGTAAATGCTATGGTTGGTTTTTATAAATAGCCGTTGAATGTACTGTCAAAACAATCGCAGACGGTACCATTTGTGTCGCCTTTGTTTCTAAAGTAAGGTACATTTGTTTTTACAATAATAGGCAGTTTCTATCCTCCGGAAAATGTGTCTCAAATTTCTTATTGGACCGTTGGTCATAATGTTTTATGTAGCTTTAATTTCTTATTTTTCAAATAATACGTATATTATGTTAAAATGTAAGTACAATAAAAAATGTCGACCTATAGTAATGAAAACTGTACCTCAGGTTGTAACTAAAAGGAAGGAAAATCTTTAAATGAAATCTTTATTTTTTGCTTCTCCAAGTTAATATTTGGTACTAAACTAAAAATGCTCAGAGTATTTCTATACACGCCAACACCCGCGTGTGCGATGCAACGGACAAAAGATAGTAATAGGATAGATGCGGAAGTAAGTCTTTGTCGTTTTGTTAAGTTTTGACGACTAAATGGCTATACCGATATCGATGGAATTTGTCAATGAAATACTTTGTATCTGTAGGAATGGCACATGACATTTTTTTTTTTTTTTCCTGTATGATTAACAGTTGTAGTCACGAAATTTTGAGAACTTATCGAATGGTGACAGAGAAACTGATGTGTGTGCTAATCTGTAATGTTACGTCGGTTGTTCAAACTGTGCTTCTCGCGCAATATAATAGTGTATAATTTTTAACAAAACTTCTTTTAGAGAAAAAACGTATTACTCAGTACAGATGTCGCTTTTCTCTGTCCTATTACTTTGTGTCTTCTTAACTGTTTCTGGCACCAGTTAATTTTGTCTTCTTTTTTTGACATGCCTTGCGGGCGTAAACTGGCTTATGGTGTAGATCTAGCAGAAAACTAGCAGTTAAAGTCATTAGAACCCAAGAATCGGATGCTCTTGCTGAGGAAAGAAAAAAAGACCATTCTGAAATATAACTGCCATTAGTTGAAAATTGATTCTCTTCAAGTTTGATGGTCGTATTGTGCCGACTCGGTGTTGTTTGGAAAAATTCTTCGTTACCAATTACTTTCTATATTCAGTTCTGGCAAAGAATTTCTTAATCCACGCGTTCGAAGTCGCGAATATCAGCTACTAAATATACAATTAAATTGCAATGGAGCGCACGCTCCGGAGGCAATTTCCCGACCACCCATTTTCCACCTTCCCAGCACCAACCTTCATTTGTCATCGACAAAATTTTAAAATTCTTTCAACGTTTTTGGTAAATTATACATCATTTCTCTTGGTAACTTATTCCAATCCCTGACTCCCTCACGCAAAAAGAATATCTTCCTACACCTTTGTGCCTGGAATCGAGTGCCAGCTTGTGGTAATGGTCATCCTTTCCCTGCCATGCATTACTTTTAATTCTTACACCAATATCTTTTCACGCCACGTCACCAATAAGGGACTTTTACACTCCCATGGCACTCTTCACCCTCCTCCTGTCTTAGAATGAATCCCATTCTCTTGAATAATATCTGTAAATGATTGCATCCTGTGGAAATTTCCAGAAACAAATCTAGCAGCCTATCTTTTTTCACCCTCTCCAACCCCTGTAATTGATACACAAAATGTGAAACCCGTACAACACAACCATATTCAAGCAATTGTCCGACCAAAGATTTATAACCCAATTCCTTCACTTCTCTTTCACTTCCCCTCATTACTCTCTCCAACAAGTGCAGAATTATGAAAACTTTCCTACTACCTGACCTATGTATCTTGCCCAGTTGTTATCAAATGCAATGCCAAGATATTTGCATTTCAAGTGTTCAACAAGCAATTCTTTCCCTACCTTATATTCATAATCAGCCTTTAGTTTTTTTATTTGTCTATCTAACAAACTGAAACTTCCTTGCACTTATCTTCATTCCATGTTTACCAGCCCAACTAGATATCCTGCCCAGCTATCCCTGCAGCTATTTACAGTCCTCTGTCGTTTTTATCCTTTTATATAGCATTACACCATCTGCAAACAATCTAATTTCTCATAGTAAATAATCGTCACAATTATTCATTAGAATAACAAATAGCAATGGACCCAATATGCTACCCTGTGGCACTCCCATTTTTACTTCTACTTCTTTTGATACTGCGTTTCCTACCCTAACTATTTATTTCTTCTTTTTAAAAATTCTTCTAACCCGCAAATCACTTTCTCATCCGCTCAAATAGTTTTTAACCTTATTTACTACCATTTAATGGCTCACTCTGTGAAAAGACATTGAACGATCTAGAACTACCCTATTAATTTGGCCTCCCATGTCCACTTTATCTGAAATATCTGGCACATATCCCACCAACTTAGATTTGCATAAATATCCTTGCTAAAGGCATGTTGCCTACATGAAACCCACTTACGCTCCTCACATATATTTCTGATGTTGTTGCAAATCAATCTCTCCGTTAATTTAACTACCACTGATGTCAAACTAATCGACCTATAATTTTATACCGTTTTCATTACACCTCCTTTACGTATCGTCAATACAATCGTACTTTTCCAGTCTTGTGGTAAGCAGCAAGTAACCAGACTCAATTTAAATAATATATCAAGATCAGGTACAATGTCACATCCGGCTATCTTTAGGATATTTCTAGTAATATTATCAACACCAGCCCCGTTATGTTTTTTCATCTTTCTTAATTCCTACAGAATATACTCAGAATGATTTTTTTTTGTCTATTCCTTTCTAATTGTTTTGTTAAGCCAGTTCTCCGAGATAGAACCTCTTTTTTCTGATTCATTGTGCCTAATGCTCTCATTAAACCAGTTACTTAAAATCTCTGCCTTTTTCAAATCCTCAGTAACTTCCACTCCATCCCTATCTTTAAGCTTCTCAACACACTCCACTCCCCTCAGTTTTCTAACATAATCATAGAAATTTCTAGATACATCAGTCAGTGGTCCCCCTGCATTAATAATACTCTTCATAACCCCATTTTTATCCAGCTTCTTAGCTATTCTTAAGTCCTTATTAAATTGTTTTTAATATTCTCTTAACTCTGTTATGTTTTCTCCTACCCACCCTCTTTAATCTCTTCACCGCCCTATTATAATACAATGGTTCTCTACTTTTTTTTGTTCTCTGTTTTGTAATATATTTTCTTCTCCCTTTCATATTACCTCCTTGAACTCATGCCACCTGAACTCTATTGTACTTGTGTCTTCCTTCCAGTTGCTGAAACGTTCTGTCATATATCTTTTCAAATTCGAATTTTTTTTAATTTTATCAATTTCGCCCTTCAATTCGGTTTGCTGAATTACTGAATCCTCTAATATCTGTCAGAACTGCTTCGGGGTCACTTTATCATTTGATTCCTTGACACCCCACAAGGTTATTATGTGGCTTTTTTTAGGAATATACACAAAATATTTTGTCCCTAATATTCTGCTCTACCACTTGTGTAAATCCTCCTTATCTTATTAGGATATTTGAAAATTTATTTTCCCGTGTTGTTAATCCTATTTCCTCCCCAGTTTATACCTGTTAAATATAAATACCCACCATTAATTACCATTCAATTCCCATCTCTGAAACCTGAGTATGAATTTAATTTCCCCCCAAGATCCCGTGATCTATTAACGTCAGTGAACTTTGGTAGTTTCTGTTAACAAGTTGCTCCTCTAATTCTGCAGTACACTCAATAACCATCGGGAATAACATCAGTGTCTAGTAGTTCTGCTTTTAAGCAACTATCTACCCCATTTATTACTTTCGATACGTGTATCTCTATTAAGTTTGCAAATTCGACTTTTGTATTCATAACGCTTTCAGAGTACACGAATAACACCCTTATTACTCGCTTTATATTTTCATCATTTTCCTGCTCCTTCCCAGTTTTACCCCAGTCAGTTATTGGTTCAGAAACTTCATCTATGTTTTAAACATTTTAGAATTTTCACATCATGGATCTACAATTAGTATCACTTTGATCATCTATTTCTATCCCTTCACCAGCATCCTCAATCCTAAAAAAGGCACCATCCTGACGCCATCATCACTGAAAATGGGCTCCCCTACTGCTTTTGTTAATAACTCCAAAAATAACCCCTTTCCCCTTTTTTTTGTTGTAGGCCTTGCCTAGTGAGACCCCACCTACCAATGGTGTTCACAGGAACAACCGCCCAAACGGAACTAATGCCTTTCCAATGTAGTACTTCCGTTTCAACATTTACTCGCCTCACAGCATAGTTCAATTGTGGCCGGTCATGGCGACTTAGGACCTGCATGATATCCACCCTGGTATGCTGCGCCTTCTTCACCACATTACACAGCTCACGTTCTATACTATAATTCGCGTTTCTATCAATATTATTCCCCGCACATCCCACTATCACTACTCTATCATCCTCTGTGAAACTCCTACAGAGTTAACCTATAAACTTACCTAAAATTGCACTAGGTATGAAAAAACCCGTGATCTGGTACTCTGTACATAACTGATCCTTTTTTTCCTATTCTTGCCTTGCACGCCCTTTTTTCTAAAGGCCGGCTGCATCTTACCTACTCCTACATCTACATAAGGCTCTTCTTCTCCTGACTGCGGCAACAGGTCAAACCTATTTTTCCCCACAATTTCTAAAGTGTCTGGCTTCATCATCCTATTAACTATATTTCTCCTACGACCTATTACCAGCTCCCAAACATTCTTCTCAACTAGCCTCGAACCCACTACCTCTACTTTCTGCCTCTATAGCTTGAGTCTCGACAAACTCAGCCCCCACAGTCTGTGACTACACAGACTAAGCCTCCACAAGCTGAGCTTCCACAGACTGAGCCCACACATGCTGAGCCTCGACAGGCGGAGTCACCACAGGCCACGCCTCCACAAGCTGAGCCTCCACAGGGCGAGCCTCAAGAACCCTGATTCTTCTACGCAACGCCCTTATCGTTTCGCCCATCTCCCTCATCCTTTCTTCCCTAAGACAAAGTGAACAAAACCATGGCAGAGCCTCATTTATTTCCCACGTTTCCTCTTCCCTATATGCCCAATGAAACCACTTCTTACATCAACTACAACGCAACACCTTCGCAACATACCTGCTACAGACGCTACAGTTTCCAGTCATGATTTTTCCCAAATACGTCTAGCACCTTCTAAACAAACCATAAATTTATTTGATAGAGTAGTCTGATCAAGTTTATGCTAAATTTTTAACGTTTTTAATAAATTGTATACTAGCATTACGCCTCAATCAAGTTATTGTAATTAATAAGTAGATAAAAATACTTTAATCAAATAATTAAATTGTTTTTACAAAGAAGTTGCTATTTTCAAATTCTGGGGAAAAAGTAAATACGAAACTACTATATTTAAGACTGAAATAAGTAAGTAAGAAACTATTATATTTAAGACTGAAATAATTAACAAATACATCTTAGGAATTCTCGACGTTACATCTACTTTCAACTTTTTTTAAATCGATGCTATCAAAGCAGAAATCAGATATTCACAATTATTTTTTTACTATATTGGATGTATGGGTCACGTGGTTGAGAATTCCCCCAGTACGATGAGTTTGGTAACTTGTTACGAATGGTTGCTGATGATCTTGAGCTGGCAGTTTGCTGGGGAGAAATCACACTTTGACTATTTCAGGGTAGGGGCGCTGGAGACATAAACACCACGTCACTTACAACTCACTGGCTGGTAGAAAGGCAATATCTGGCATAGTACTCTGAGGGGTAACAATTAACCAATCACTGTGTTCACAATAATCTTACTGCAGCCGGGTGGATAATACGCCATCCAGCACACTTACGCCGGCACAGTATGTGTGCGTCTGCACATAACTCTGCCGTCGCTGCAAACATTAAAACTATTATGCCAAACTAAATAAATTCGGTTCGTGCATTCCTTAATTTCTACCACCCTTTAATTACTCTGTATGAGATGATCACTCTCGAAGGAACATTCTGAGTGTTTGTTAATAGCACGGAGCATACGGTGCGGAGGGCTGTGTCTAATTTCTCTATCTATAGATAACTAGTATTTTTCTTTAAGTCAGAGACTTGTTTAATTAAAAGGAAGTCATTCTTCCGTAGAAGGTTCCATTTATACCATGAAAAATTTGTAAAGCATTGAATTTTTATATCATCTTTTTGTTTCAGTTTTTCATGATAGCTTCGTTCCATTAGCATGATGCTCTGATTTGACGCAAACTTTTAGATGTTGTTTGCTTATTCTTACTTTCTGTTACCAAAAATTTTAAGATACGGTGTAGCTTTGGTCAAATCATTAGTTATTTATGTATTCAAGCAATCATAAATTCACCATTGTCCGTATGCCTCTCAAGTTAATAGAAAAAATGGCTGGTTACGATGTTATTAGTCGAAAATGATGGAATATCATTTCGCACTCTCTTACTTTCATAAACTCAAATTATTTCAATTTTAAATTATTAGACAATAATTAAATTAAAATTAATAACTAGGTAATCTATTAGTATAATAGACAAGATGTAGCGTGTCACACCTACGTCATGTCACGCGGTGACGTCAAGCTATGACGTTGCGCTATGACGTCACGCTTTACGATATTATTTGTGGGAGTGCGCGTTATTTAATATCATTTCCAAGCAACAGTGAATAAATTAACTCACAGAACACTGAAATAAAAGTATGTATTGCGTTAAAATCGATATATCAATCATTAGATGCTTATATTTACGTAATATTCTTTTGATATATTGAAGTATTCCTTAAATTCTTTGTCCATAGATATTGTAAGATAAAAGCTTTGTATTTCGAGCATCAGTGCTGCTAAATGTTTGGTTAGAGTATAACTAGCATGGATTAGAATTACAAGTTTCATTTGACGTTAACGCAGAGGGCATGAATAATTTAGTTTTTTTTTTCAAAATTTAAACTGTGTCCTATTACTGAAATTATTTGTGTTTGAATTGGCATATTAACTATCAGTTTTTTTTTTTTTTTTTTTTTTTTTTTTTTTTTTTTTTTTTTTTTTTTTTTGACTGAGACATTACATGGTTCAAATGAAAGAAGTTGCAAATTGTTCGCGATATATACGGCCTAAACCACAATGAAATATTACATGGCATACCTTAAGTTGTTATAGCATCCTTCGTTCTTGCTGGAGTCATTATTTCAGCAGATGTAAGCTTTCTTAGCCATTAAAATATCGATCTTCATCATATTAGGAAAGAAATGTGTCAGAAGCTGTGATGATTTGGGATCAAGTTTATATCGCGATGCATGGAATGTATTAAATTGCGCGTGATTGAAGCTTTGCTTTTCTATCAGAAATTTTAGCGGATATTATGGTTGAGCTGAAATGCAACCTGGACCAAGATGACAACTGAAGCTTTTTGCTACAGCACCATCAACGATAAATTACAATGAGCTTTATTTTGTAACAATTCTGATTAGTTAAGCAACTGCAGAGAAATATCCACGTTATTTAATAACATTTCTAGGCATCCACGAATAAATTAACTGACTGAACATACTTATTAGTTGCTTAGATTTATTTAATATTAGTTTATGTAGAGGTATTCGTTGATATCACATATATGTAAATTAATTTTCGCAATGTTAGCGGCAGTTTTGATAGATTGTTATTACAATTGGCACTTAAAGTTACAGCAGAGGGCATGCGGTTTTTTTTTTTTTTTTTTTTTTTTTTTAGTAATTTTTTTTCTGTTACTTAATTCATTACTTCGTTCTAACGAAAGTGTTGCTAAAATTTTTCGGTTGCGGAGCGTCTTACGTTTCAGAATTCTTAATTTAATTCATGGCGACGTTTCGGAAAAAGGAGGGTGCAAATGTGAAGAAGATGCGATTATAACGAAGCAATTGATACAAATTTCAACAGGGCAGTACCAGTTTCCGGCCGGTGGAAAATATCACCTTCCGCCCATTAAAACTAATATTACGTTGGAATGACGTAAGCTGTTAAGATTTATTTTTAATTTACTTTGGTTTTACTGATGCCTTATTTCAGCCGCATGTAACTGTGTCAGCTATTCAAATGTGTTAGTATAATTCTGAATAACGAATATAAAAAATTAAGATTGAAGAACCCTTATAGATTTTTTATTTGGTTTATTTCGCGATGCAATGTGACCATTGAAATGTGATAAGTATATGTATTAATATGCGTGTAAAGTAAGTATTGTTTCTCTGGCGGCATGTTTAGCACATGGAGGAAGGAAATATTTCCTCCGTGGTTTAGCGTAGTACTGTACGAGGTTATGGGATTCTACGATAACCGTGAAGCCGCAATTTGTTGATGGATTCTTATGTAACTCGACGAAAAAAACTGAAAGTAGAGAATAAAATGTTTTGATATCTTACTTAATTCTCGAGATATTGTATCTCAAAATTGACGTGGTTAGGTTGAAATGCGGCCTGGAACAGAAGAAAAATTTCGACATTGCCAAATTTGATGATGATATCGTATGTAACTCGAAGAGACAAATTGAAAACAAATAATACATTTTCTTTCCATATCTCGCTTAGTTCTCGAGATATTATATCTCAAAATTTAGGTGGTTTGGGTGAAATCTGGCCTGGACCAGAAAAAACAAATTACCAAACCTATATATCAAAAAAAATTATTCTTTATTTTCGATTTATTTCATCGAGTTCTACAAGAATGCATCATCAGATTGTGGCACCACGGTAATGATTAAACTGCCTGTTGTTAGATTGAAATGCAACCTGGATCAGGATAGCAACAGAAACATTTTGTTATTGCGCAAGGCAATAGGAATTATATTATGATTTATTTTTGTGTTTATTTAAGCGATTGCTAAGAAATGATTTGCCAGTATACTGAAGTTGTTATGATTTAATTTAGTATCCTTCGTTTTCACTGTGGTCATTATTTCAACTGTAGGCTACGTAATTTATGTCATCCGTTAACACATCGATCTTCATCGCATTATTAGCGAAGATTGTGGTTTGACTGAAATGCGACCTGCATCAAGTTGACAACTGAAACATTTTGCTACATCACAAGGGATGAGAAATTACAGCACATTGAGCTTTATTTCAAAACAATTCTGTTTAGGTAAGCAACTAAAAAGAAATTAATTGCCAGAATACTCCAAATCCGTCAATTTTGACGGGCTTTGTGGCTAGTTAAATAATAACAACGCTGATTAAAATAAAATACCACTATCATTTAAGAGTTCTAAAATTAATAATTTGGAGATCTGGCATACTGTACACAAGTGCACAAGAATTTGAGTTTAATTCAAACTGATTTCAGTAGGATGTGGACTCTTAATTTTATTAGTGTTTATTACCTGGGAGGAATTCTCTGCCTGACTCCAGGAAATTTACAATTATGCAGCTCAGAGACAAAGTGTAACAGGAACTGAAATACTATACCGATGCCGTGAGGAAGTATTTACTTTATACCAGCAATGCGTAAGCGTGAAACACCAGTTCAGTAGATTCAGCTGTAGTAAGTTGTATAAATAGAGGAAATTAAGGATTATATAAACACTTCTACTACTAAAGGGGCGTGTACACGAGTATCATTTCACGGCAAAATAGTGGCATCTATTGCCTAACAGTTGGCAGGCAACATATCCGGCAATAGATGCTCAATATATGACCCTGCAATGTGTGGACCAACTACTGCCTGGCATTTGATGCTCCATATGATTTCTCAACATTTCCCGTCTACACGCGTTGTGTGATCGGCAATCAGCATCACGGCAGAGAAGTGGGTTGTAGTGGCTGTTGTCTTGGAAATTTAAGGAATGAATGAAAATAGGGTGGTTGCGACTTGACCTAACTCAACATGATATGATCACTCCTGTTGACACAGAAATCATCTTCTGATTCCATGGCCGTTTCCCATGGAGGAACGATTCCCGTTTCCTTCCTCTGTGTGTGTTATCGTAAGTTTGGATGACTGTGATAGTGTGTATGTTCAGTGTACAGTGTTCTTTGTGATGTATGAAATAAGAGATGAATAAGGGAGAGGGTGAAACCTCATGCTGGTCCATTCAGGCCTACTCTCCCGAATTACATTAAACAGCATCGTGTACGCTCGCTCTGTACGCACTGTGGAGAGTTTTGGGATATAAACCGTAGACGCCCCTTAGGAATAGCAACCTTTTTAATGTAATGAGGATGCTAAATCAGCAAATTTTTGCTTACTCAAAGTGTCCTAACGTATAACGCATGAATTAAGAAAAGCCCAAAAAATTTCAGGTGGTCCTTTAACAATTAATACAATATTCTTAACCAATTACTAACCTTTGATGTTCTGCCTGGTAGGAAACTTTGAACTAATTTACTATCTCCATTGCACTTAAAAGATGGTTATGCTTAATTGTGGAATGTATCTATACTCGTATATTCTTTAATATTATTTCGATAGACAACCTATTGTATCTAACTCTACAGAGAAGATATTTTCGCTGCCGCATTTCCACTCTGAAATAAATACATCCACATAGCACTGGTATAGTCTTTTACTTTTTGCTCCATTTAGTCTCGGACCTGCAAAATAGTAAAATTCCTTTATCCAGTGGATATTACACCCTCATAATTATATGCAAATGATTATCACAGGCCACAGAAATCAGTTTGCATTAAACACCGATGCGCTTAAGTACAGTCCACCAGCATTCTGGATTTTTCGTCTGAATACTCTTAAATACTTCTGCTACTAGTGTCAAATATTAGTCATTGCAATAATGTTTGGGTGCTCCTTCATAGTAGAGAGAAATAAAACGTACGTTAACAACACTTACTACAAGAGGAACTCTTCGTAAACAAACTCATCCAAAACCCAAATTTGCGCATTCCATCTGCGTTACAGAGCTAAAACGGGAAGTAAATGATACATGGTAAAGCCGTTTTCATTCGATCATACAGACCAGCAAAAATATTTTGGGGTCACTATAGATAGAAATCGTACTGATAAGAAACATTATCCCGCTAAAGCACTCTGCTTTTCCACTACAAAGTATGCAAGCCCTGTTTTGAACCAATCCACCCATTCAATGAAACTACATAAAAACATTGAATGAAACCTGTCGAACAGTGACTGGCTGCATGAAACCAACCCTAACACACCTACTATATAAAGCAGCTGGATTTGCTGATCCAAAAATGCGCCGTAACTCACATGAGTACACATGAGAGATACGGAATGTTTGGGATACACTTGGAAGGCTAATCTCTAGGACTCCTTTTCTAAATTGCAAAAATGTCAATCCATTAAACTGGTATCCAATCTCTAAGAAGAACCTTCTGCCATAAAAATGGACTAAGTAAAATAAAGAACCCTTAATCGTATAAGAACGGCAGTGACTCCAGTAATAGCTAACATGTATAAATGGGGTCAGGCAACAGACGATTGATATGATTATGGAGTACAACAGACCATAGATCACCTCTAAGCTTGCAAGCAATGCCAGTTTCCAATAACAGTAGAAGACCCATGGACAGGAAGATATATTTACAACTTAGTCAAACATTGCAAAACGATTATGATGTCTGGACATGAAAATGTTAACTACATAATGTGTATCCACAATAAAGTCGGAAATAATATGCAGAAATTTCATTGCGGAAATAATATCCTAATGTTGTTATCTATACAAATTTTCTCTAGCTGTGTGTAGATTACCTCAATGAGCTACAACACATTGCAGAAGATGAGAACTACATGAGATCAGTCTACGTTCACGGAGACGGTGCAAACTAGGGCCCGTCATTCATTGGAACGTTAGTTTATGATGCCTAATAGTGAGCGGGAGTGAATCTCAACAACGATTCCTGTTGGAAACAAATGTGCTGCAAATCGTCAGTGGAACGGTTGCAGAAATTTAGGATAACAATTAAAGTGCTCAATACGATGATGTCGCAGTGTTGTTTGGTGTTCTGTCAAGTGACAAAGTGTCAAAAAAATCATAGAAACTCATTTATCTGGTCACCTGTAACTTTATAATTTCGCCTGGTCTCATAGACCTAGGGACAGAGTCCCTAATCGTCTAAGCCTTGTCGCAACACAATTTGCCAGCGACCTCCTATCAGAGCTGATTTAAGTATTTTAGTATATCAATTAATCAAAACGGACATGGTTGTGCGAGTATTGCAGTATGACTGTGGGAGTGGTGCGGGAACGCTGATAATGAAACCGTGTACATGTGTTTATTTCACGATGATTTGCCGGGTCCCATTGGATACGAATTTTGTGCAGCCGCGCCGAAAGTGAATACTAGCATTCGCATCCGCTTCGTGAAACAAACCAGTAGACAGTGAACTGTATAAATGTGTGATTGGAGGGTTTTTACCATGTGCTTAGTGGCCGTGTGATTGTTGTGAGTAGATTAGCCAAGCTAATGACTGAGTAGACTATCTCACACTTAAAAACTTCTCACTCGGAAGAACTTGCGATCTTCGGATTGATATTATAACTTTTCGGTTGGTGGTTACCATATTTGTATCTGTTAAATAGCGTTTACAATAAACGTGTGTAGCAGCATACATTGTCTGTGAAAATGTTATCTTTTCCTATTAAATAGTGGATACGTTGACCATTCAAGAGTTAGAATAGTCCGAAAATACGCTCAGTCAACCGTGGCGACCGCACTAATAAATATTAGTAAAGGAAGTCTAGATACCATCTATTACGGTGGTCAAATATAACTTAGTAATGACTATTAATTTACTAGTGTAAAACAGTTGATTTATAGCCTCTTTCGTAGCCCCCAGCTTAATATGGTAATCCTATCAGGTAAAGAGGAACTACTATTTGGTGTGTAATCTGAAACACCGAGCTTCTATCACTTTTACATTAAAAAAATAAAAAGTCAGTTTTAATGTCCGTAAAAATTAACGCCTAGCTCGGGATTCGACTTAGGAAAGTCACACGCCTCAATCAACTTCACCGCCTCACTGGACATACCAGCCCCCAATGGTTCGATGAGATGTCCTCATATAGCGCCAAACACTAATAGCCATTTCATTTCTACTTCTACATTGTTACACATTAATTTTTTGGCTGAATTTCATAAATCAATAGGAACCGTTCAGACACTCAACTGGAGTGATATACAGAAGATATGTAAAAACCAATATCTGTTTGGCCGGATGGGGTCTGCATCCGTCTCCTCTCAAATACTAGGAACAAACGTAACCTCTCACCCATCGAACTACGTTGGCCTGACACAGTAATAGAAGACACATAAAACACTGAAGGAAGTATCGTCGGCATGGAAAAATTATTGAATATCTAATTTTTTTCTACTTTAATTTTTTGGACTGAAACCGCTAATCCAAGGTAGAAACTTGTTTATATTTTCAAACTATTTTGGTCGCTATCAAATTTTTTTATATTGTTACTAACATTATTATTCTCAGAGGGTGACAAAGAAAGTACATGAATGTAAGTATCGTCCTTTACTCCTAGTTGTTTTTTCATCTTGTATATTCCGTTTTTGTGGTGAAAAGTGGTATGTGTGGAATTATTAATTTAAAAAAAAAATTAACATTATCTTTGTCTATGACGAACCAGATAATCTTACCTACTGAATATTTTATGTATAAAAAATCCAAAGAGTTATTTCTTAAACCATTTAGGCAGCTGGAGATGACTAGATTGTATTTAGAGTATTGTGAAACCATTTGCATACTTTCGTTAAAAAGCTTTTCTTATGGTTAGCAGTCGTACACGACTCAATGACGCTGCACTTTGTGATATAGTTCGTTCAGACTCTCTGGTCGTTTCTTCATTTTTTTTCTGTGCCTGTCTCAATATTTGTATTGTATGTGCATTTGATAGAGAAGATTGTATTCAAAATATCGCTGCGATTATTACGGATGTTATGAGAAAAGCGGTGCCATTCCAAGAAAATCGAACTATTTTCTTATTGAAGTATTTATTGGGTCTGATGAAAGTGTTACTTCTTTTTTTTTTTTTTTTTTTTTTTTTTAGTCTTGGGTAAATTACTGAAGATTAGGGGCCTATTATACGAGTATCTTGAATGTATAGTACCACCCACCAGTTATTCAGTGTCTTGAGGTAGACGTGAATAGATCGGAACATAAATTAAATTCGAGGTGTCTTTGGCTGTATTTGTTTAGATTAAGCATGGTCCAGCCGGGTGGCGGATTTTAACAGTGCAGATAGTACTAATATACTAACACAAACAAAGCTCCATTCGATTCATAAACGCAGAAGATGCTGACGAAACTTTTTTGTTACATCAGCCGGGAGTAAACTTTAATGACGTTATTTAAATAATGATGCGTCCTTAAAAAAAGTCTAATTTCTCATAAAAATTTTAATTTAATGGGCAGTGTGTTATGGTTTTTCTATTACGTTCTGCACAACGAAAATTAAGTAACTTATTTATAGTCTTAAACAGAGGCTGGCACAGTAGAGATGAGCCTCTTTTTCAATGTTGATTTCGTATCGTACCTTGATGGCAGACAACATGAAACTAATAAAGTAACATTAGACAGATCTGATAATGATGCCAGACAAACAGATTTACCTGAGCTCCGACTTTTCCTTTGCGCAGCCTAGGCAGGTCGGTCAGAAGCGATTTCCATTTGGGGTCGTGGGTAAGGTCCTTGTCGAAGTCCAAGTCTATCAGTTGATTTTTCCCTACACTGCGGAGACTAGATGCGAGCCAGTTGATCCTGCAACGGGACAACAACAACAGTCTATAAATGGTTTTTTGCGTGGCAATGGGATTGAATCTAATAGTTATTAAATGAATCTAATCGAATTATTATTTGCGATTGATTACATGTTCAGGTTCTAATTTCACTAGTCATCTAAATACACTTTAATGAGTATTTTTTATTATTATCTTACATAATTTGATTGTTAGAATCCCTGCCTCATCCACATTTGCGATTTATGAATTTTAATTTCCTTCAGCGTTTTTTTGGAAATTATTCATCACTTTACTTTGTAGTTTATTTCAATCCCTGACACACTCATAAATGAAAATTTTTACTATTCCCTTATGCTAGAATTCGTGAGCCAGCTTGTAACCGTAGTCATCTTTCATCTTCCATCCTATATTCCTAATTCTTCTGCCGGTATCCTTCCAAGTACTCATCTTCAACATATTCCTTTCACACTCTC